>OY754307.1:49487685-50002670 GCA_963573325.1 Astragalus glycyphyllos | reverse complement strand
GATTAAAATATTTTAACCTTAACCATTAATTTTTTTTTGACAATAACCTTAACCAATAATTAAAAATCTAACGATTATAATTAAAAGTTCTCACTTCTCATCATAAAAAGAGTTGTCACAATCAGTTTTTTTTCTCTCAAAAGATTTATGCAAAAAAAAAAAAGATTAAAAAAATCGTATTCATCCAAATCGGGTTGATCATATGCAAATCGATCTTGAGAATTAATTTAGGTGTTATTTTGAATTGGTATATGCAAATTGATTTCAATCAGATTCCTTTACGTTTTGATTGGATTGAGTTCTCTTTTAATTCCAATTCTATTCATCTCACGTTTTGTGGTGCTTAATTCACACTAGCATTTTGGTATTTCTTCTCCAAGGTAATTTCGTCACTCCTTGTGATTTTGATGTTTCACTCCTTGCACTAATTCTAAGGTGAAATCTCAATTGTGTTATCACTTTGTTCTCTCCCTTGTTTATTACTTATTAGTGATTATTTGTGTGTTGTAAAGTCCAATCTATGAGTTCAATTCTATTTTTTTTTTGTTGAACATTATAAAAATTATGCCCAATCCATTTTCACTATACTCTATTGTCTCTATGGAAAATTTTATTGGAAATTGAGAATCGTTTACTCTCCCTAGTGTTTCATCCTCAAAAGATTATTGGAAAAAGGTGTTATGTTTTGGTATATTCTTCTCTTTCGAGATGCTTCACTTTCAATTTAACTTCGAAACGTTTAGGTATCACTGATGTTGTTTATAAATGTTTTTACGACAGGTATTCCAAATTCCAGCCATTTCAATTATTTGTATGATGGCATCGTGTTGTAGGGAGACGAAGGATGTAGAAAGTGAGATCCGAAC
Organism: Astragalus glycyphyllos; assembly: GCA_963573325.1. Lineage (NCBI taxonomy): Eukaryota > Viridiplantae > Streptophyta > Magnoliopsida > Fabales > Fabaceae > Astragalus > Astragalus glycyphyllos. The sequence goes on along the minus strand of OY754307.1, from coordinate 50,001,804 downwards.
TGGGCCAAATTGGCTTGAACTTCCAAGAGATTTGACACAAAACATTCTCCAGAGGCTTAGTGTTGTTGAAATTGTGACGAGTGCATGTCTAGTTTGTCCTCTATGGTGGAACATCTGTAAAGAACATACTATGTGGCGCACTATTGACATGACAAACCGATATAATTCACTACAAGAAATTCGTCCATTACTGGCGGACACAATCCCCCAGTAATGGTTAAAATCGGCCAGAAACAGCACGTTACTGGCGGATTTAATCCGGCAGAAATCCGCCAGAAAATCAGCCGCAGGTAACAGTTACTGGCCGAATTTCAGCCAGTAATTACTGGCGAATTTACTGGCGGAAATTCAGCCAGTAATTACTGGCGGATTTTCGGCCAGTAAATCAGCCAGTAATTACTGGCTGAAATTCGGCCAGTAAATCAGCCAGTAATTACTGGGTGAAATTCGGCCAGTAAGCAGTCCAATCCGCCAGTAATGTATTATTTTACTGGCTGAAATTCCGCCAGTAAGCATCTCTATTCCGCTAGTAACGTATGTTTTTTAAAAAAAAATATATTTTTTAATATTCGTTGGTTAATTAAAAAATGATTTTAAAATTCGTTTATTTAAAAAATAAATAATATTTAAATAATATATATATTTTAAAATTCGTTGATTTTATTAAAAAATTATTTTAAAATTCATTTATTTAAAAAATTAATAATATTTAAATAACTTAATTCGTTTTTTTAAAAAACTATTTTTTAATTCATTTATTTAATTCAAAAAATTAATATTTTAAATATCCATAACAAAGTATAAATTCCATTTAACAAAGTACTAATTTAAATACCCATAACAAAATATAAATTCCATTAAACAAAGTTGTAATTTAAATATCCATAACAAAATATAAATTAAAATATTCATTACAAATGCAAATTAAAAAATCCAATAAAACTACTAGTTATCTCCATAGTAGTCTCCAGAGTTGTTGTTGTTGTTGTTGTTGTTGTTGTTGTTGTTGTCGTCCTCGACATCTTCAAACCAATTAAAATAAGTATCAGTGTTGTTTAACGGTTGTTGGGGAAGCTGTTGAGGCTGCTGCTGTCGGGGAGGCTGCTGAGGCTGCTGAGGCTGCTGAGAGTACGGCTGCTGCGGCTGCTGCGGCTGAGAGTACGGCTGAGAGTAGGGCTGGAAAACACCCGGGTACGGCTGAAAAGCACCGGCATAAGGCTGCATCTGTTGCGGTGGGAAAAATGATGACGATGATGGCATAGATGGCGATGGCATATATGGCCTAGGGTATTGAGACATAGTAGCCATTAATTGATTCCAGCGCTCATCATTCAACCTCTGCTGCTCCCGCATCTGCTGCATTTCCTGATCATATTTGTCTTGTCGCTCTTGCATCTCACGCTGTGTCTCGCTCAATTTTTGTGTCAATTGCTGAACAGCGTCCAATTCTGATGGAGTAGGGACATAAGAGCGACCAGTACTTCTTTCTGAAGATGTTGGCCTCAGATTCGGAATAATGGAGTTTTGGAAAGCAGCCTGACCAATACCACCAGCTCCTACTAACCGGCTACCTTTGGTTGGACCAACAGATTGCTGCCAAGCATTAAAAGCCGCTCGACTCTCCTCAGCCTGATCAATGTCAGTGGTGCCACTACTCTGCTGTGATGCCGCTCGATCAGCCAGCCATTTCTGGAAGTTTTCCTAATAGGAACAACCAAGAAATGAATAATTACCCCATTAGTATGTAGACATAGAATATAATATATAATATAATATAATAAAAACAATATATAAATAATAAACTTTATTTACCTGAATATTCCTATGTCGATCATCAGGATACTCACCCGTCTCCTCTCGCATATGAATCTGACGGTGTAACTCAACCAAAGTAGGTTGTCGATTAAGGATGGCCTCCTATATACATAGTTAATATTATTTAATATATAATATATTAGTATTTAATATATTAGTATTTAATAAAATATGTATGTATATATAAATTTAATCAATTAAAAAATTTACCAAGCGTTTGAAGTGTTCAACAGCATTGATAGAACCAGCCGTGTTTATGCAGCCACCTTTCTCTGAAGCACGGTTCTTTTTAGCTTTCTGACATTTTTCAACATACTTAGGGTCGTCCCATTTCTTTTGGAGCGCAGCCCAATGAGGATCACCGATCCACGTCGGCTTAATACGACTATTACGGTGCTCCTGAAGCATTGAAGATAAGCGGTGAGAAGCTCTTGTGTTGAATGCTCTCTCAACAGACCTCGACTCCTCTGGGAGCCATGCCATTTTTGCCTATTTAAACAAATTTAATTAACTTGTTAGTAAAAACAAATTAAACAATTGAACAAAATTAAAAAATTGAAAATCCACCGTAATTGTAAAAAAACTTACTCTGAACTGATTCCACATTTTTGATGTCCCATCTTTTTTGACCTCCGACCAATTCAGCCAGGCTTTAGTGTAATTCGCCTTGATGATGTCGGTGATGGTGCTCGATACAATCCTCCCATGATCAAACCTGTACATAAAAAAGATAAATTAAAACGAGAATAATTTATAATTAATAAATCAACCAAATAACATTAATAAATTAATAAATACTTACTGCTCGCCATAACCTTCACAACGATACGACCATCGCGCGTAACCTCAACCACTTCCCTATTAATATTATACGTGCGTATCCCATTCTCATCTGTCGGGGGCTCCTCAGTACCGGGTGGAGGCACAAATGGGCGATCCATAGTACTAGGACCACTGCCATCCTCCGTATGAGGTGGAGGTACGAAAGGGCCATCAACAACAACATAAGTCACACGACGACGACGCCCGCGTAAAGAAGTAGAAATCTTTTTCCCTTTATCATTTGGTGGTACAATATCATCATGAGGTGGATCATTACCTTCTGCTTGTGATGATGACATGACTGTATGTGTGTATATTATATATATATATATATATATATATATATATTATATATATAAATGATGAATAACATAATATAATGAATAAAATAAATAATGAATAACATAAATGATGAATAACATACATGAAAAATAAATATTATTTCATACAAGACGTCTTAGTAATATATTATCTAATTAATTACAAATAAGATCATCTAATTAGAATCCCATTCTTTCTCAAAATCACCATCATCATCAGATGAGTGAATTCTTGATACACCGACATGATTAGCAGCATCTTCATGATCGGTATCTTCTTCATCATCATTAACTTCGTCACCCGTGTTTGGCTCATCACATAAACGGGTAATGGGTTCAACTCCAATCACTTCATTTACATTGGACATTTCATCCATTTGAAATGGCACATCTTCCACTGTGTCATTATTTGTCTCAATGCGACCTCTTGGTTTTGTCTTAATTGCGACACACCAACCACGCCGATCAACCCGTGTTTATGGATAAGAGACATAATAGACTTGTCTCACATTTTGTGCAATGACGAACGGATCATACGGTCGATATCTACTAGTCATTTTAATGTCCACTGTATTTGTCTTTGGATTAAACTTTGTTCCTCGAGCGGACGGGTCAAACCATTTACAATAAAAAACCACTACCTTTTGATTATAATCTAGATACGGGTATGCAAGTTCATATATGTGTTCAACCACACCATAGAAATCATCTTCGCCTCTCCCAGTGTCACCCTTCATGCAAACTCCACTATTGACTGTTTCTCTGCCCTCTGTCCATTCCTTGGTGTGAAATTTGTATCCGTTGACAAAGTATGTATGCCATTCTTTAACACATCTTCGAGGGCCGTCAGATAAGTTCCTCAGGTGTTGGTTGATAGGAGTTGGCGGGAGGGAATACAAACGTTGCTTAAACCACATTGGAAAATGTGCATGAATATGAGCAGAAGATTGCTCTTCATTTACTTCATCTAATGACAAAAACTCCCTATAATAACACATTATAAATTGTTACACAACTGCGTTTACTTTAATTTATTAACTAATTAACTAATTAAGATAACTAGCTATATATATAGGTTGATGAGAAATACATACTCAATGAATGGTTGGACCTCAGTACAATTTATCAATATATGAACATGGGCTGAGTTTAACTCTTCTTCTGTTAGCCAGTGAGTTGATTCCTTTCCAGACTGGCGGCCAGGTAGACAAAAGACAGACAAAGCTAAAGGATGTCTTGGACATTCAATTTCTGTTTCATTTCGACTACTTCTAGGAGCAAAATCATTCTTGAAGTAATAAGAACAAAAATGAGTTGTTTCACGATGTAAGTAAGAAGAACATATCGATCCTTCAACTTTAGCTTTATTTTTAACTGATCTTTTTGAATCACCCATGAACCTAGATAGAGAAAATTATATGTTAATCATCCATGATCTAATCAAGTTTTCATATATATTCTTTCACATATATATATATATATATATATATTAACTGACCTTTCAAACGGATACATCCATCTGTATTGGACAGGACCGCCAAGTTTAGCTTCATGTGCAAGATGAACAGGAAGATGCTCCATAGAATCAAAGAAACCAGGCGGAAATATTCTCTCCAACTTGCATAAGATAATTGGGATGTCTTGTTCCATTTTTGTAAGATCATTCATTTTTAGCGTTGCAGAACACAAATTCTTAAAGTATTGACTTATTTCAATGAGCGGATTCAAAACATGTGTTGGCAAAGAACTAAAGGCAGTAGGAAGTAAGCACTCCATGAAGACATGACAATCATGGCTCTTCATCCCATGTAACCTCCCATTATCCACATCAGAACATCTTGCTAAATTGGAAGAATAACCATCTGGCATTTTCAACTCAGAAATCCACTGATAAACTGCTTTTGCATGCTCTGTAGATAAAGTATAATTGGCTTTGGGTTTCAGTGTCTTACCGTTAGCTTGCTCAACCAACAACAAATCCTTTCGCCTGCAGTAATGATCTACGTCTTTCCTTGCCTTCTCATTGTCTTTCGTTTTACCTTTAACGTTCATAACAGTGTTAAATATGTTATCAAAGAAATTTTTTTCAATATGCATTACATCGAGATTGTGTCTCAATAGATTATCTTTCCAATATGGAAGTTCCCAAAAAATACTTTTTTTTGTCCAATTATGCCATACTCCATAACCATCTGGACGAGAAACAACACCTGCAACAACTTCCACAGGAGGGATGTCCATAACACTATTCCAAACTTCTTCTGATGTCAACCTACGAGGAGGTTCAGCTGTTTCAACATTCCCCTTGATGAATCCATATTTTGACTTTCTAAATGGATGATCACTAGGTAAAAACCTACGATGCGAGTCAAACCATGAGGTTTTTCCTCCATATTTAAGAGTAAAAGCCTTTGTGTCAACCATGCAAATCGGACACGCTAGCTTACCATGTGTCCCCCATCCAGACAACATTCCATAAGCAGGAAAGTCATTAATGGTCCACATTAAAGCCGCCCTCATCATAAAATTTTGTCTACGTGCTGCATCATAAGTTAAAACACCATTCCACAACCTTTTGAGGTCATCAATCAAAGGTTGCAAATATATGTCAATACCAGCTGTTGGACTACTTGGCCCTGGAATAATAGAATTTAAAAACATGTATGGTTTAGACATACACATTTCAGGAGGAAGGTTGTATGGGGTAACAATAACTGGCCAACAAGAATACGGTGTTGCCGACGCTTGAATATATGGAGTGAAACCATCAGAGCACAAACCAAGCCGAACATTGCGTGGATCATTGGCAAAATCTGGATGTGCACGATCAAAATGCTTCCAAGCTTCACCATCAGATGGATGACGTAATTCACCAGAATTATTTCTATTTTCATAGTGCCACGTCATTTTACCCGCAGTTTCCATTGAAGTAAACATCCTCTTCAGCCTTGGTATAATCGACAGATAGAACATTGCTTTCCTTGGCACTTGTTTGCCTTTGCTTGTCCCTTTTCTGCTGACACGATACCGTGGCTCTTGACAAAACTTGCATTCCAACAACTCTCCATCATTTATGCCAAACTCATTGTTATAGTATATCATGCAACCAGAAACACAACAATCAATTCTTAAGGATTTTAAACCAAGTTTTGATACCAATCTTTTAGCATCATAATAACTCTGTGGCAAAAATCCTCTAATTGGGGTTGCATCTAACATCATCTTAGTCATATATTCCATGCACAATTCCGCAACATTAAATTGAGACTTAAGACCCAACAACCGAACACACATTGATAATTTAGAGTCTTTAGATCCTTCAAATAATGGTTTATTTGTCTCATTCAAAAACATATAAAACCTTTGAGCTTCCGCGTTTGGAACTTCTTCAGCATCATATTCTGGTTCTTCGAAATTCAAATTTACACCGACAGCATCAGATATCATTCCCTGAACAACATCAAACAACTCATATCCTGTAGTCGTTGGATTGCTACTAGATGTGGCAGGTACTACGACTGGACTTGAAGTACGACCTTCTACTTGGACAGGAACATTATCAACCGCAGGAACAGGAACTCCAGCTGCTACCTCGCCATGACGGGTCCATATCCAATAATTTGGCTTAAATCCATTATTGTACAAATCAAGTCGAATCTCGCTTTCATTTTTTATAGCTCGAAATATACATTTGGAGCAAGGACATCTAATTCCACCTTGTTCCTCAAATTCTTTTTGACACTTAGCAAAAAGAACAAACTCTTCGACTCCTTCAACAAAACGTCTCTTCAACCCAGCTCTACCAGGATACATTCGATCATACATCCAACTACGATCCATTTTTTTTTGGATCGATGTTCTTAATATATACTACAACATAGTAATATGTGTATTAGAACAATACACGTTCATATACAAATTATAATAACTACAAACTACTATTTATTAATATATAGTGATTCTAACTATTAAAATAAACAAAATATAATTAATAATAGCAAATATAACCCCAATTTTATTTTCATAAGTACAACACAACACAATTTATAATATACTAAACAATTAACTATGATTCAAATATAATTACAATATTAATATTATTTAATTAACACATTATTTTAATTTAATTCGTATTTTTAGATAATAACATTTTATATCATTTTACGTTTTAAACAAATTTATTTTAATAATTCGAATTTATTTTATTTTACTAACTAGTATATTAATTAAAAAAACTATAATAATAATAAGTATATTAAAAAAAGTATATTAATCAAAAATAATGATAACAGATTTATATATTTTTTGGTCATAATAAAAGACTATTATAAACAGATTTTATAATAAATTCCTTTTAATATTTCTAATTTTTATAAACAGATTTTAAAATAATAATTCGTTTATCATAATTTTAATAATAATCAGTAAATAATAATTTCAATTTTAAAATAGCCTAAAGAAAATAATAACAGTATATTATAATAATAGAATATAAACACATAATTCGTTTATAACAATATCTTATTTTTTAATATATTATAATAATTCGTTTTTAATTAACAGATTTATTTTATTTTACTAAATAGTATATTAATTAAAAAAATTATAATAATAATAATAAGTATATTAAAAATAAGTATATTAATCAAAAATAATAATAACAGATTTATATATATTTTGGTCATAATAAAAGACTATTATAAACAGATTTTATAATAAATTCGTTTTAATATTTTTAATTTTTATAAACAAATTTTAAAATAATAATTCGTTTATAATAATTTTTATAATAATCAGTAAATAATAATTTTAATTTTAAAATAGCCTAAACAAAATAATAACAGTATATTATAATAATAGAATATAATCAGATAATTCATTTTTAACAATATCTTATTTTTTAATATATTATAATATAATAATTCGTTTTTAACTAACAAAATTTAAAAAACATACAACAGTAAACAAATAACTTGATAACTAACCGATAGTGCAGAGAAGGCTCTGGCTTGAAGCAAATTTCAGACTTCTCCAACAAAACTTTCAACCAAAGTGCTCAATCAATTGCTAAATAAACAAAAAATAACATATTAATTAACTATTACTCATATTCTTAAACAAACTATTTACTAAAACAAGAACATTATAATTTATACATACGTTCAGACAGAATATTGAAAGAGAACCGTAGAAAAAACTGAGAGAAGAGAAGTTTTAGAAAAAAATGCAGAGAAGTTTTCGAATGTGAAGGTGAAGAAGGTGAAGGAGAATAGATATGCAGAGTAGTTATAAATAGGTGAGAGTGAAACGGCTATTAATTCAAAATCCGCCTGAAACGAAAAATACTGGCAGAATATGCCATTACTGGCGGAACAATTACTGGCGGATAATGTGGTTAAATAATTTACTGGCGGATCCAAGCGATTACTGGCGGAAACAGGCGTTTACTGACAGAATTGATGACATTACTGGCGGATCTGCACTTCCGCCAGAAAACGTCATTACTGGCCGAATTACTTTGGTCAAACGCGCATAACAAGAGCATCTTTCATTACTGGCGGAACGACGCATTTACTGACGGATTTGGTTACATTACTGGCGGATCTGCAATTCCGCCAGAAAACGTCATTACTGGCGGAATTTTTTTGACAAACGCGTATCACGAGAACACCTTCCATTACTGGCCGAATTACTGGCCGAATACATTAGTGGCGGATTCTATCCGCCAGTAACGACAGTTACTGGCTGAATTTTAAATTAAGGTCAAACACAGAATACGAGGGTTATAGGATCCGCCAGAAATTTTATTGGATCCGCCAGAAATGTTATTGGATCCGCCAGAAACGTACTGGCAGACTAAATCCGCCAGAAATCGCCAAATTTCGCCAGAAAACTTACTGGCGGACTGATTCCGCCAGAAATGTTCAGCCAGTAATTTACGAATTTCTTGTAGTGATTCCCGCTATAATTTTGTGGAGATCCTTATGTATGCTATTGATCGAAGTTGCGGTCAGGTGGAAGATATTAATATTGAGTTATTTGGCAATGATCAACTCCTTATATACATAGTTGATTGGTAAATATCGTGTTTTTCCTTAAGGACCTCCTGTTTCATGTTTGTGCATTCCTTTTTTTTTTGTTTATGTTTTGATAGTCATTAGGCATGTTTTGCAAGGTAATTATCGAAAAAAGAGGTATCTTTTGCAAGGTATTTTATTTAAGAGTTTATATTAGTTTGTTTATCTAAACAGCACATTTACATGTGACAACTCAATCATTCTTTTGCTGTATATATCCCTTTGAAAATATAGAACTTATTGGTATTTTCATAATTAATTTTTCTACTATTAATTTTTTTCGTCTACTGATATTTTTATTCAAATTTTACAGTGCAAGTAAACTCAGACGCCTACGAATTACAAACTCCTGGACCTGGAAAATTTCAGATGAAATATTGAGTAAGGTTGCAAAGAAACTTCCTTTATTAGAGGAGCTTCACCTTTCATGTTTCCAACCTCATTGGAGCACTCTTGAAATCTTTGCCCGATGTTTCCCACTTCTGAAATCATTGAAATTTAGCGGTTTCAAAAATGTCAAGGCTCCGTCATCTTAAGCTTTCGGGATGCTGCCTCTGGGATGATGGGTTGCTTGCCATTCTTGACGGATGTCCTCATCTTGAATCTCTCGACCTTGAAGAGTGTTCTTATTTTGCCGTGAGTAAAAGTTTGGTGAAAAGGTGTCATGAGCAGATCAAAGACTTCCTTCCTCCGTCTAGTGACTTTATAGAGGATTACAGTGTTGATGATGGTCCAGATTAAGATTGAATAAAATTATAAACAATAACTTTCTAGAAGATTAAATTACTCAGAAGCAGACTATGATTGAATTTTCCTATTAGCAGTTTAGCAGCAGTTGATTATATATGTTTTCTATTTTTATCAATTGCATATTGCTTGCAATCTAGCTTAATTTTAACAGTTGTTGATGTTGCCAAACAATTACTGCTCAGTAACTATAAGATCGCAGTTTGTACCGTGTAACAGACTCAATCAGTTCAGTTTAATCACAGTTAGATAGTTAGATTGCATATCTTGCATTCAATCAATCAATTACAAAATAAAAATGAAAGAGAATTATCTCTGGTTTATGAGTTTCATCACAATGTGATAGCACAAATTGTGTTACATTTATGGGGTAACTTCTGTAGGAGATTATCGAGACATTGTTGCTATAACCAAGGCTAGAACTCCTATATGTTTAGAGGCAGAAAGTTTATAAACTATGGTGGACTATTCAAAAGAAAAAAGATGCAAATAGCTCCAAATTCCAATGAGTCCATTGCAGCAGTTAGAAAGCAAATTCCATCAATGTTGCTTTATTCGTAGTTCTAACGATATGCCCAACACATGCCAATTGTGTCTGTGTGATAGATTGATATAACAGCAAATTCTTTTGAATGGGTTGCAATTGCATTGAGGAAACATCAGCAAATCTTAAAGCTTGCAACCTCCCACTTTTTAATGTCTAGGATGCCAAATGACCTGTCTTTGGCGTTAAATTGATGCTCATTGGCTAACGAATTGCCATGCTGACACTTTCATGTCACATTTTTAAAAGACTAAGATGTCAAATTATCCGTGTAGGTGATTTGACATCCTAGTCATTAAAATGTGACTGGAAAGTGTTGACATGAATCTAACAGTCAAAAATGTAAATAGAGATATAAATCGGGACCAAAGGTGCAAACAGAAATTTTAGCCGAACCAAAAGTTATCACAAATTTATTGGGGACTAAAAAGTTTTACCTTATATTCCAACATGCCTATCAAATATTATGTAATGGAACTACTACTAGTACAGATATTAATGTTTGTTGTAATTCCATTATTATATGTGATAGTTGTTTGTGTAGCTTTACCGATTCTCATTTGGGATGGCCTGGTTGTAGCGTTTGAAGGATTATTGATTTTGTTTCCTTACTTTTGGTGCATTGATGTTAACCTTCCGTTTAATTGAGTGTGAAGGTTTGTAAATAGGTTTTGTGTTCTTTGATTACAAAGATCAGTGTCCGTGAACGTGATGAAATCGATGGTCTTCTTCGACAAAGCATATGAAGTATGGAAGGACCTTCATAACCGTCTTGATGAGGCCGACCTGTCAAAAGATATTGGGTTGAGAAATTAAGCGCACCCCACCCCTTTTCTGGTTGGCTGACCGGCGAACTAGTCCGCCATTAAAATTAATAAATAAAAAATGTATTTAAAGTATACTTTTGGGCTTAAAATAGGTAGGCTAGCCCACCCAAACCTGTAAAAAATCAATGTAAAAATAGTGGGTTGGTAGGTCGACCCACTACAACCGGCCAAAAAAACACAAAAAAAGTATTTTAAAATAATTAAAAAACAAGGAAAAAAATAAACTTGGCAAGCTGGCCCGCTCCATCCCTTATTGCGGCGGGTTAGGCGGGGCGTGCTACAATAAACACTTGAGTATGTTTGGGAGGGAGTTCACACACCTTGCATACCCTTTAGTATTATCAATAATTCCTCGTGACCCCATGTACGCTGACGTACACCCTTGTCCTCCAGCAAAAGCCCCCACCCGCCGTTATATTGCAGTAAGTTCCCATATTTTCTCATTCTTAATTTCTTCTTCCAAACTTTTTGGTTGCTTTTGGTGCTGTGAGTAGGTTGTGCTTTCTTTGTTGTTGTTGTAGTCTGGTTCGTGCTTTTTAGGGTTATGTTTATATTTCATATGATTGTGTTTATTATTACTGTTATTCTACTCATTACTGGTTCGTGATAGCGAGGTGATCCTCATGGCTATTTTCGTTTGGCATTTGCTTTCTTTTTGTTCCTCCTCATTCTCTACCCTTAACCCCTCCAAGGAAGAAACCATTTCAGATTAGGGATTTAAAATTTTCATTTGTTGTTAGGAAATTTAAAGATTTGCAAGACTAAAATAATATTAAAATTGCAGAATTTTATTACCCCCTTATATTTAGAAATATTTAATTTAGAAAAAGAGTAACTCATCCCTTCTTATTCCCTTCAAAATTCCTCTCCGAAATAAACCTTTGGCATATATTTATATTAATACTTGTGTTGTGTACCTCCCATTTCCAAATGTTTAGGCATAGTTTTCGTTGTCTTGAACTTCCATCATTTTTTGGGAATTATGGCCAATTTAAAATTTTCATTTCTTGTTAGAAAATTTACAGATTTGCAAGACTAAATTAATATTAAAATTACAGAATAATACTACCTGTATTTTGTTGTGTGCTTCCCAATTTGAATAATATTAAAAATTTCATTTGGCTGATTTTAGTTTGGAGAGTTTTAGAGGACTCACATGATAAAGAATCATATAAAATCCCAATCACAATTCTCTTATATTTAGAAATATTTTATACTCATAGTGTTTTGCTGATACAGCTGCTGTAACGCGTAACTGGAATTCCACTGGAGTTGTTTGCGTGATGGCGTCGCGTTCAAGCCCAACAAAGGAAGTAGATGGGGAGAGCACAATGAGACCAAAATCACCAAATTGGCTTGACCTGCCAATAGAGGTGACTACAAACATCTTCCAAAGGCTTGATACCATTGACATTGTGACTGGTCCATCTCAAGTCTGCTCTCTCTGGTTGAAAATTTGCCAGGATCCTCTGCTGTGGCGCACCATTGACATGAGCGATAATCCCTGCCTCGATTATTTTGGTTTTGGTTATTTGCAAAAGATTTTTCACTATGCTGTTGACCGAAGTTGTGGTAATCTGGAAAAACTTTATGCTCTGGAATTTATGGATGATGGACTCCTCACATACATAGCTGACAGGTACTGTCACTTGTTTCTTTGTATATATTGTTCCTTAACCTTAATGATACTTATATATACTGAGATTATCCTTCACTATATTACACTTCGTGCTATATTTCTATATTAAATTTTTATAATCTTTAGGCATCTTTTGCAATTTGTACCTCTTATTATGTTTTATTATTGTTAATAGCATTCCTAAATGTGACCACTCCAATAGTTTTTTTTATGCATATGTTAAAATGTAGACCTGGATCTTTGTATTTTACGTTTGGCAGAGTATGTTTTATGAATGTATCATATTTGTTTTTCTTTCAGAAATTATCACTCTTTTCTTGAATAAAAAATTGCAGGCCAAATCGCTTACGAAGTATACGGCTTTCAAATTGCTTGGATATTACTGATAAAGGATTGAGAAAAGTTGTGAGGAAGCTTCCACTGTTAGAGGAGGTTGACATTTCATACATTCTAACTAAAGCTTCTCTCAAAGTCATTGGCAAAAGTTGCCCTTCTTTGAAGTCGCTGAAATTTAGTAGGCGGTTTAGCAAATTCTATAAGTGTGATGATGAGGCGTTTGCTATTGCTAAAACAATGCCTAGACTACGCCGTCTTAAGATGATAGGTAACGCGCTTACTAATGTTGGGTTGCGTGCCATACTTAAGGGATGCCCTAAACTTAGATCTCTTGATCTGCGATATTGTTTTCATCTCGATTTGAATGGAAGTTTGGGCAAAATATGCCGTAAGCGGATGAGATATTTAACGCTTCCAACTTCCTATCATGTAGACGACAGTTGTGACTCTGATATTTATGACAGCGCTGAATCTGATATTGATGATAGTTTTGAATCTGATTATTCTTACTCCGACAGTGGAAGTTCAAATTAATTGGCATTCTTCTCATCTAGATGATGGAGAAACGCTAGACTGGTACTATGGCTTACTTGTTAATAACAAGTTGTTATGCGTTCACTAAAGACTGAATTTTCTGGAAGGCATATGATAGCCGGATATTTTATTTTATTTTGTAGTTCACTTCAATTACTCAAGAATCTAGTACGTGATGATTAATTTCTCTCTTGTTAACAATTAGATGGGTTATTTTGTTAAATGATACTGATTGTGATGATTAATTTTGCTTTTGTTTGAAAAGGTTATACTTGTGAAGCTTTGTTTAAATTATTTCATGCCAGGAAAATGTTAGTTGTGGCAGCATATAGTCATAAGTGTAGAAGTGCAATATTGTGCTCCAATACTTCTTTTAACTTGCACACATCAATCTTACCAGCTTTTTAATCTATGCAGTCACGAAGTATGGCAACAATTTGTATCTCTTGATAACAAAACAAACCCTAACTACAGAAACAAATTGTATTATGTTTAGAAGCTAAACCACAAGCAAGTTTCCAATGATGACTAATGCCACTCCCTCACTAAGAAAAAAAAGCCGAAATGGACAATCAGAGGACAAAGAATAAAACCACTGATGGGCATGAAGGTTCCAATGTTTTCTAAATACAACACAAGTACTAGATGAATTGTTTAAAATAGAAATGAAGCACAATCTTTTCACCAATGGAAGGCAAGCATGAAAATAGACTGGATTCACTAATCTTTAGTTACTCAACAAAATTTATCTGATATGTTGGAGGCATCAGCCTCATCACTTTTTATCCTAGATGTCTTGCATACTTTTCATGTTTGCATAGCCTTATCAATCACCCCTCTCCCTCTTATACATTTGATATGATCGATGTAACTTTACTATAAAACAAGTTTAGAATATTTTGTGCACTCTTCATACAATTGTTCTTTTTCTCTATCTAATTCATAATATTCCCTGGCTCCATGCCCTTGTTGACTTACATTTAGAGCATCACTCCTTTACGTTGGTCAATGTCCTCATTGGCATCATTTGCAAAATGCATATCAACCCCAAAAGCATTATCAATCATGTTTTGAATTGCATCATTTGCACATTCCCACTTGTCAGATTACTAGTTAATTTCTGCAGCAAGTGGTGGATGGTTGCCTGCCGGTGCTATACCCCAATATCAGTCATTTTTCTTTCGTTTCTGCTAAATCCTCCAGTGCAAGTCACCTAAAACGCATACAGCTTTCAAGCTGTTCGGAAATTTCGGATGAAGGATTGGTGGAAGTTGCAAAGAAGTTTCCATTATTGGAGGAGCTTGATATTTCATATACCAAGATAACTAAGAAATCTCTTGAAGTCATTGGCAAATGCTGCCCTCTTTTGAAGTCATTGAAATTTCGGAAGATGTTTCGTGGAGTTGAAGAATGTGATGATGAGGTGTTTGCTATTGCGAAAACAATGCCAGAATTACGCCATCTTGATATTAATTGTAATGATCTCACCAATGATGGGTTAATCGCCATCCTTGATGGATGCCCTCTTCTTGAAATACTTGACGTGGGAGGATGTATTCATCTCGATCAAAGAGTTGCTTGTTGATAAAAGTGGATCTTATGGGCACCATTTAGATGCTTTTGGTGATGCTATGGCTGATTATTTGTCTGATTCTGAATTTGATATTCCTTTTCAAGAATGTCAGGATATAATTTCTTCATTTGAATCTCTTGCTTTCCTTGGCTTGCCTTTTTCTCCAAGTGAAAGTTTGGAAGACGATCATTCTTGAAGAAAATGTTATTGATGTTTCATAAGACTTTTGTTGGGTGACGTTTGAAAGCGTGTTGTTTTGTTTTTGTTTAGTGTACTTCCTCAAGAAACTGGTATCCTCGTGTGTTTGAAATGAATCGGATAAAGTATTTTCGTTTGAGAATTCCATACGGTTCGTTTATTAACTAATGTGAGTGAGTTACTGATCAAAAAAACTAACGTGAGGCCGCAAATACAATCAAGATAAGATGATTTGCCGCAAATGCTATGCTCGTCTACACCCTAGGGCTGTTAACTGCCGCAAGAAGAAGTGTGGCCATAGCAATCAGTTGAGGCCAACGAAGAAGATCAAGTAGATTATTGCTGACTTTGTGGTTTCTTTATGTTTGAGCTTAGACCTGTTTAATTATTTACATCATTACTGTTCGGATTATATCGCTGTTTTCAATTTATATTGAATGAATATTGAATGTTTTTGGAACTTAATTTTGGTAATATATAGTAGATTATATCTTATATATGATGAAAAAAATAGGAACATCTAAGCATAAGAATGTGTCTTATATGTAACAAAAAGAGTAATGTTATTTAGCCAAAATGTTCCAGCCAAATATAGCCAAAAACCAAGTTAATTACAACACCAATTAATCAAGTTTTATAGGCCACTAACCAACCTGTTTGTTCATAGTTTTCAGTCAATAGCCTAGAAAATTGTGAAAAAATAGGTTGGTTAATAGCTTATAAAACTTGGTTAATTGGTGTTGTAACTTGGTTTTCGGCTATTTTTAACCGGAACATTTTGGCTAAATAACATTATTGTAACAAAAAAATAAGAATATGTCTTTCATAGTTCCGAGTTAAGTTTTAGAGATTTTGTCGAAAACAGAATATTAGAGATGTTTTTGAAATTTCAACAAATTCATTATTCAATCCAATCACCGTGTTTTTGACTTAAATATGTTTTAGACCCCTGCAATTTTTTTTTAGGAAAAAGCCCTTGCTAAAATACACTTTTTTGATATAAGCCCTGTTAACCCAACGTTACAAAAACGCTGAGTTGACTAACAGAAGTCTAGGTTGTCATTTATTTATTTTTTCTAATTTATTTTTAATGTCGATTTGTAAAGCCAAGTCATTATTTTTAATTTTAATTAATTTTTATTCTTCATCTCTCTCAATCTCCAACCTTCAACCTCCAACCTTCAACATCCATCACCACCACCTTCGTTGCCTTCCTTTCTCTCCTCTTCTCTTCACCACCATACACCACAGGCCTCAACCACGTTTGCTAGGTGTTCTGTTTGACCCGACCCAGAAATAGGATTTGGGAACCCTAACCACAAATCTTCCCAAATCCCAAATAAAACCCAGATTATTTGATATTTGTTGTTGGAAAGTTTGCTCCCTGAATCCATGCGAAGAAGAAGAAGCTGATAATTAAATGGGATGGGATTATGAGTAAGGAGAGAGAGAGATGGAGGGCGAAGTGCTGTTTGTGAATGGGTGGGATTGTGAAGAAGGAAATGGGTACTTGTGGGTTTTGATTTTTGAAGATTTTCTCCTTTTCTGAAATTGATTTTTGGGATGAGAGAGATAAGAGAGTGGTTTCGTGGTGGTGGGTGAGAGAGAAGAGAGTGGTTGTGGTGGTGGTGGTGGTGTGGGTGAGAGAGAGAAGGGAGTGGTTGTGGTGGTTGCTGTGTGGGTGAGAGAAAGAAGAGAGTGGTTGTGGTGGTGGTGGTGGTGGTGGTATGGGTGAGAGAGAGAAGAGAGAGGTTGTGGTGGTGGTGTGGAGATCGGGAGAGATGATGATGTGGATGCCAAATAATTAGGATTTTAAAAAAAGTAGAAATAAATATAAAAGCCACGTAGGATTTTTGTTAGTCAACTGTGTGTTTTTGTAACGTTTGACTAACAAAATGGCCTATTTCAAAAAAGTTGATTTTGCAGGGACTTCTTACTATTATTTTTTTGCAGGGGCTTAAACCCAAACACGCTATATTTGCAGGGGCCTAAAACATATGTAAGCCTTTTTTTTGTATTAATGAGGGCAAAAAAACCCGAGAAAAGATTACACTGAAATAACTCTAGGAGTAGTAGCTCCTATAATGTATGCTAGTCACAAGGGGCTTACAATAACTAGTGGAAACTTATACACACACAAAATAACTTCGTGAGTAGAACCGATATCGATAAACTTTTAAAAAAAATTAACAAATTAATATGTCGATGATATTAAGCTCAATTTTTAAACCTAACAAAATCTTTTTGGGAAATATTTTTATATGACATCATACTTATATTTTATTTTTGGTAATAACTTCTTTAAATATATCAAAAATTGATGTAGGTCAATATGTTTAAATTAACAGAAAATGCTAACAAATTAATGATTTAGCACACAGTAGAAAGACTGACATAATAATAAAAGTAATTAAAAATACTCTATATTTACTTAAATAGGTCGGGTAGCCTTAAAAGGCTTTTTCGTTGGTCTGTTGTCTGACCTTTTTAGCTAAGTAGGCTTGCGAAAAAGCTTTGGCCTTGTCTATTAAAAAAAGCCTGAGCTTATTGTAGGCTGGACCGTAGGCCACTGTTAGTCGGTCTGGCATATTCCCAACCCTAGTTTATTGAGAAATTAAGTATCCCATTTATTTGTTAAATCAAGATATAAGAATAGAATCACTATAGAAAAAGTATGGCCCAAAATTTCGTGAAGAGTGGGCTAACTCTACACACATTTTACGGGCCCTTGACAAATCGTGAGAAAATGACCCCCCTTATTTTTTAATTTGAAAGTATTTCAATAAAAGGCAAAAAAAAAGTAACTTATTTCATTTAATATAATAAAACTCAATTTTTCAATAAAAGCAACAATTAGGTACCAATGATAAAAATCAAATCTTAATTATTTTTTATAGAACAATATTTAATCATATTGTAGATGATTCATAAACTTTTATTCAAGGAATAATTATAACAATCATTCATAATATGTCATAAAAGCAAGAAATTTTGAACAAAATTCAATCATTCATAAACTTCTATTCAAGGCATAAATAAAACAAAGATCAAAAGAGCGTAGTACGTACAACAATATATTGATGAAGCAATATATATGTGTAACTTAAATAGTTGAAATTGGACATAAAAAGCAATTGGAGAATCGATTGTCGATGCCAGAAATTGATCCATTTGCAGTTTTGCAGAATCGATTGCGAGTAAGGGGATTTTTGTGCTTGCAGAATAGAAGGGGGAATTGAAAGGGGATTGAGAGCTGATTCAATTGGCGATTTGAGAATTGAAGGGGAACTAATTCTACTATTTATCTTGTTGTTTTTTTACCAATGCCATGATGATAAATTTAAAGAAGGTGAATAGGAAGAGGAGGAGTGAAGAGATGAATTGAACGGTTTGAAGAATGAAGAAGAGAAGGCACACTAGTGCAGAAAAGACATTTAGCATCAGCTTTTTTGGAAATTTAGCATTGGTTATTTGCCGATGCTAAATCTCGCGATGTTAAAAGCGATATGTTTAGCATCAGTTAAATACCCAATGCTAAATGTCACTTTTAACATCAAGTGTATAAAAACTCGATGATAAATGGTGTTTCATCACTATTTGTGTTGTCTGAAAAAAGCATAAGGTGTTTAAAAAAAGGACATTTTGTAATAGCACTATTATAAAAAAAACTGATTACAAAACAATTAGCCCCCTTCCCACTATTATAACACTATTTTTTGGTTATAAACTGGTATAAAAATACTGAGTATAATTTTTTTGCCTCTACAAACATAAGTCGTAGGCAGTTGCACCCCAGCCTAGGCCCAGTTCCGGCCCTATCTACAAATAACAAGAAAAACTTATAGCATATAATTAAAATAATATAGGGATTTGCAAGGGTAATCAGAATGATGATAAATAAAGGATGAGGCTTGTATTTAACGCAGTCGTGATAGGGATAAAGGACGACACTTCACAAAAGATTGACTTTAAAAAAAAGCCCCCCAGGTTACTGGATCCGTCCCTAAACCTACCCCCATCCAGAATCACCTTTCTCAAGCAAAATTACCTGCTAAGTAAAACAACTACATGATGCAACTCACTTCAGTCGTTGAACACCAAGCAGTAAAGTGGTAGATTAATCCATTTGGGGGTGTTCATAACTCAGTAGAGGCCTTGTAATAAAGGGTGTTCATAACCAATCCAATCTATTTGAAACCGCATCGGACTGAAAAACCGAAAACCGAAGAAACCAGAAACCGAAAAAATTATCCAATCTAGATAAATTATGTAACTAATATTATAAAGTAATTACAATATTATTCACAATTTAATATGTTTTTCCCACATATTGTTTACATTTTATTTTGCCTGCTTTGATGATGCACTCACTTGTGGCTATGTATTTTGCAACTTTTGTAACCATTTATCTACTTTTCTAGAACATATTTAGCTACTTTAATGATGTATGATCTTTTGATATTAAGAAAGAGGTTTATATTTTATTTTGCATTGTAAGAAATTTTAGAGAATAAAAAAGCAAAATTCATTTCAATCCAAACCGAAGTAAAATCAGATTTGATTTTGAAACCAAAGTCGATTGGATGATAAAAGTACGAAACCACAATAATTGGATTGAATGAATTTTTCCCAAAAATCAACCCAATCCAAAGCAAACACCCCTACCTCATATGCTCCATAAATTAAAATAGTTGATAGTTTTAGGTAGAGGTATTCGGAGATTGGATTTGATCAATTTTGAGGGGAAAACCAACATATTCGATCTATTCTATAGTTGCCTAATTAGTTTCATTTTAAAATAAAATCTGATTTGATCCAAAAAAATTCGGTTTCGATAGGGTTGGTTTTCGATTTTGGGTTTCTCAATACATTTTTATTTTATAATGTTTAAAATTTTAAAGAGAGATATTTTAGGATCCAATGTGTGTGCTGGGATATGAGGGAGCACTTTTTAATAATTTATACAGTAAAAATACTTCGGTAATAAGTTCAAATATTGGAATGAATATTTTAAGTATGGGTAATAAGGTAAATATGAGTATAAAATTATGTTATATAATAAAGCTTCGGTCATTTTGGATTGGGTCAGTTCCATGTGAGGGAAATGAAAACCAATCAATCCAAAATTTTTATTTTATTTTTTATTTTATTTTTTACAATTTTAGACTTTTTTGATTTGCTGTTTCTTGGTTCGGTTCCTATGGTTTGCATTGGATTGGATTAGTTTTCGTTCCCTCACATAGAATCAATAAATTTTGACTTTTTGCTGTTTTTGAATTTTGGGTTTGATAGCTACTTTTTTTTGCATTCGATTGGATCGGTTGGTGAACACCCTTGATTTTAGAGACTAGAACCAAACATAAAAGTTACCGTAGGAACTAAAACAAAATAACAAAGATTAAAAGCAAAAACTTTTAACCCCAAGTTGGGTAGTGGCTAATACACTATATCTAAATGAATGTACTGGGGTAGTACTTGAGTTTGATCCTCGACATTGGAACAATTTTGGGCTATACTTTATTTAGCTTTAGGACGAACTGCAGATCTCACGCTACTGAAAAATCTCTATTTAGCATCTGATTTAGAGACCAAAAAATCGGAGTTAAATTAATTTGCAAGCGGTTTTCAAAAGTTGCCCCCAAATCAGTCTTTAAAATAGTTAGCGGTCAATTTCTTGAAGTCGATAGTTAAATTACTAATCATTAAGAGCATCCACAATGAAGAAACTCTCTTTTTTTTTTTGGTTGAGAAGAAACTCTGATTTGATTACGTAAATAAATTTATAAGGATAAGAAACAAATTGTCTCTATATTCATAGGAATGAAAAGCAATTTTTTTTATCAATTACGAAAAACAATAAAGTGATAATATATGACACAAATAAATTCACATTCATTATAACCAAACCAGAAATTATTTTTCAAGTGTGTGTGGAGTGGTGAAAGAGTAGTAGATCGGCTTATAGTGGATAGCAGATGAGTTAGCTTATGGCGAGTGCGCTTATAGCAGATTGCTGATAACGAATAAACTAGTTGTTGGCTAATAAAATGTTTGATAAAATTAGCAGTTGAATAACCGATAAATGTAAATGACATAAAGGGATATGTTTAATCATTTTGTATAAAAGAATATTTATTTAATCGATATAAAGTAGGTATAAATTATTTTGCTATAAATTCATAATAATTAAACTAATTATTAAGATATTTAGATAATAAATTGTTTTTTTTTGACGGAAATTGTTTAAATTTATATTTAAATTTATATTTAGATAATAAATTGTTTAAATTTATATTTTAATAGTTTTGTGTTAACAGTAGCCTTATCCTCCCTTAACTAAGTGTCGAGAGTTCGATCCTCGCATTGGGTATGGAGCAATTTTAAATCCCAGGGCCAGTTGTCCCACCCTTCGAGGTGCCTCCAATACAACGAGGGATTAGTCACTACGGTCGATGGTGGATACCCTGGTCTCGACTTAAAGTAGCCTTATGTTACATTTTTTTACTTTTTATCGTTTACAAAATGTTTTTTTTTGTTACAGAAGGTTTTGGTTACTTTTTATCACTGGCATCATTTACAAAATGTTAATGTGATGCAAGCATTCTTTACATTTTGTTTTTCATTTCAATTGGAATTGGTAAATTTTGGGCGGGTTTATACTTTATTTGGAATTTGGAACCGATCGATACTGTTTTACTCAATGTTATTAAAACCGACCCGGTGATCGACCCGATCAGGTCACTGGGTTACTGGGTCAATGGTCGGACCGAGGGGTCACTAGTTGGCCCGCATGACCCGTGAAACAATAAAACTGGTAAAATATATAATATTCTAAGTCAATATTTTCAATATGATTTAATTAAATATTAAAATAAATTTTAAAATGAATAATTATTCATACTCAATGATATATAGAATCTAAAATTTATGGAATGTGATACAAAATATTAGATATTAAATAAGTAAGATACATACATAATATATAATAACACATGTAAGTATAAAAGTAATTAATAAATGAATATAATTAAGGTTAAAGGGGTTTTGTTTAAAAAAATAAAACGTAAGAATGAATTAAGTATAAAATATGTTGTTCATTTAACAACAGAACATTTAGTTCAGTTGGTTAAATCTCGGAATATAAGCATCAGGTAAGGAGTTCGATCCCCAGCCATTACATTTTGCTATTTAAAATTCGGTCAACAAGCGAGTCAAAGGCGGGTCAACAACCGAGTTGATGACGTCAGCGCGGGCCAATTGCAGATCCGATCCAACATCCAAACCGAACCGAGTTCCAACGCGGGTCACGGGCAAACCGGGCCGACCGACCGGGTCGGTCCGGGTCCAACAACACTGGTTTTACTCTTCTCCACAACGTTTAGTGTCCGCCGCGATAAGAGTTTTCAGTTTAATAATAATAATAATTGAATCACTAAAACAAATAAGACTAAGCTACCTTCTTGAGCTACCTTTCTTAGACTAAATCTTTTTGTGTTATTGGATTACTAATTACTAATAAATGCCAACAAATAAGACTTTTATTCTTCCCATCATCGCATAGGTCATAATAAAATCTTTTTGTAAAGTTTAACTGAGCTAATTGGTAATTATTTTACTTTTAAGTGTTACTACTAACTACTAACAAGGCAATATTATCAATTCTTTCCCTTGGAGTGTGTAAACTGTGAGTCTCGTTGCTTAACGATGGCTATATACCAAAAAAACGATGGCTATATAAGTGTATATATATATAGTTTTTTTAGATAAGCAAAAATTTCATTGATGGAGCACTAGGGGTGCTCAAACCCAAACTACGAAACGAATTACATATTGTTTAGGCATAGTAGTGGATTAGACCACCACATTGAAATTGAAAAAGAAGAGCAACAATTCAAACAATAAACACACCAACTCCAAGTTAAACTTTTGATTCAATTTACCACGGCTTCGACATTTGGATCCTCGTTTTTAAATATGGCCCCGTTCCTTGCGAGCCAAACACTCCAACAAGTAGTTAACCAAAACATGTGTTTCGTTCGTTTAGCCTTCTTCCCTTTGCATAAATGACCACAAGCGAGAAATGAATCAACAATATCCAACGACATATCAAAATCAACTCCGAGCCAATTGCCATCGTGTTGCCATACGGATCTAGCGAAGCTGCAGCTGAGGAACAAGTGGCTGGCTGACTCGCGAGAGTTGCTGCACAGCGAGCAGCCAGCGTCCTGTTCAGATTGGAGAACATTTCTTCGCAGCAACTGGTCACGGACGGGCAGGGAATCAAGCAACAGTCGCCATCCAAACACCGCAACTTTCAAGGGAACAATTGATTTCCATATCGCCCCCAAAAAATTCTGATGCGCCGAATTATTTGAGTTAATATCAATACACACTAGCTGCTGATAATAGGAATTAACCGTGAAGCTTTTTGAATGATCATGCGGCCAAATCCATGCGTCTTTCTTCCCTCTTGTTGGCGTCACCGATTGCAAAATGCTGTCCAAAATTTGTCCTTCGGATACACGAACAGGGTCAGAGAATTGCAGCCATGGTTTAATCCAACTCCAAGTGCCTCCATGCCAAGAGCCGAAATCAGCCACTGTGTAATGTTGCTGCCCACCCCCCTCAAACAACAAGGGAAATACCTTGAACAAATGATCAATACCTAGCCATTGTTCCTTCCAAAAATTAATAGATGCTCCATCGCCCAACCCTCTTTTAATACACCAAGCAAACCTTCTTGGTTCGTCTAAATGAACATCCAAATTAAGCAAGTCTCGCCACCAAATTGATCCAAAATTCCGACGGTAATTGCCTACAACCGAGTCATGAATAAAAGAATATGCGAATTCCCCATATCTATGTCTCAACAACGGACTCCAACTAGCATTACTATCCGTCAAAGCCCTCCATTTCCACTTAGATAGAAGAGCTATGTTGAATAGCTCAAGATTTTTGATTCCTAGCCCGCCTTCTTTTTTTGACTTGCAAACTCTATCCCAAGCCACCCAATACATTCCATTATCTCCCTCTTTTATTCCCCAAAGAAAATCCCTTTGTATTTTAATCATCTTCTTGATAACCACTTTCGGCGCTTTGGAAAAAGAAAACATGTATAATGGAATGCTATTCAAAACGGAGTTGATGAGAGTTACCCGGCCATCAATGGAAAGAAGACGGCCCTTCCACAACGCTAATCTCTTCCTAATCCCCCTTAGAACGGGACTCCAAGTCACTTCCCGCCTAGGATTAGCACCAATCGGACTGCCTAAAAACTTGAACGGAATGGATTCCGTTCTACAAAATAGAAAGGTGCTAGCTCTTTCCAAAAAACCATCCGGGATGTTAATGCCAATCAACTTGCTCTTGTGGAAATTTACCTTCAAACCGGACACTAGCTCAACAGCTCTCAACAAGGTCTTGATTGTCCAAAGGTTTCCCCACGTGGCTTTGCCCAACAACATGGTGTCATCCGCAATTGCAAAATGGAGTAACGAACCTCATTGTTGATGTAGAAGTCTTGATAGGAGCCAATGTCTACCGCCTTACGCGTTAAACCCGACAAACCTTCGGCAACAATAAGAAAGAGGAATGGTGACAACGGATCCCCTTGCCTCAAACCCCGGTGAACTTTGAATTCTTGCGTTGGGCTACCATTCACTAGAATCGACATGGAGCTATTGCGCACACAAGATTTTATCCAAGAAATCCATCTATGGGGAAATCCCATTCTTTGAAGCATATAGAATAAGAAACTCCATGAATAGAGTCGTAGGCTTTCTCAAAATCAACCATAAACATCAAGCACTCTTCCTTACCCCGCTTAGCGTAATCCACCACTTCGTTGACAATCATTACCCCATCTAGAATTTGTCTCCCCCCAATAAAAGCTGATTGGTGATTGGAAATGATACTTGGCATCACTTTCTTGAGACGATTTGCCAACACTTTGGCCAAAATTTTGTATAAGCACCCTATCAAACAAATAGGCCTAAATTCGCCCAAGCCTTGAGGATTGTCGTTTTTAGGCACCAAGGCAATAAAAGAGGCTGAAATAGCTTTAGGGAGATAAGCATTCACGAAAAATTCATTAAAGAAGCCCACTACATCATCCTTCAACAAATTCCAACAAAGCTTTATGAAATTGAAGTTGTACCCATCCGGACCCGGGCTCTTGTCACCATCACAATCCCACACGCCCATCCTTATTTCTTCCTCGGAGAACGGTTGGATTAAGGAATCCGACTCGGTTGCCGATAATTGATTGAAGTGAAGACCACCTAAGGTGGGGCGGTTATAATTTTTGCTCGACAAAGCACTTCTCAAAATGATGCTTGATATGCAACTTCACTTCGTCTACATCCTCCACTAACTCGCCGTTCTCCCTAAGAATGACCACGTTGCATCTTCTTCTTCAATATCGCAAAAGAGAGTGAAAATATTTGGAATTCATGTCACCTTCCTTGATCCACCTTGCTCTGGATTTTTGGGCCAAAAAAGATTCTTTCACTTGGACTTCTTTCCAAAGAGAGCCGGAAACTTCTCTCCTATGCACCATAACGTCACTATCCCACCCTTCACAAAGAATCTCATCTAAGGAATTCAAATCCTTAACTAGGGTATCGATATTCAAATCCACCTTACCAAACACCTCTTTATTCCACCCTCGGATACTCCCCTTGAGAAGTTTCAATTTTTCTTTTATGATAAAAGCCTTGTGACCCGATATGTTAAATTCATTCCAACACCTTTGAACAAAGGGCAAGAAGTCGTCATGTTCCAACCAAGCATTAAAAAAGCGGAACGGCTTTGGGCCCCAATCTTTCGATGCTCTAAGAAGCCAAATAGGTGAATGATCTGAAATGTCCCGATTGCCAATCCACTGACCAGTTGTTTACCTTGGATTTTGATAAACACCGCTAGTTTGAAATTGCTTCGGTTTGAAAGATCAACTAGTAAATTCTAAGACCGTTTGTGTTAAAGTTTTTCCCATAATTACTTGTGTTCTTGCAGTTTAAAAGTAAAAGAAGAAGATAACCGTCGATCTCGCGCGAAACCGTCGAGTTTCCTCAACGAGGGAGAATAAAACAAAGGAAAAATTGCAGAAAAGCAAAGAAGAAAACAAATTAAAATTGCATTAATTGTAAAGAGGGTTGGTGCACAGATCATACATTCTTCTCTTTGCTCGTTTTCTCTGTAATGTGTTGGAAGTTAGAGCGTGAGAGTTCTGTAATGAAATTGTGACCCATTTTTCCTATGAGAAACTACTATTTATACAAATAGAAATAACTGTACAAAGTTTAAAAAATGTAACTGCTACATGCTCTTGATAACGGTTACTTGATCTTACTTCGTCATCAGCCTCCAACTCCTTCTTGTCGAAATATCTATCTTCAGCCTCTTCGACTTTGCCAAATCTAAGGTCGAAATCTACTTGATGCAACTTGATAGCTTAATTCATTTCAGTGTCGAAATTGATACTTGTCTCTTGAAATACAAGGTCAAACTTTAAAAATAACTCAAACCTCGTTGACTGCATTTAATTTAGCCTGTCGAAATTACAGGCTAACAAATTGGCCCCTCAAAAATGTCTTTTCCGGCAGGAGCTATGTGAATGGCATTCAACTGCTTTGATGACGTCATTAACATCACGTTTCAGCACTGATGTATGTTGGCCTTTTTATTGAGCCATCTCCCAAGTCAATTTCTTCTAAGGGATCTTGTGCTTGGATCCTTTTGGTTGAACCCTTTGGATCTTTTTCAAAACCTAAAGGCTCGTCATCATAGACGCAATCAAGCCTCTGGTTTTCGACAATGTTGTCTTTATTTTTATCTTCGGTGGCTTCATCAACTAATTG
This sequence comes from Astragalus glycyphyllos, assembly GCA_963573325.1. Taxonomy (NCBI): domain Eukaryota; kingdom Viridiplantae; phylum Streptophyta; class Magnoliopsida; order Fabales; family Fabaceae; genus Astragalus; species Astragalus glycyphyllos. The sequence goes on along the minus strand of OY754307.1, from coordinate 49,974,514 downwards.
TTGTTGTAAGTTAGCTTCTAAAACCGCTTTTTGCTTATTTTCGGCCACATAGGCCGTAATCCTATCCCATACAGTGGGTTCATCCATAAATAACTATTTATGGTCCTTCCCACCATGTAGGCTTGACATAGCCTTGTGGGTAGTTGTCTTCGTCAATGACCTCTCTATCCCAAATGAATCCATAGTTGGGATCAAGAATCACTGAAGTCCTCACATTATCTTGGCTTTCATAATCATGTTCAGAGGAAATGCATGGCGCAATGCTCACCAGTTTCTTGTCGAAGGTTTTCTTGGTGATAGTATTCACTTCAGCCTTGAAATAGCTTTGATCACTCTCAATGTTTTCAACTAGGCCATCTTCTCTCCAAATAATGAGCCTCTGCTGAACTGTCGAAGGAATTGCCCCCACAGCATGGATCCATTCCCTTCCCAACAGCATATTATAATTTGCCTTGGTTGAAATCACCATAAACAAAGTTGGCCTTCTAATGCTTCCAACAGAAAGGTCAACTTCAATGGCTCCAAGAGAGTGGCCACTTTTACCTTCATAGTTGGTAAGGATTACGTTGTGTGTTTTCAAATCTGTTTCACACTTCCCAATCCTCCTCAGCATATGTTGTGGCATCAGGTTCACAGCAGCGCCCCCATCAACCAAGATTTTGCTTACCCCAACATTGTTCACCTTTGCTTGGATATACAAAGGTTTAAGATGTTTCCTCATCCCACAATCAGGTCTCTTAAAGACAGCGTGTTGCTCTTCCACACAACCATTCTTGAGGACGTAGTAACAGATGGGTTTGTAAGTGGTTTCTTCGTCGAAATCCTCTTCGACGTCGTTTACTTCGGAAACCACGTCATACTCAACTGGGAGGATTGAGACTACCCCACACAAGACGTCGAATTCTGACCCAGAATTAGCGAAATCTGAGCCCACTTCTTCGTCTATGTTGAGACCCTCTTTGATCACTGAAAGTGGTGGAAATATCCTCTCAGTTGCTGGCTTTCTAGCCATTTCAAGAGACTTTGAAGGTATTTGTTTACCTTTCTCTTTGTTGGAATTTTCCACCTTGCCTACAGCAGCAACCTTTTTCTGGCGTTGATATCTACGCCATTGAGTTCTCGTCATAGGGTTCTTCCCTTTATAATTATTTTCCCCTGACCAATTTTGCTGGTTCTAGTTGATTTCCAACATTCTTTCTAGCATAATACACTAGGTAATACTCAGTGCTCTTTCCACCAGAATGCACCCATTTCTCGACAGGTGACTTTGCTGGAGGAACATAAGTCCTAATCTGACCTTTCTGAGGACTCCTTGTAGAAGTAAACTTATATTGGATCCCTCTATCATTGTAACTGAACTTTGGCCTTTTGTAATCCCTCAAGATTCTTGGTAGCCTCTTTGTCAAAGATAGCACTGCACCTAGGACAAAGCATGACTTCAGTATTGTTGATTTTGCAGCGATTGAGAAAATCAATCAACTCTTCTTCAGCCCTTGGATATACTATCTTCATCTTTTCATCATACTGGTCATCAGTGACCATTTCGACATCAACCTTGTCGACAGCTTTCTCTGCCTTAGCATTTTCAGCAACATCTTCTGTGACCTCGACCACATTGAGATCAACTTCGACCAGCAATGCATCAGCTGTTGGCAAGGGATCAGTATCAATCTTCATTGGTGGCTTAGACTTGTCACCAAATTTCAACTTTCCTTCGTTGATAGCATTTTGAACCAAATCCCTGAAAATGACACAACGGGAAGTGTTATGACCTAAGAAACCATGGAACTTACTAAAGCCTCTTTTCTGTCGTTGTTCTAATGGTGGAATCTTCAGGCCCTTAGGCACTAAGATTTGACCATCAGCCACAAGCAGATCAAATATTTCGTCACATTTAGATACATTATAAGTGTAAGTTTTTGCGACAAATTTATCATTCTTAGGTTCCACAGGATTTTTGCCATTAGAAGGTTTTAACAACTTGCAAATATAAGGAGGTCCTGGTTTTAGTTCTGCAATGTTAACCTCTTCTTCGACATCTTCATAAGAGGTCGTATTCTTGGTCACTGTCATTAGCTTCGACATAAGCAACCTTTTCTTTCTTACTTTGGAATCTACCTGTTCTGGCTTTTTCGGCTTTGAGTCTTTCGACTTGTCGAACTCTATCAGCCAATTGTGTCATATCTCTTAAATGTAGTGTGTCTAGTTTCTTTCTTATAGTATAATCTAGACCACCAGCAGCCATTTCGACTAACTCGTGCTCAGGCATTTGGGTAAAGCACCTTGCTTTGAGTAGTCTAAATCTATTGAGATAATCATCAATAGATTCTGTCCCCTTGCGTCGAACGCTAGCCAGTTCTTTAAGACTAATCTTACATTGACCCATATAGAACTGCTCATGGAAAGCCTTTTCTAATTGACTCCAATTAAAAATTGAATTTGGAGGCAGTGTAGTGAACCATGTGAAGGCGTTCTTAGTTAGAGAATTTGGAAAGTACTTCATCCTTAAATTCTCATTATGTGCTAGATCGCCAGCCTCAATCAAATAACGAGCCACGTGTTCGACGGTAGATTCACTGGTTTCTCCAGCGAACTTTGTGAACTTGGGAATTTTCCATCCCCTAGGCAGCTCTGTTTGTAAGGTGTATTCTGATAAGGGCTACACAAAATTAGGCCTATGTAAACCTAAGTTAAGGCCATTCTGGGCTAAAATAGTTTCGACCATGTTAGCCAGATTGTTTTGTTGCACTTGTCTGACCACTTCGTCTGCATTTTGGTTTCTATTTACCAAAACAACTTCAGGGATTGCCTTTATCCTCATAGGCTCTTCGACAATTTGTTGTTGTGCTTGGTTTCCCTGATTCATAGGAATTGCATTGTTAGGCCTTTCTACAGGTATTTCTACAGGCCTAGCATTTTGGATTTGGGGAATTTGCTGGTTATGTACTGGTGGAGTACCAAAGAAATCAGCAATCCTTCCCATTTGTGTTGCCAACATCTGGTAACTGTTATTAGTGTTTTGTATCAAAGGATTAAACACAGTACCAATTTGTTGTGTCAACATATTGACCATATCATGATTGCTATCATCCATTTGTTATCTTAACGCCAACAAAGATGTTGTAGTCAAATTAGTTTGGGCATTTCGACTATGGATGCCTTCTGTTGAACTATGATTAGGAGAATACCCTGTAATTGCATTATCTGCAAATGTAGACGAATTTGTCTGAAGGCCTACCATCAACACTGTTGGCATGCCATACGGTAAAGCCCTTCCGCTCATAGTAAATGGCATATTTCCAATCATAGGATTTGCCATCAAAGGACTCGCTGATCCTGTTATTGGTGGCACAGAAGCCATTGTATTAACATTTGTTAATGCTGCAGTGGTCATCATTGACACAGAAGTAATTATGGGAGAAGTTATAGCGGTTACTCACATTGTTGTCGAAGAAGGCATAGCAACGGTTATGCCTGCGACATTTGCAGCGTTAACGTCACTAACTGACGCTTGTTCTTGTGTACTTTGTGCATTTGATGCAGAACCATTACTTGTACTAGAGCGTGCCATCTCTGGAAGATGTTTACCACTCCTTAATTGCATGCACAGAAAAACACAAAGTTTAAGAATTCAACGAAAAACTTTAAAAATTAGCACAAACGTCCCACAGGGCGTGCCAATTTGTTTACCTTGGATTTTGGTAAACACCGCTAGTTTGAAATTGCTTCTGTTTGCAGGATCAACTAGTAAATCCTAAGACCATTTGTGTTAAAGTTTTTCCCAGAATTGTACGTGTGTTCTTGCAGTTTAAAAGTAAAAGAAGAAGATAACCGTCGATCTCGCGCGAAACCGTCGAGTTTCCTCAATGAGGGAGAATAAAACAAAGGAAAAATTGCAGAAAAGCAAAGAAGAAAACAAATTAAAATTGCATTAATTGTAAAGAGGGTTGGTGCACAGATCATACATTCTTCTCTTTGCTCGTTTTCTCTGTAATGTGTTGGAAGTTAGAGCGTGAGAGTTCTGTAATGAAATTGTGACCCGTTTTTCCTATGAGAAACTACTATTTATACAAATAGAAAATAACTGTACAAAGTTTAAAAAATTGTAACTACTACGTGCTCTTGGTAACGGTTACTTGATCCTACTTCGTCATCAGCCTCCAACTCCTTCTTGTCGAAATATCTATCTTCAGCCTCTTCGACTTTGCCAAATCTGAGGTCGAAATCTACTTGATGCAACTTGATAGCTTAATTCATTTCAGTGTCGAAATTGATACTTGTCTCTTGAAATACAAGGTCAAACTTTAAAAATAAGTCAAACTCGTTGACTGCATTTAATTTAGCCTGTCGAAATTACAGGCTAACACCAGTAATCCCCCAACCAGAAATAAGCCCCTCTGTGATCAAAAACCTGTCCAATCTGCTCATGGACATACCATCTGTGCAGAACCATGAGAACTTCTTTCCCGACACCGGCAAATCAACTAAATCCATGTCCACAATGAAGCTATTGAAATCATCCATCTCTGCATCAGAAGTACTCCCACTTCTACCCTTTCTTTCTGAAACGCAACAAACCGCATTAAAGTCACCTACTATACACCATTCTCCTCCACCTAAACTCTGTTTAGCAGCTAACAGTTCAGCCCAAACTCTTCTTTTCGCTACCGTGGAGCAAGGAGCATAAACATTTACCACGTGGACAACTTTATCACGAGTAATAGTGCTGATGCCAAGAAATCCAATACCGGAGAAGTGCGACAACACCGTACAAGCTCCCTCAAGCCATGAACATAAAATACCACCCGACAACCCCGTGAAGGTTGATGAATCCACTAAAATGTGTAATTACCCCAAAGGAAACCAACCTCACGCTTTGCCATCACCTCCCGCTTCGTCTCTTGAATGCAAATGAAATCAAATGACCCTGAATTTATGAGAGAAACCAACTGGCGTCGCTTCCCGCGATCGCCCCACCCTCTAATATTTAAAGAAAGAATATTCATGAGATCCTATTGTTATTCGCCCTCTTGGTACTCTCTGCCTCATCTCTTCTCTCACCTTCCTCAATCAAATCAACATATTTGTCATCAAGCAAGTTACCCTGTACCCCAAGACACTTAGCATTTTCCCAGACCTTCCTTGCAACTGCCTTTCCTTGAAGAGCCCAAAATTTGTTATTGCACATCGCTATATCTCCACTTGAAATAGAACCCCCACAAAGAACTGTTCCGGCTGAAAATAACGAAGATTGATTTCTACTATCCTCCTGTGAGATTTGCGGTGCATGAAGAACTCCTTCGAGCAGTTCTTTCAATTTCTGGATCAAAAACTAAAACAGGCTCCTGGGAGCGGGTGAGCATGCACGAGTAATAATAATAAAAATAAAACTAATAACTAAAATTAAACTAAATGTAATAAATAATCTTTTTTCTTTTTATTAAATTAAAACAAGAAATAAAATAAATGTCTAAAGCAATAAAAAATCTTTCGTTTAATATTATTAAATTAATCCCCGTCAACGGCGCCAAAAACTTGTTGCGTTAAAAACACACTTGAGAGCAAGTGTACTCTCTTGCAGACGTAGTATAAAAAATATCATCTCCACAGGGATTAATTAATAAGTACCAAACTATTTAAGATTATTTATTATTTAGACGAACGAGTGTTTGGTTGTATTAGAAACTAAAATAAGACGAAGTAAATAGCAAGAATTAAAATTGAGAAGTTCGATCAATGGAGAGAAGCCTAGGGTCTCGGTTTCACTTGCTAGCTTCGATTCCTCTATGTCTAATTCTACCTGAATTCTCTTATTTTATTCAATTACCAATCCCTTTACTAAAACTATTAATCCGTTTGGTCGTTCGTGCATGCTAATGTTAGTGTGTAGCTAATGTTTGAGTTGGTGATGTGATGGTATATCCGGCCCTCTTGTGTTTGTGTTTGTGGTTTATGCCTTTTTATAATTGAAGCATAGGGTTCCGTGTCCAATCATGTGTTGCATACTTGCATCACGGGCCTTAATCTTCTTTTCCTTTCCTCATCACTTTCAATTGGCCAATGGGCCATTTTCTTCTCAAAGTTGGCCGTATGGCCTTTTGTTGTTTTAATGGGCTTTAGGCCCTGTTTTTCTTTAACTTGATCAAATCTATGAGATGTTATATATATATATATATATCACAAATTTTATTCATATTTCCTTTTTTCCGCTTTTCTGCAAAAAAAATTGAGCAAATTGAGTTAGTATTTATTTAATTAATAATTATTGCTCTAAAAATGTGTCAAAATAATCTATAAAAATGCACTAAATTAAAGTTTATCAACTCCCCCACACTTAACTTTTGCTTGTCCTTCAGCAAATTTCCTGGCTAAAGAAATTTTTCAAATAAATAATAGAGACAGCCAAATAAGAGACCTAAAATTAGAAGCACAATGACAGACAATATATAATATATCACATATGAGGTGTCAAAAAGTTGCCCAATTAGAGACTCATGTACCTGAAAAATACATTTATGTGAACAAGGGCACTCGCGCACAATCTCTCTAAGTGTTTAGGGACGACTAGGGAAAATACACTCAAGTTTCAACAAAATGCACATTACCATAAGCTTGTAATTTGACCAAATCTCCACTAAATAGTTCACATGCATGCAAAAGATGGGGTTTCATGGGTTGTAATGGGGCTAGGGGTGAAATCATGCAGGGTAGGAAACAATAAGAAGGATAATCAAAGGGCTAAAAACAAGAAACAAATAGTAACCCTTGAAACCAAATATGAAGCTCCTATATATTTTACAATTTTTGTCCAAACTCCAAACTAATTTCACTTCCATTTCTTCATTTTTTTTCTTTTGAGTCGACTCTTTTTGATTTGTTTTTTTTCCCCTTAAGTAGACTCTTTTGTTTTTTTTTTGGATTTGCCCTTTGGCTCTTTCATTCTTTTGATTTGCCTTTTGGCTCTTTCATTCTTTTGACTTGCCCTTTGGCTTTTTCTTGCATTTTTTTTCGTAAGAGGAAAATGTAAGTACATGAAAACTCCTATTTTGTTCCTTTATATGAAAATATTTTTGTAAGCACATGATTCACTCCATTTTTTCTCTTCATCCTGACAAGATAGATAACTAAAGTATAGGACGAAATTTCAGTCCTGATAATATAGACAACTAAAATATAGGACGAAATTGTAATTTTCAATAGTTGCCCCACATTCAATTTCAAATGGTTACCACAAACAAAAAAAGAAAAAATTATATCTGGTTACCAAAGAAAAAATATAACCAATAGGCTCAAAGGGGGCAACTAATGGATAATTTCAACTAACACTCTGAGGCTAGAAAAATACCTAAATCCCTAAATCCTTTTACATGATGCAAATCAATTTTCGCCTTGAAACAGTCAAAAGACAAATTCTAGAATGTAGCAAATTGGGAAACACTCATAGAAAGAAAATGGGTAAAAATTTATGATTTAGTATCAATCCCCTTATGAAGGCTCAGATCTCACATTTAGAAGCTAGTTCACAAAAAGTACTCAAGAGGGACAAATGCTAATTATCAGCATCCTAAGGACAACCCCACAGTTACAATTAAGCACAAGTCTGTCAAGTGAACTAATTATGGGATCCCCTAAAGGCAAAATCTCTATTTTTTTCAATTTAAGCATAGTTCATGCAAAACAAGCCAGAAAAATGCTATCAACATATGTAGTGGGTATGTACATTAAGAGAGAGCAAGTGACAAAATAAACTCTCCTCCCCCACACTATCATGAAGCATGGTCCTCAATGCAAAATAACAAATTGGCACAGAAATAAATGAGAGAGAGAGTAAGAGTGACTTCCCTGAGAGAGCTTGCAGACTGAGCTAATTCCTAAAAAAAACAAAACAAAACAAAAATGAGAGAAAATAAAACACAGGTTGCCTCCTGTGAAGCGCTTGTTTAACGTCCCGAGCCTGACGGTACCAAGGTCAATCCTTGAGGGCAGTGACATAGGTCACTTGAAGTAACCCTTCCTCAAAATGTTTCACACGCTGACCATTGACTTTAAAAGTGGTACCATCTTCATGAGATACCTCAAGCACTCCATAAGGAAAAACTTGAGTAACAGTGTAGGGGCCATACCACCTTGAGCGCAACTTTCCTGGAAAAAGACGCAAGCATGAGTTATAAATTAAAACTTTCTCACCAACATGGAATTCACGCTGCTGGATGCGCTTATCATGCCACTTTTTAGTCCGCTCCTTATATAACTTGACATTCTCATAGGCTTCTAGACGGAGCTCATCCAATTCATCGAGGTTGCACAGGTCAATTGACTATGCTTGTAGATATTTGCTGTTAGAGTAAAGTAGTCCCGAAGAGTTCTTCTCGGATTGACAGCCATCTCTCTTGTCTCTTTTCTTATCCTTCGAGCAGTTCTTTCAATTTCTGGATCAAAAACCAAAACAGGCTTCTGGGAGCAAGTGAGCATGCACAAGTAATAATAATAAAAATTAAACTAATAACTAAAATTAAACTAAATTTAATAAATAATTTTTTTTCTTTTTATTAAATTAAAACAAGAAATAAAATAAAAGTCTAAAGCAATAAAAAATCTTTTTCGTTTAATATTGTTAAATTAATCCCCGGCAACGGCGCCAAAAACTTGTTGCGTTAAAAACACACTTGAGAGCAAGTGTACTCTCTTGCACAAGTAGTATAAAAAATATCGTCTCCACAGGGATTAATCAGTAAGTACCAAACTATTTAAGATTAATTATTATTTAGACGAACGAGTGTTTGGTTGTATTAGAAACTAAAATAAGACGAAGTAAATAGCAAGAATTAAAATTGAGAAGTTCGATCAATGGAGAGAAGCCTAGGGTCTCGGTTTCACTTGCTAGCTTCGATTCCTCTATGTCTAATTCTACCTGAATTCTCTTATTTTATTCAATTACCAATCCCTTTACTAAAACTATTAATCCGTTTGGTCGTTCGTGCGCGTCTTCTCTCCCTCTCAATTCTGTGCGTCAGGCTCTCTCTTCTCTTTGTTAGTGTGTAGCTACTGTTTGCATTGGTGATGTGATGGTATATGCGGCCCTCTTGTGTTTGTGGTAGGCCTGGACAACAGGCGGTTTTGGGCGGTTTCATGCCCAAAACCACCAACCGACCAAACCCTATCGATTCAAATAATCTTTTTTTTATCATCACTCTCTTTTGCAATCTAATTAGTATTACTCACTATTAGGAATAAGATTGAGAGTGATGATAAAAAAATAATAGGGTTTGAATGGATGACTTCATTTTTGAGATATATTTCGAAATTAATTTTCAATAAAAGCTGAGGTGGAGGATGCCACGTATTTATTTGGAGATGTGTGTGGCTTTTTCTGATTGGTTCTAGTTATAAGCCTATGTGGACAAACTAATGATTTATATTACTTATGATTATGATATTAGCTGAAAAATGGGATGAAAGACTCTTAATTGTTTGTAACTAAAACTTTGGTTAAACAAAACATTTGTAACTAAATATTAAATATAAAAATTATTCGATACTTATTAGCATGTACATGTAACAGTACTGACATAGGTATCTCATTACATGTCCCCACCCGTTATCAAATGGGGAGTATATCTGCTCATTTATTTTACTCACGAGTACTCAAACCCACCTCATGTCTGTCACAGGTTTTATCTGCGGGTACTCGTGGGTACAGTTTTTTTATCGGTATAGAGAGAAGTGGTTGGATTGAAACATTGTTGGATATTTTGGTTTTTTTTAAGTTTGTTTGAAATTTCCCAAAAAGTAAGAAGATTTTTTAAAAAAAAAAGGGAAGAAAAAAAAGTTGGCGCCTAAAATATATTTACGATTACTGTTTTTCAATTTCAAAATAGATTCCTATATAAAGTAGTTTGTAGATTGTTTTTACATTTTTAGATTCTCATTTTTATTAAAAGCTATAATAAATGGATGACTTCCTCTATAAAAGGTCGAACTCGCAATCAGGAACACTGGCCAATACCTGCTGAGAAGCTCATCTTCTTGGTCATCACCTGGTTACTTGGCATCCTGGAGGTGGACTTGAAGTGGTGTTGAATCATGAATGTTGATGGTAGCACATTGTTTAAGTTTAAAAAGACCCTTCTTGAAAATATTCCAGTACCAATAAAAGACCCCTCTTGTTAAATTGTGAGAATAGAAAGGTTTTTGCTGGTAAAGCATCCCTTCAGACATGGTTGGATCACTTCTTCAACAATTTCCATATACTATAATAATTGCAATATGTAAAAACTGAAATTATTGCGACCTTTTTGAGGACAAAAAACCACAAACACTAAAATTGCAGCATTGAGGGGAGAGGGAAAATTAAAATGAATAAACAAAACTAATACAAATACAAATAATAAAAAAGAAGCAAATTTTAGGAAAAAAATCATTTACAAAAAACTAAACTTGCAAACTTGAAACTATTAACTATTATCACCATTCTCCGTCGTTACCTTCATGTTACGTGACTTCTGTGAAGGGTTGGGAATTGAAAGACTCACCAATTTCGAAGGTAATTTCACAACTCCTTATACAGTACCGGAGGAGCCACTAAACAGTACCGTTTTTTAAGAAAAGATGTGACGTAGAGGTCTATTAGCGAGAGTATTAAAAGGAGAGTGCACAAGTGAATGCGCGTAGCATTTCTCATGATGTAATCTTACCGTTAATCTCGTTTCTCACAATTAACAAAGGTTCTCATCCCATACGCTCACTAGATAGTAGAGTAGTAGATTCATATTTGGTGGTATCATTGAGCCTCCTGTTGTAAATTCAAGTGGGAGCGGATAGCGGATCCTGGTTTGGATAAAGTATAGTGATGTGGGTGACTCGCACTTGGGGAGAGCTATTGGAAATTCAAGTGTGAGTGGGATGCTATGAATAAGCTATATGAATGGTATATAAGAGAGAGGATCCATACACCTAACACCTTAAGGTTTTGAGTGAAGATATAGCGTCAAAGTCTCTTGGTGGTCCAGTTCATTGGCTAGCTCGTTTGTTTTTTTTTTCTCTCAAAATTTTTATGAAAAAAAAAAGATAAAAAAAATATCGTAATCATGCAAATCTTGAAGTGAATCGGTTTACCATTTGAAACTAGCAAGCATTCTGTTAGTGTTATTTTGAATTGGTATATTCAAATTGATTTGAATCATATTCCTTTACGTTTTGATTGGATTCTCTTTTAATTCCAATTCTATTCATCTAACTTTTTTTTTTGTTATTTCAGTTCCTTTGTTTTTTCCCTTTTGAATTGTTATATGCAAATTGATTTCAACCCTAAATCTTTTAAGACAGGCATTTCAAATCTGAGACGTTTCGATTATTTGTATGATGGAATCGTCGCCACTAGAAATCTCGGCATTACCTGCGGAATTTCATGCGGAAATTTTTCGCAGGTAATTTCTGAGAAATTTCCTGCCAATTTTCTAAATATGCAGAATATTTGCTGCGCATTTGGATTGGCAGGTAAGTTGGCAGATAAGTTTGGATTTTCCTGCGGATTTTCCTGAGAATTAGAGTTGGCAGGAAATTTCTTTTATTATTATTTAAAAAATTTTAAAAAAAACTGAAAAGAAATTCTTTTTTTTTTATTTTTTTATTTTAAATTTTTTAAAACTTTTTAAAAAAAAATCGTAAAAACTAGAATAGAATTTCGATAGACCCTTCACTTTCAATCTCTCACTCATCGTCTTCTCCAACCTTCACTCTCACTAAGAGAAAAAAACCCTAACCTTCACTCTCACTCTCCACAGATCGTCTTCTTCAACAAATTGTCTCCTTCAATGAAATCACCTCGCGCTCAATGGTCTTCAACAGATCGTCTTCTTCAATGAAATCACCTCACGCTCACCTCGCGCTCGTGCTGGTCTTCGTTCGGGTTCACCGCTCGTGGTCGTCTCGTCCTGGTTCACTGCTCGTGCTGCTCGTCTTCCCTGATCTTGTTAGGGTTAGAACTTACAAAACCATCGTGTTAGGGTTGCAGATTTCTCTGTTCCTTCGTTCTCTGTAAGTTCCTTTTTTCTCCATCTATCTATAATTATTTCATTTTCGTGTTTGCTAAATTGATTTGGTTTTTTGTGCTTTCTATTGAAACAATTTGTGTTGCTTCATAGTTGTTTCCTCAGATTCCTTTTATGATTTATGGCTTCATAGTTGTTTCCTCAGATTCCTTCGTTCTCAGTGTCTTGTTTCTGTATTGCTAGAGATATAGAAATGGAAGAAAATTTAATAAAGAAACAACTTAGTTCATGATTCTGGTTGTTTTAAGGCTTCTTGGAAGAACCTAACTATTTTGTTGTTAGTGATTCTGTACACATTCACTTTTGAAGATCATAAATTACTTTTCCTTTTTTGTTATTAGTTGATTGTTGATTGTTGTTAGTTATTGTTGCTAGTTGATTGTTGATTTGTTGTTAGTTGATTGATTGCTAGTTGATTGAGGAAACAACTCAGTTCATGATTCTGTTGCTAGTTGATTGTTGTTAGTTTCCTGGAAATAATTTGAATTCTGGTTCATATGACTCATCTGTTGCAGGATTTTTAGGGATTGTGTTTATAAAGAAGCAGTAACTAATTTGCAAGTGTGGTTTTCAAGTTTTGTCACAGGTTCTTCTTCTGTTACTCTATTACTCTTCCATTTAATTATGTAGCAAAATGAATCTTAGGTCTGTTTGGATAAATAGTTTAAGTGTTTATAGGATATGTATTTATCATATAAGCTCATACTTATAAGCAATTTAGTTAAAGCTTATAATATAAATGTTAATTGTTGCTAGGGAACTAATAGCACATGTTCAGAAAGTTTCCAAGAACATGGTCTTCTGATTCGTTTGGTTGGGAACTAATAACACATGTTCTGATTTGTTTAGCTTAATATGAAGAGCATGTATATTAATCAATCAAAAAGGCTGGATTTTCTTTGTTTTTATATCTAACAGGTTTAGCCTTTTATTAGTTACTAGTAAGAATGTCACAAAGCTAGGATTGAATCAAAAGGAGATGGCAAGTATACACACTAAACACTTTTTCCACAGAAGGATGAAACCACCTTATATTGTTTTACATATATAAATCACTAATGGGGTATTAATTAATGGCTTGACATGATGTGTGATTGTATTTTCATGTTAACATATCAGGTTGCTGGCCTGTTCAGGATTTGTATTAGCAAGGAACTCCCAACAATCTGAGATCAATCTGAGATTAATTAGGTCACGGCTGAGAACAATTTCATTTTAATGCTTCAAATTCATTCAATCTATTTTAATTTGGACTATTTTGAGCCAGTCTGTGTTCATCTTATGTTCAGTTCCATTAACAGATCGAAGACCTGTGTGTTTTCTGGCAGGCAACAGGTGAACAGAGGAAAGAGTTACAAAAACAGAGGAAACTCAATTCAACAGGGGATTGTTAAGCATATTGAACTCCAAGCATGCTTTTATATGCTTATTGTCTCTGTTTTGATGTGCCTTCTTCCCTCCCTCATTTTCTTCTGTCATCACATATTTGTGTGGCTTTTATATGGCTTTTTGGTTTCTTAATCATATATACTCTTGTTTCTATGAATTCACTGTTTGAGATTGATCACCTTGCAGAATAGTGACGCCTCTGCAATTACTGTTAATAGACTTTATGATCCTCAGTTACTACATTTTGTGATGGAATGAAGGCTTGCCAGCAATCTTAAGTAGACCTGAAGGCTTCCACATTGCCACAGTGGAGGTAATGTAGGTTAAAAAAAGGATCTTGTGTTATATGGTTGTTGAAATTTTAAAAACAATGAAAATGTCTGGGGAGAATGATACTCTTGACTAGTTAATTTCTACCAAAGTTTCAGCCAGGAAAGATATTCTGTCGGAGTAACTTATCTTGCAACAAGTATAATATCATGATGATTATTGGATCTGTATCCATGTTTATAGTTTTATTCGTAATTGCTAAATAATACAACTTTGATAATACTACTTGTAACCACATGCATCTTTACTAACTGTAGGTGAGATCAGGAAGTTGCCAAAGAGGTTTCCAATTTCTTGAGAATGCCAAGGACTTGCCAACCATTAGTAATTACAAAAAACCAAACCCAACATTACTTGTTTAACTTCTTTGAGTTCTTTAAACATCCAAGATTTAGAGTCAGTGGAATTATGATTTAGAGTTATCATAGTGGAATTTCTGCAGAAGAACATGGTCGTGTACAGGAGTTGTTTTGTTTGAACAGAATCAGAGTGGTGAGATGAATTTTATTGTGCTAATCACTAATTTTGTCAATTTTATGATGCTAATGTGCATTTTAATCAAATATTCTTCATGTTTACTTTCTTTGGTGCTTCTAATACAACATTGCTAAGCCAACTGATACCTTGCAATTTTTTATGCAAGGTTGCTGCAACTGTGGCATTTGGCATGGTACTAGATAAAAGAGATGTTGGAGCAGTAAAGCTTATAACTGTTTGCTGGTGTTTTTAGCAAACAATCACTAGTTTTATTAGAAGGTTTGTGAGATCAAACTAGAAAAATCTCAAAGCAATTGCCTTTGAATTGCGCGTAGTTTTTGTTTCAGAAAATGTAGAAAAGGGGACGATTTGCAATGATTAACAGAATTGAAAAGAAAAGAAGCAGTAAATGGTGCGTGAATTGTAAAGAAAAGACAAATAAATTGCATTGAATTGTAAAAGTGGTACACGATCACGTACAATGATTCTTCCACTCGTTTTTCGCTCTGGCTTGGAAGTTAGAGTTTTAGGAATCGGATTGTGTATTGTGATTTGTGACCCTTGTTTCTTCTCAGAAACTACTATTTATACAAAGGAAAAGAGGGGGAAACACTGAACTAAGTAACTGCCTAGAAATTTGAAAATTAATAACTGCTACTCCTACTTTCGACAAGAACCGCTTCATCACGCTTCGACCAACTGCTAGTTCTTCAGCGCATAACTGCTCTGTTTTCTGTCTGTCGAAAGCTTGTGTCCATTTTCCTCTCTCTTGCTTTTGCTTCCCCGGAAGCTTGTCGAATTTACCTTGCGCATGACCATTTTCTCTGTCGAAATAATTTGGTCTTTGTCGAAATATAAGTCAGGCCTTGTTGACCATTTTCAATGAAGCCTGTCAAAATTACAGGCTAACAAAAATTCACCATCGAAATAGACTTTGCCCCCCAAAAATGTCTTTTTCGACTGAATTTGAGGAGGAAGAAGAGAAAGAACATTTTTGAATTCACCATCGAAATAGACTTTGCACTTGAGTAAAATAGCTGTATACCTGATGTCACCACTGTTAAGTGTTGTTGACGTTACTCCTATATTGGTGTATTACGTGGCCTTCAACGTTCTGCTTAAAATTCTGACAATGCTCATATGGCAATCACAACTTCTATTGAATGCCACGTACTTACGCTTTCTTTATCTTTATTCTAGCGTTATTTTAACTTCTTGCAACGTTGGCTTATACTTTTTCAAGTATTTGCCATTTATACGCAAAATTCTTTCATCAGTGCCAATCTCTTTGACCTCATATGCGCCGTTTGAATAAACTTGTAAAATTTTAAATGGTCCTTCCCAACTTGGGGACCATTTACCAAAGACTCTATCTTTTTTATCCATAGGCAATAGGACCTTCCACACTAGATCACCTGAATCAAAGGCTTTAAACTTAACCTTTTTGTTATAAGTTTTAGCTACCCTCTCTTTCTGTCGAATAAGCATATCTAAAGCTAATAACCTTTCTTCGTCTAAATCAACCAATTCATCAAGCATCATATTCCAATAATAATCAGAGGGAATCTCCCACTGTCTTTGAATTCTTGTTCATTGTAGACAAATTTCAACAGGCAACACTGCATCGTGTCCAAATGTTAGCCTATAAGGAGTAGTGTTGATAGATTCTTTGGGTGAATTTCGACAAGCCCATAATGCTTGATCAAGGGTATTATGCCAATTTTTGGGTTTCTGCCCAACATGCTTTTTAATCAAATTAATAAGAACTTTATTGGCAGCTTCTACTTGATCATTGGCTTGCGCATAATATGGTGTCGAAGTTAATAACTTAAAACCAATTTCAGAAGCAAACTCTACCATTTTTCTACCAGTGAAAACTGATCCCTGATCTGTAGTAATGGTTTCTGGAATTCCAAACCTATAAATGATATGATTTTGAATAAACCTTATCACTGCTTCTTGATCAACATTGGCTAAAGGTATAGCTTCAACCCATTTGGTGAAGTAATCAATTCCCACAAGGATATATCTATGGCCCTTCGACGAAGTTGGCTTTATCTCTCCAATCACATCTAGAGCCCAACCTCTAAATGGCCAAGGTTTGACTATGGCATGCAATTCATTTGCAGGTACATGTTGTATCCCAACATGCTTTTGACACTCTTGGCATCCCTTAGCAAATTCTATGCAATCTTTCAGCATAGTTGGCCAATACATTCCTTGTCGAAACAATAACCACTTCATTTTGTGGCCTACTTGGTGTGAACCACATGCTCCACTATGTGTATCAGAAACTACTAAATATGCCTCATTTTCACTAAGACATTTTAATAGTACTCCTTCAGGAGTCTTTTTAAACAATTCGTTTCCAATTATCACATAGCTCAAAGCTCTGTATTTTACCTTTTTATTGGTATTTCTTGTGGGATTTTGCAAATATTCCACAATAGGCCTTCGCCAATCATTTTTGGTCATATTGTCAAGAGCAAAAATTTCTGCTAAGTCAAAGTCACCAAAAAATTGACGTTTTTCGACAACGACTAGTTCCTCGTTTGCGTTTGTATCTGTTGCCCCCCCAGTTTTTGGTGTTGACAATAGTGACGAAGAATAGTCATTAGAAATGATCTTATCCTTTATTTCAATTAACTCTTCCAGGCTTTGTTTTGAAACTTTATAGCCTGAAGCAATTTGTGCCAATTCATTTGCCACTTGATTATCAATTCGTGGTAAATGTTCTAAGTGAACAGACTCAAATCTTTTTAACAAAGCATTGGCAACAACAAAGTATCTGATAAGGTGCTCTTTAATGCATTTGTACTCTGTTGTCAATTGTTTGACAACCAACTCAGAGTCACCTTTTATTTCGACATGACTTGCCCCCAGCTCAAGTAAAATTTCAAGGCCTACTATTAAAGCCTCATACTCAGCTTCATTATTGGAGCAAACATCTCGAATTTTAAACTTATACTTCGTTGGAATGTTAGTAGGAGATATTATTAAAATACCAATCCCAACTCCATGTTTATGGCTTGAACCATCAAAGTACAACCTCCAAGGATATACGTCTACAAAACTTAATGTTTCTTCGACAACAGAATGGTCTACTATAAAATCAGCAACCACTTGTCCTTTAATTGATTTTAGAGGTTGATAAGTTAAGTTGTATTCTGACAAAGCCAAAGCCCATTTACCAATTCGGCTATGCATTATTGGTTTCGACAGCATATGCTTAATAACATCAAAATGCGAATAAACAGAAACATCAGCTGGTTTTATATATTGCTTTAACTTTGTACACGAGAAATACAAACAAAGGCACAACTTTTCTATAGGAGTGTACCTCGTTTCGGCATCAATTAAGACCCTACTGAGGTAATAAATGGCTCTTTCGACACCACTATCATCCTCTTGTGCTAACATGCTACCTATTGTTCTATCAGAAGCTGCTATATACAATTTGAGCACTTTGTGTTTAATAACAGGCAACAAAATTGGTGGTTTCATCAAATAAGACTTGATTTCGTCGAAGGCTGCTTGATGCATTGGTTCCCATTTGAACTCTTCTTCCTTCTTCAGTCTTAACAATGGCGAAAAAACTTGTGTTTTGCCACTTAGATTTGATATAAATCTTCGAAGGAAATTGATTTTTCCCAACAACGACTGAAGCTCCTTTTTGGTCGAAGGGGCCTTCGTTTCCATAATTGCCTTAGTCTTATTTTGATTGATTTCAATGCCTTTTTTGTGCACTATAAAACCCAAGAAATCACCTGCACGTACACAAAAGGCACATTTTAATGGATTTATTTTCAATCCATATTTCCTCATTCTTTCAAAAGAACGGCGAAGATGGTCTAAATGACCACTTTCTGAGGAAGATTTAACCACCACATCATCTATGTATACTTGCATAAAATCATCAATAAAATCATGAAAAATAGAATTCATGGCCCTCTGATATGTAGCACCAGCATTCTTTAAGCCAAAGGGCATTACTACCCATTCATAAACACTCAATGCCCCTGGACATCTAAAAGCAGTTTTCGACACATCCTCTTCAGCAATGAAGATTTGATTATACCCAGAATAACCATCGAGCATACTAAGATAATCAAATCCTGCTGCTGAATCTATTAGCATTTCTGCCACAGGCATTGCGTATTCATCCTTGGGAGTTGCATTATTTAAATCCCTAAAGTCTATGCAAACTCTAAGAGTCCCATTTTTCTTTATTACAGGAACTATATTGGCTAACCATTCGACATACCTGGCAGTTCTGATGAATTTGTTTCTGAATAGCCTTTCGATTTCCTCTTTGATCTTAGCCAACACTTGAGGAGCAAATCTTCTTGGCACTTGCTTCACTGGTTTCTTCCCTGGTCGAATTGGTAATTGCATTTCCACTACTTCTCGACTTAACCCAGGCATTTCGTCGTAATCCCAAGCAAAGCAGTCTTTGGTCGAAGCGTGATAGAGCGGTTCTGGTCGAAAGTAGGAGTAGCAGTTATTAATTTTCAAATTTCTAAGGGAGTTCAAAGCAGGGAAGAATAACTGCTAATCCCAAGCAAAGCAGTCTTTGAACTCCCTTAGAAATTTGAAAATTAATAACTGCTACTCCTACTTTCGACCAGAACCGCTCTATCACGCTTCGACCAAAGACTGCTTTGGTTGGGATTACGACGAAATGCCTGGGTTAAGTCGAGAAGTAGTGGAAATGCAATTACCAATTCGACCAGGGAAGAAACCAGTGAAGCAAGTGCCAAGAAGATTTGCTCCTCAAGTGTTGGCTAAGATCAAAGAGGAAATCGAAAGGCTATTCAGAAACAAATTCATCAGAACTGCCAGGTATGTCGAATGGTTAGCCAATATAGTTCCTGTAATAAAGAAAAATGGGACTCTTAGAGTTTGCATAGACTTTAGGGATTTAAATAATGCAACTCCCAAGGATGAATACGCAATGCCTGTGGCAGAAATGCTAATAGATTCAGCAGCAGGATTTGATTATCTTAGTATGCTCGATGGTTATTCTGGGTATAATCAAATCTTCATTGCTGAAGAGGATGTGTCGAAAACTGCTTTTAGATGTCCAGGGGCATTGAGTGTTTATGAATGGGTAGTAATGCCCTTTGGCTTAAAGAATGCTGGTGCTACATATCAGAGGGCCATGAATTCTATTTTTCATGATTTTATTGATGATTTTATGCAAGTATACATAGATGATGTGGTGGTTAAATCTTCCTCAGAAAGTGGTCATTTAGACCATCTTCGCCGTTCTTTTGAAAGAATGAGGAAATATGGATTGAAAATAAATCCATTAAAATGTGCCTTTTGTGTACGTGCAGGTGATTTCTTGGGTTTTATAGTGCACAAAAAAGGCATTGAAATCAATCAAAATAAGACTAAGGCAATTATGGAAACGAAGGCCCCTTCGACCAAAAAGGAGCTTCAGTCGTTTTTGGGAAAAATCAATTTCCTTCGAAGATTTATATCAAATCTAAGTGGCAAAACACAAGTTTTTTCGCCATTGTTAAGACTGAAGAAGGAAGAAGAGTTCAAATGGGAACCAATGCATCAAGCAGCCTTCGACGAAATCAAGTCTTATTTGATGAAACCACCAATTTTGTTGCCTGTTATTAAACACAAAGTGCTCAAATTGTATATAGCAGCTTCTGATAGAACAATAGGTAGCATGTTAGCACAAGAGGATGATAGTGGTGTCGAAAGAGCCATTTATTACCTCAGTAGGGTCTTAAAAGATGCCGAAACGAGGTACACTCCTATAGAAAAGTTGTGCCTTTGTTTGTATTTCTCGTGTACAAAGTTAAAGCAATATATAAAACCAGCTGATGTTTCTGTTTATTCGCATTTTGATGTTATTAAGCATATGCTGTCGAAACCAATAATGCATAGCCGAATTGGTAAATGGGCTTTGGCTTTGTCAGAATACAACTTAACTTATCAACCTCTAAAATCAATTAAAGGACAAGTGGTTGCTGATTTTATAGTAGACCATTCTGTTGTCGAAGAAACATTAAGTTTTGTAGACATATATCCTTGGAGGTTGTACTTTGATGGTTCAAGCCATAAACATGGAGTTGGGATTGGTATTTTAATAATATCTCCTACTAACATTCCAACGAAGTATAAGTTTAAAATTCGAGATGTTTGCTCCAATAATGAAGCTGAGTATGAGGCTTTAATAGTAGGCCTTGAAATTTTACTTGAGCTGGGGGCAAGTCATGTCGAAATAAAAGGTGACTCTGAGTTGGTTGTTAAACAATTGACAAGGGAGTACAAATGCATTAAAGAGCACCTTATCAGATACTTTGTTGTTGCCAATGCTTTGTTAAAAAGATTTGAGTCGGTTCACTTAGAACATTTACCACGAATTGATAATCAAGTGGCAAATGAATTGGCACAAATTGCTTCAGGCTATAAAGTTTCAAAACAAAGCCTGGAAGAGTTAATTGAAATAAAGGATAAAATCATTTCTAATGACTATTCTTCGTCACTATTGTCAACACCAAAAACTGGGGGGCAACAAACGCAAACGAGGAATTAGTCGTTGTCGAAAAACGTCAATTTTTTGGTGACTTTGACTTAGCAGAAATTTTTGCTCTTGACAATATGACCAAAAATGATTGGCGAAGGCCTATTGTGGAATATTTGCAAAATCCCACAAGAAATACCAATAAAAAGGTAAAATACAGAGCTTTGAGCTATGTGATAATTGGAAACGAATTGTTTAAAAAGACTCCTGAAGGAGTACTATTAAAATGTCTTAGTGAAAATGAGGCATATTTAGTAGTTTCTGATACACATAGTGGAGCATGTGGTTCACACCAAGTAGGCCACAAAATGAAGTGGTTATTGTTTCGACAAGGAATGTATTGGCCAACTATGCTGAAAGATTGCATAGAATTTGCTAAGGGATGCCAAGAGTGTCAAAAGCATGTTGGGATACAACATGTACCTGCAAATGAATTGCATGCCATAGTCAAACCTTGGCCATTTAGAGGTTGGGCTCTAGATGTGATTGGAGAGATAAAGCCAACTTCGTCGAAGGGCCATAGATATATCCTTGTGGGAATTGATTACTTCACCAAATGGGTTGAAGCTATACCTTTAGCCAATGTTGATCAAGAAGCAGTGATAAGGTTTATTCAAAATCATATCATTTATAGGTTTGGAATTCCAGAAACCATTACTACAGATCAGGGATCAGTTTTCACTGGTAGGAAAATGGTAGAGTTTGCTTCTGAAAATGGTTTTAAGTTATTAACTTCGACACCATATTATGCGCAAGCCAATGGACAAGTCGAAGCTGCCAATAAAGTTATTATTAATTTGATTACAAAGCATGTTGGGCAGAAACCCAAAAATTGGCATAATACCCTTGATCAAGCATTATGGGCTTGTCGAAATTCACCCAAAGAATCTATCAACACTACTCCTTATAGGCTAACATTTGGACACGATGCAGTGTTGCCTGTTGAAATTTGTCTACAATGAACAAGAATTCAAAGACAGTGGGAGATTCCCTCTGATTATTATTGGAATATGATGCTTGATGAATTGGTTGATTTAGACGAAGAAAGGTTATTAGCTTTAGATATGCTTATTCGACAGAAAGAGAGGGTAGCTAAAACTTATAACAAAAAGGTTAAGTTTAAAGCCTTTGATTCAGGTGATCTAGTGTGGAAGGTCCTATTGCCTATGGATAAAAAAGATAGAGTCTTTGGTAAATGGTCCCCAAGTTGGGAAGGACCATTTAAAATTTTACAAGTTTATTCAAACGGCGCATATGAGGTCAAAGAGATTGGCACTGATGAAAGAATTTTGCGTATAAATGGCAAATACTTGAAAAAGTATAAGCCAACGTTGCAAGAAGTTAAAATAACGCTAGAATAAAGATAAAGAAAGCGTAAGTACGTGGCATTCAATAGAAGTTGTGATTGCCATATGAGCATTGTCAGAATTATAAGCAGAACGTTGAAGGCCACGTAATACACCAATATAGGAGTAACGTCAACAACACTTAACAGTGGTGACATCAGGTATACAGCTATTTTACTCAAGTGCAAAGTCTATTTCGATGGTGAATTCAAAAATGTTCTTTCTCTTCTTCCTCCTCAAATTCAGTCGAAAAAGACATTTTTGGGGGGCAAAGTCTATTTCGATGGTGAATTTTTGTTAGCCTGTAATTTTGACAGGCTTCATTGAAAATGGTCAACAAGGCCTGACTTATATTTCGACAAAGACCAAATTATTTCGACAGAGAAAATGGTCATGCGCAAGGTAAATTCGACAAGCTTCCGGGGAAGCAAAAGCAAGAGAGAGGAAAATGGACACAAGCTTTCGACAGACAGAAAACAGAGCAGTTATGCGCTGAAGAACTAGCAGTTGGTCGAAGCGTGATGAAGCGGTTCTTGTCGAAAGTAGGAGTAGCAGTTATTAATTTTCAAATTTCTAGGCAGTTACTTAGTTCAGTTTTTCCCCCTCTTTTCCTTTGTATAAATAGTAGTTTCTGAGAAGAAACAGAGGTCGCAAATCACAATACACAACCCGATTCCCGAAACTCTAACTTCCAAGCCAGAGCGAAAAACGAGTGGAAGAATCGCTGTACGTGATCGTGCACCACTTTTACAATTCAATGCAATTTATTTGTCTTTTCTTTACAATTCATGCACCATTTACTGCTTCTTTTCTTTTCAATTCTGTTAATCATTGCAAATCGTCCCCTTTTCTACATTTTCTGAAACAAAAACTACGCGCAATTCAAAGGCAATTGCTTTGAGATTTTTCTAGTTTGATCTCACAAACCTTCTAATAAAACTAGTGATTGTTTGCTAAAAACACCAGCAAACAGCAATGTGATGACTTGGGTTTTTAGAGAAGCATCAATATTTGCACTAATATAAGTTGGCCTTTTTATTGAGCCATTTCCCAAATCAACTTCTTCTAACGGGTCTTGAGCTTGCATATGCTTTGTCGAATCTCTAGGATCCTTTTCAAAACCTAATGGATCATCATCATAAATGCAGTCAAGTCTTTCATCTATGACTATGCCATTTTCTTCATGTAACTCACTAGCTTCGACAGCCATTGTTTGTTGAATAATTTCGGCCTCTATAGCCGCTTTAAACTTGTTTTCGGCCATATAAGCCGTAATTTTGTCCCATGCATTGGGCACTGACATAAGAACACTTTCAAGAACCAGTGTTCCACCCCGTTGGTCGAAGAACACCATCAGGATAGACACTATCATCTCCCATTATTTCTCTTTCCCAAACAAAACCATAATTTGGGTGAAGATGAACTGAGGCAAGAACATTATCCGCAGGAACATATGCCTCATTAGAAGATGAACAGGCGCAATCTTCGCCATTTGTTTCTCAAAATTTTCCTTGGTAATTTGGTTGACATCAGCACGGAAGTAGCTCTGATCTGCTTCGACATACTCTACCAAACCATCTTCCTTCCACATTACTAAACGTTGATGCAAAGTTGAAGGGACAGCACCAACTCCATGGATCCACTCTCTACCAAGGAGTAAATTGAAATTCGCTTTAGAGGCTATCACTAAGAACAATGTAGTCCTCTTTATGGAACCAACGATTAAGTCCACCTCAATGGCCCCCAAAGAATGGCCAGTTTTGCCTTCATAGTTGCTTAAGACAATGTTATGTGGCCTGAGGTCAGTGTCGAACTTACCAATCTTCTTCAAAAGACCATGTGGCATTAAATTCACTGCAGCTCCACCATCCACTAACACTTTGTTAATTCCAACACCATTGACTTTGGCTTGGACATACAGGGGTCTCAAGTGGTTTCGCATACTCATATCTGGCTTCTCGAAGGTAGCCATTTGGTCTTCGACACAGCCATTGTTCATCACATAGTAACACATTGGCTTGTGATGAGCCATATCCTCTGTAAAATCCTCTTCAACATCATTTGGTACTGTGATAACATCGTACTCAAGAGGCAGTATTGATACCACATTGCAAACAACGTCGAAGTCATCTTCAGAATCATCAAAATCAGACTCCATGTCTTCATCCATGTCGAAATCAGCATTCTTTTCTTTCACTGTTGACAATGGAGGAAATATTCTTTCAAGAGCAGGCCTTCTTGGCTTTTATGTTACCACAGCCTTGCCTTTGGCCTTATTTGCTGCACACACATGACTAGCAACATCAGCATTCTTCTTTGTGGCAACTTCAGCTTTGTGAACCTCACTCTTCGCCACTATTGTGCTGCGTGGAACTTGATTAATGTCAATCGTACTGCGTGGAACATGGTTATTAGCCAAATGACTTGGAACCTTGTTAATGTCAAAGTGTGCCTTCTTCTTCTGTTGTCTTTGGTAACGACGCCACTGTGTTTTAGTCATGGGGTTCTTACCCTTATAGTTATTCTTATAATCAAACTTAGCAGCATCAGTACCTGGCTTGACAGCTTTAGCACGTTGATTATTGGGCACCCACGCTTCGACAGGAGCACTAGCACTTGGGACAAAGGATTTATTTGTTGACAGCTTCAAATACCCTTTCGCTGAGGACTTCTCCTTAGCAAATTGTCGTTTGCTTGTTGAAGGCTTTGTTGACACATTAGCCTTATAGCCAGGAAGATCTCCTTTTGCAAAGTCAAATTTCGGCCTGTTATCAAGCCATTTTCTTTTACGTTGTTGTTGATCCTGATAACCTTCGACAGCTTTGGCTGCTTCTTTGTCGAAGACAGCGCTGCATCTTGGGCAAAGCATAACTTCAGAGTTATTCCACTTACACCGATTGAGGAAATCTATCAATTCTTCCTCAGCCTTTGGATACACAGCATGTATCTTCCCATCATATTCTTTTAGGGTCACTTCCTGTTTCTTACCTTCAGCATACAGAAAACCTTTTAATTTTTCGGTGGCAGTCTTGACATACTTAGGAGGGTCTGCCATTTGAGCATCCACCATGCCTACATCAGCTTCGACAGGTTCAGAATACATAGCTTCGGCCTTAGGCAATGGATCAACATCAATCTGCATAGGAGCTTTCATTTTCTTATCAGCAAATTTGAGTCTTCCTTCGTCAACTGCTTTTTGCACAATATCCCTGAAAAGCACACAACGGTCAGTGTTATGTCCCAAAAAATTATGGAACTTACAATAACCCTTTTTCTTTCTTTGGTCAAGAGTTGGTACTTTAAGGCCTTTAGGCACTAATATTTGACCATCAGTTACTAAAAGATCAAAAATTTCATCACATTTAGTAACATCAAAAGTATAAGTCTTAGGCATAAATCAATCATTCTTAGGCTCTACAGGGTTATTCCCATTCGCAGGCCTTAATAATTTACAAGTATAAGGAGGACCAGGCTTAAGTTCAGCCACGTCTATCTCCTCTTCTTCGACATTACCATATGTAACGTCGAATTCTTCTTCGACATATGCCACTTTTTCTTTTTTATGATACCTATTCGACCTAGATTTTTCTTCTCTAAGCCTTTCAACTTGTCGAACTCTATCAGCCAATTGAGCCATATCTCTCAAATGAGATGTGTCTAATTTCTTTCTAATTGAGTAATCAAGGCCACCAGCAGCCATTTCGACAAGCTCATGTTCAGGGACTTGTGTGAAGCAACGAGATTTCAACAGCCTAAATCTGTTTAAGTAATCATCAATAGTTTCAGGCATTTTGCGCCGAACACTAGCCAATTCTTTAAGACTAATTTTCGACTGGCCCATGTAAAACTGTGCATGGAATGCCTTTTCTAATTGCCCCCATGTGAACATAGAACCAGGGGGTAAGGTCGTGAACCAAGTGAAAGTATTTTTAGTTAGAGAATTTGGAAAATATTTCATCTTCAAATTCTCATTTTGTGCTAAGTCCCCAGCCTCAGTCAAGAAACGAGCAATGTGTTCGACTGTGGACTCATTTGTATCACCACCAAACTTAGTAAACTTGGGAACTTTCCATCCCCTTGGTAACTCAGTTTGTAATACGTATTCACATAATGGTGATACGAAGTTAGGCCTTTGTAAACCTATGTTAAGGCCATTTTGCGCCAAAATAGTTTCAACTAAAGTAGCTATATTGTTTTCAGCGCCAACATTGTGTTGTTGCACTTGTCGAACAACTTCATCAGCGTTCTGGTGTCTATTTACCAAAACTACTTCAGGGACGTGGTTTACTGCCCCTTGTAGTTCGCCTACAATTGTGGACGCTTCGACTGCAACTGCTCCTTGGGGGTTAACTGGCGACGCATTACCCGCAATAATAGGAACTTGCCTATTATTAACCATTGGAGCCCCAAAGAAATCTGCAATCCTACTCATCTGATTTGCCAACATTTGGTAACTGTTATTGGTATTTTGAATCAATGGATTGAAAACTGTACCAATTTGTTGGGTAAGCATATTAACCATATCGTGATTACTCTCGTCTACTGGCTGTCTTAAGGCCAACAAAGACGTATTGGTTAATGCTGGGGGATTCCGACCAAATACACTCTCAGAAGAGACATGTGTAGGGGAAAAGGTCGAAATATGTGGCATTCCAGTAGGCATGCCATACATTCCCAAAGGAAATGGGGGTAGATGCACGTTATTCAAACATGGGTCTAAACCGTTCCCCATTGCCATGTAAGGGCTATGAAGCCCTGCACTTAACGGCAAAGACATAGGCAAAGATGCCATTTCTGACTGCGTTGAACCAACATTAGTCATTGATAATGAAGGAACAGTTGTTGACGATGATGGTCCTGCGCTAATGCTCGCAGAATCCATTGTTGTTCCTTGCCCTTGTGAAACCACAGGGTTGGAACTAGACGCATTATTCGTACTAGAACAAACCATTTTACCACTTCTTAAGTGCATACAACAGCGAATACAAATAAGAAAGTACGAAAATGAACAAAATCAAAGGCAAGGTCCCACTGGGCGTGCCAATTTGTTTGCTGGTGTTTTTAGCAAACAATCACTAGTTTTATTAGAAGGTTTGTGAGATCAAACTAGAAAAATCTCAAAGCAATTGCCTTTGAATTGCGCGTAGTTTTTGTTTCAGAAAATGTAGAAAAGGGGACGATTTGCAATGATTAACAGAATTGAAAAGAAAAGAAGCAGTAAATGGTGCGTTTATTGTAAAGAAAAGACAAATAAATTGCATTGAATTGTAAAAGTGGTACACGATCACGTACAATGATTCTTCCACTCGTTTTTCGCTCTGGCTTGGAAGTTAGAGTTTCAGGAATCGGATTGTGTATTGTGATTTGTGACCCTTGTTTCTTCTCAGAAACTACTATTTATACAAAGGAAAAGAGGGGGGAAAACTGCTAGTTCTTCAGCGCATAACTGCTCTGTTTTCTGTCTGTCGAAAGCTTGTGTCCATTTTCCTCTCTCTTGCTTTTGCTTCCCCGGAAGCTTGTCGAATTTACCTTGCGCATGACCATTTTCTCTGTCGAAATAATTTGGTCTTTGTCGAAATATAAGTCAGGCCTTGTTGACCATTTTCAATGAAGCCTGTCGAAATTACAGGCTAACAATAACATATTATGGTGCCTAATATTTAGTATGTTGATTCTGAAGAGAATTTTCCTTGTCATAAATTTATTTTAGTAAGGATTACAAAGGTGTTAGTTATTTCTTTCCTTAGAAAGTGGTCAAAGTTACAATCGGATTTGGACGTCTTTAGCTTATATGGTTGCGAAATCTTTGTATGAGGTATGATTTCTTCACGATTCTCCTCATTGGCCCTTGACAGGTCAGAGCTATCCATATATCTAACTATATAAAAGCAATATCAATAACTATATCAAAGCAATGATTATTCAAGCCTACTGCCCATGAAGTAAAGCATGATCAATATGTTAATTTTGTTACATTCAAATGGACAACAACTTTGGAGTGTCTTTAGTTGTTCTTGGACTACTCTTGATGTCAAGCAGGATCAATATTGTTATTGTTCAGTTTAGAATTATTGCAGTCATTGTGTATTTGTGTTTTAATTACTGATTTGTTTTTGTTTGCATAGCATAAGTATCATTGCTTTTTTTGGTTTACTCTTTCTTCTTTTTTTTTGACAGGAGGTTTACTCTTTTTTCTATTTTTGGTGAATTGTGTTTTACTTCCTCTCTGTTTATCTTGGGTTTTGTTATTAAATTCTTATTTAAAAAATAATCTTGCAGGCTTGCTTATATTATAAAGAAATCTTTAGTTCTATCTTTAGCATTCATTTAAGAAGGATATCAAGACTTCCATTTTAAGGATTTGCAAGCGAGTGCTTAATTTGAAAATCCTTGCCCTTTGTTAGATGTTGGGATACTTTGTTGGCAAAAGCATTATTGCAGGAGTGTCCTAATAGTGGTATTCTGTGGGCAGCTTCAATTGAGATGGTTCCTCGTCCTCAGCGTAAAACCAAGAGTATGGATGCCCTAAAGAAATGTGACCATGATCCTCAAGTTATAGCTGCTATGGCCAAATTGTTCTGGCATGATAGAAAGGTAGAAAAAGCTCGGACTTGGCTGAATAGGGCTGTGACACTTGCCCCTTAAGTTGGTGATTTTTGGGCCTTGTGCTACAAATTTGAACTGCAGCATGGGACTTGGCTGAATAGGGCTGTGACAGCCAGAAGAATGTATTGAAGAGATGGGTTGCTGCTGAGCCAAAACACGGAGAGAAATGGCAAGCCATCTCCAAGGCAATGGAGAACTCTCACCAACCGACAGAAGCAATCTTGAAGAAAGTGGTGATTGCACTTGGGAAAGAAGAGAATGCAGCTGAGAATAGTAAACATTGATTTACCAAGACTGTAGCATCTTTACGAATGATTAGTTTTGAGAAATTTGAATATTTATGAATTAGGAATAGTAGAATGGCTATATTTCATGTAGAGTTATGAAGGAACTTGTATACTAGTTTGATCAATTGTTTTATCTCATTATTCTCATGTATCCTTCTGCCACTTATTTCCTATTTTGGATTACTAATAACATTACTTGTTTTGGATTTCTAATAATACCAGTCAACAAAATTTGCTATTGGTTTGAGGTAAAAAAACTTCTGTGATTTCCTGCGGATTTTCATGCGAAAATATTGATATTCCTGCGGAATTTCCTACAGAACTTCCTGCGGAAATTTCCTGCGGAATTTTCTGCAGACTTCTTGCCGAATTTCCTGCTGAATTTCCTGCGGAAGTTTTCTGCCGATATAAAAATCCGCAGGAAACAATTATCCACGAACGAAATAACTGGGAACCTTAATCCGCTGGAAAATCCGCAGGAAACGGGTTTCCTACGAATTTTTGATGAAAATTCGCAGGAAATTCCGCAGAAAATGACGAAAATTCTAGTAGTGCGTGTTGTAGGGAGGCGAAGGATGTAGAAACTAAGATCCCAACCGGGCCAAATTGGCTTGAACTTCCAAGCGATGTGATACAAAACATTCTCGAGAGGCTTCATGTTGTTGAAATTGTGACAAGTGCATCTCTCGTTTGTGGCATACTATTGACATGACAAACCACTATACTTCACGCGGTTTGGCGAAGATCTTTATGTATGCTATTGATCGAAGTTGCAGTCAGGTTGAAGATATTAATATCGAGTATTTTGGCAACGATCAACTCCTTATATACATAGCTGACTGGTAATTATCGTTTTTTCGCTTGCTTTTAACTGTAACAAGTAACAAAGCAACATATATTACTGATTATTTTCCTCCGGGTTTACGTCTTGTTTCATAACTATGATTATAATATATAATACTCAATGATTATATATAAGCAATATTTATTAGTCATTCGGCATGTTTTGCAAGGTACTTTATATAAGAGTTTATATTAGTTTGTTCCTCTGATGATATTTTTATTCAAATTTTACAGTGGAAGTCACCTTAGACGCTTACGGATTGCAACATGGTGCGTAATTTCAGATGAAGTATTGAGTAAGGTTGCAAAGAAACTGCCCCTATTAGAAGAGCTTGACATTTCAGTTTTCAAAATATCTAGTGACACTATTGAAGTCATTGGTCGATGTTGCCCACTTCTGAAATCGTTGAAATTTAGCTGTTCAGAGTATATTCATGGTGATGATGAGGCATTTGCTGTTTCAAAAATGTCAAGGCTCCGTCATCTTAAGCTTTCTAGATGCGGGCTCAGTGATGATGGTTTGCTTGCCATTGTTGACAGATGTCCTCATCTTGAATCTCTCGACCTTGAAGAGTGTTTTAATTCTTCTTTGAGTGAATGCTCGGTGAAAAGGTGCCATGAGCAGATCAAAGACTTCCTTCCTCCATCTAAGAACTTTCTAGAGGAGGAGGAGGAGGATTACTATGACTATGGTCCAACTTCTTGGGATTCTTTTTCGGATTATAATTATCATACAGATTAAGATTTGATGAATATGTAATCTTGCCAACAAAGCAAAGTGGCTATCATGATACTAAATATGTAGTTTTCAGTTATTTAATTTTAATTATGTAACTGTAGTGAGAGTAAAATGCTTTTGGCAATTCTTTGATACAATCTTCTTGATACAAATTTTATTATTATGACAAGCTGGGTTAATTGAAACAGAAACTTGCAGTTGTTGTATAATTGAATGTGAACAAGATGGATATGAACATGGATATTTTTGTAGAATATGAATATGATAGTACAATCTGAGAGTGACTTACGATACTAAGCCAAAAGCTTAGTAACAAATACTAAATGGGTACCACGATGGCAGCCGTCACCAATCGCCGTCAGTCGCCGGAGCATCGCCGCCGGTCACCGGTGCTCCGCCATCAGCTGCCGTGTCGGTCGGCGGACCTCCGTCGTTGGCTGCCAGAGCTCCGCCGCCGGCCACCACCTGCAACCACCACATATATATTTATATTATATATAAATATAAAAAATTAATAAATGAAAATGTATTTTATTAATGGATGGTTGGGATGTGTAAAATTACATTGGTACCCTCTTTAATTGACAGCCTGTAGATCAGATTTAATTAAAAAAATACAGATCTAATAGCTGATACTAATGTAATATAAAAAACTAAGGAAATCCTTAGTATCCTAATCCTAACCCGTACAATCTTATAATGGTTGAATACATGGTAGACATTACTCAGAAGGTGACTATGATCGCAACTCTGTAACAGATATTTATGTTGCCAATGTGATAGCACAAATTATGTTATATTTATGGTGTAACCTCTATAGGATATTATCCAGACATTGTTGCTAAAACCATGCTTAGTACTCCTATATGTTTAGAGGCAGAAAGTTTATAAACTACGGTGCACTGTTCAAAATAAAAAAGATGGAATTAGCTCCAAATTCCAATGAGTCCATTGCAGCAGTTAGAAAGCAAATTGCATCAATGTTGCTTTAATCTTAGTTATAGGAATGCATTGAGGAAACATCAGCCAAACTCTATAGTACTGCCTTCTTTGAGCACATATCCTTATAGAGAGCTTCTCGAATTGAATTAACAGTTAACATAGAATTTGGATACCATACTTTCTTTTATTGACTAGAACCATACATGTTATTAATAACCCATTCAGTGTTTTATCGAGCCTTGGGAGATGTTCACCTTTGAAATCATTGAAATATGCGCGCGCTAATTCCTATAGGAAAAACAATGTTTCTCCTTCGCCATCTTAATATTTGAACAGGGCCTCCAAATTGTTTGAAACAACCCTGCTCACAACCAAAATATGGAATTGTTTGGTTTTCTCCAATTTTGGTCTTTTGTCTTTAAAGCATAAATGCAAAATTTCCGGGAACAGTCATCAATTAAAGTAATAAACAAAAGTGCACCACTAAAAGATTTTTCCTTGAGACGGCTACAAACATTAGAATGCACCAACTCGAGAACAATGTAAAAAACAGAAACGTGAATGAAAGTTTTTGTTTTTCATATCGTTCTCAAATTTGCATCGTTTTCATTGAAATTTGTTTGACGCAAATTGGTTGAGAGACAAGAAAATAAGAGACAAAATATGTTTGATAGATGCGAATTGCTTTTTCATGAGTATTTTGTATTTCAGCGCTTTTCTAAATGAAATGCTTATAGTATTTTGATTCCTTGTTTAATATTTTAAGCATTTTAGGCTCAAGAATGGTTCAATTTGGAGCTCTATCGCAAAATTACCATTGTTGAGATTAATTGTTTTTTGAACTTTAAATTCAAAATTTCGTTCCAGAAGTGATTTTGCGCATAAGCATTTTTTGTACTTAATTTTGGTTCCATTAAATTTCTTGCGAAATTTTATTCAAGTTCTCTAGTTTCATTCAATTTGGTTGCATATTGCATAAGTTATTCAAGAAACAAGATATCGAAGGGACTTTGATATGCTTGAAGATATTCATAGTGTTCTTCATTTTTGAGTTTTTGTTTTACAAGACTAAACAGAAACATATATGAAAAATAAATGGTCAAAAGAAGACAAAATAAATATAAATGACCAAAATGACACAGATATAAAATATAAAGGACGAAAGAGGGACAAAAAAAGATAAATGAATAATTGAAGCTTTGGTCGAAGATAAAAGAAAAAAAAAAGTGCTACTAAGCCAAAAAAGTTAATAACTCAAACATATTAGATTGTTTTTTGTAGCCTGTCCGGGAAAATGATGTAGATTGTTCTTAGAAACCAAACAGTACTAGACTGTCATGTTCTTGAATATCAACAAAGCTCAACCTAGCTTATTATCATCTTCCACTTCCAATATCAGTTGCCTTTGGCCAAAATTAGACACTTCTTGATTACATGAACATAAACTCCGTTAGCTTACAGTACAAGTCACCTTAGATGCTTATGTTGGGTATGGCTCATATATGCACTAACACACTATGGTGTGACATTGGCACGCAAATGCTGCATTGGGGGGTAATGATCAACCTTGTACTATATTTTCTCATCTTAGTAATGATCAGCTTTGTATTATTACACAATCCAGAAGAGGCCAGGTCAATGTTTCTCAAAAGCTTGATTGGAACACATGATTGGGTAACAAGGTAATCAAAATCGGACTGGACATTGAATCGGAAGAGGTAGCGGTTCCGGGGTTCTTGGGTTCAACCGGTTGAATCGGGGGTTGAACCGGAATTAATTAAATAGATTATTTAATATATTTTTTTACAATATATAAAGGATAAAAAACAAAAAAGAATCATAGTATGACATAATAAAACTATAATATTCAATAATCATAGATAATTAGATACTATAATGTAAGTACTCTCATAGTAATATTAGTGTACACATTTGTTTTTTAATTATTTATTACATCAATTTAATTATAAAAAATGATAAAAAATATCTCATATACCAAAAATCAACATCATTTATCATTTTTTTTCCAAAAATCAACATGGTATACCATTTTTTAAGGAAAATAAACCAAATCCGGTTTTCTGCACGGTTTCCCGGTTTTTGGCCGGTTTCCTGTCCGGTTCCCGGTTTTCTGCCGGTTATCCGGTTCAATTCCCGATTTTCTCCCCAAACGGTTCTGGGGTTCATTTGGACCGGATAGGGGTTCGGTTCCCGGTTGAACCGGCCGGTCCGGTCCGGTTTTGACAACCTTACTGGGTAAGCATAAAGCAGATGATAGGTTCACACAATACATTTTTGGGTGCCTCATTGTAGTATCTTCTTGTAAACATTGTTCGGAGCCTTGCAAGGTCCGTCCTTTGTGTAGTACACATATAAAAGATACTTTCATCATTATAAACAAACAACAAATTGAATATCATAAAATTGAAAAACAAATTGCAAGCTCACTTCATCAAACGCAAACCCTATGTAGTAAATTTTTCATTTTTGGCTGATCCAAATTAACACATAACCCAATTCCCTAACAATGAAATTCATATAGTTTTAATCCAAGAAAAAAATATGTTACCTATAACACCACCCCAAAATAGTACTATATGTCAACACAAGCAATATAGAATGTCAACTGAAAAACCACACACAAATCATTCACACCTTTTGGTCTTCAGTTTCGGGTGTTCTATGTGAGTGATTTTTTTTATGACAATAATTAAGGGCCAAAGGCCCAGAGAAACAGAAGGCTAACGGGTTACGATAACACCTGGCTCAACCCCGTCAGAGGTGACAGAAAAGACTAAAATATCCGAAACAGTTTCAAAAATTACAATATTGCCATCACAATTATGGTTGAATCTAGCTAACTTATCAGCAACATTATTGCAACATCTCTTCACTTTCCTCCACATGATCATCAATTCTTCTTCACCAATAGCGAGAATCTCGTGAACCAACGCTCTAATGTTGCTCACCATTGAACCACCACTAGTAAGCAAATCAATTGCCTCTGAAGAATCTGATTTCACTTCCAAGCGAAATACTCCTTTGTTCCAACCAAACTCGATGCCATGCAAAATCCCTTTCAACTCAGCCTCCCAAACACTACAAGGTTCTAGGTGATGAGAGAACGCAAAGACGAAGGTGCCATTGGAATCCCACAGAACACCGCCACACCCAGTAGATCTACCACTGCTATTCACCGATCCATCGCAGTAAGTTTCTAATTACCCGAGACAGGGGGTTTCCAGAATTCGCTCGCATCCGTTACAGAGACTTGAATTTGCGGGTGAAGATTCAAGTGGAGGATATTTTAGAGACTTAACTTAAAAAAGACAACAATTAAATGAGCTCATTGATAATAATAATTTTTGTAGTTTCTTCTTATAATAGGGATCGGAGGGACTAAACTTTTTATTAAAATGTGAACCGTACCTCAATGGTCGGGCAAATTAGACTGTTGAGATATCTGGTCGTTCTGTTGTGTTATTGGTCATATGTGGAGTTTAGCCCGGGTTGTACCTGCAATGACACTCCGACGCTCAAGTAAAAGTGTGAGCAGAGTAACAATATGGGTAAAAAGTGTACTTGTCAGCAGAGGTAAGGCCTCTTTATATAGTGTCAGGAAATTGCGGGTGACCGTGGGATTCTGTACGGTTTGATCTGGACTGTTGATCTAATGTGTTTAGGTCATTGCTTTCTATCCTACGTATGGGCCGATCTCGGCCAGTCTATGCGTGAATTGTGCCCTCGGCCTAGTCCAGAACACAATGCCATTCGTCGGTATGTGTGATGTTAGGTTATTTCTCTTATATTGTATTTTCTCTTCCACTATATAAAAGAAAAGTAGTTGAAATAGTGATGAGTGCATGTCTAGTTTGTTCTCTATGGTTGAACACATGCAAGGATCATATCATATGGCGCACCATCGATCTAAGCACATTACTAGAAATCTCGGTATTACCTGCGGATTTTCCTGCGGAAATTTTTCGCAGGAAGTTTTTAGAATTTTCCCAACCCTTTACATATGCAGAATGTTTGCTGCGCATTTGGGTTGGCAGATAAGTTCGTAGGTAATTTTTGATTTTCCTGCAGATTTTCTTAAGAACCAGTTTTCGCAGGAAATTTCTTTATTATTATTTAAAAATCTGAATTTTAATTTTAATTTTTTTAAATTTTTTTTTAAAAAAGAAAACATGTTAAAATAAAACAGAGAAATCGTTTACTCTCACTCTGGCGTTCACTCTCAGTCTCACCTTCAAACCTTCTATTTAGAGAAATCGAACCCTCAATTCTTCAAACCTTCAAACTTTGCTAGCTTAGAGATGGAACCTCACGCTCACCTTCAAACCTAGAAATCGAACCTCCAAGAAATCAACAATCGAACCTCTCATGCCACTTCTCTTTCGGTTTCGCACTCCAAGAAATCAACAATCGAATCTCTCTTTCCGTTTCGCACGCAGATTGAACTTAATTTGATAATTTCCATTTCGTCTTCTCTGGTCGTGCTCGTCTTCTCAGTTGCTCATCTTCTCAGTTGCGGATCCTGGTTTCATCTTCTGTGAAGGTAACCTAATTGGAACCCTAACCTTTTTTCTTCAACATTTTGAGTGATTTTAGTGCTCATCTTTTGCGTTTTGTCGTTTTGGAACCCTAACGCAGCAATGATCATCTTACTTTTCTGATTTCATCATGTGTTTGTTATTAACTTAGGATTTGAAAATCTAATGTTGTTTATATGTGATGATTATTGTGTATATTGCAATGCTTCATGCTCTGGGTTGTAGATGTGGGATACTCACCGCAATCTCAAGTAGAGTTTACTACTTGTCATTAGCTTGGTGGTGGAGGCATGTTTGTACCAATCCCAATCCTCATTATTGGCTTAGATTTGAATTGATTCTCAGTTTTGTTTTCTCAATGCTGTGTTTGTTTTTTCTTTTTCAGAGATTGGAGCTTACACCAAAAGCGGAGTGAAGAAGTGGAGGTGCGGTGAGGTATAATCTCTCCCTCTTCTCTCTCGCTGTGGCTTGTGTGTATGTTCTTATTACACAGTATGTCTGATTGCAGGGAGTCATGGAGGCAATTAAGATAAGCTGCTGGATATCCCACCAGAAAAACGTTTGATGAGTTCTTGAAGAGAAATTCTTAGATATGGAAATATTGCAAAAAGATGCATTTTGCATTTTCTGTAGTCAGTAATCTACTGCATTTGTACTCAACCAGATTCTGTTGATGAACGTCTCAGGAGTTTGGTGTGCAACAATAATAGACCAACTTCGTTACTTCACTGTGTCTGCCTTTGTGTTTGAGACTATGAAAATATAATGATCTGAAGATGTAAGGTTATGAATTATTATTCCTAATTGCCATCAATTAAGTAGTTAGTGTACAGAATGTAAAGAGTAGTTACTGTCTCGTATTGTCAGTGGTACTGTTCTGATTACCTTATTGCTAAGCAGGGGCGTTTTCCATCAAGAGGCTACCATACAAACATGGAAGCGCTCATTTTCTTCGGAAAGTGGTGAGATATTTATTTTCCTGTCAGTTTTCTGTAATTTAAGCTACTTCTATTCTCTTGTTCATTAAAGATGAGTGCACATGTGTTGTGCCTATTATAAGAATTTTAACTTTTTTGAAAAAGGAATATTTCATAAAATCCATGGTTGTGATGATGGAGTGCTTCATGTGTTTTTCTAAAATTTAGCTACTGTTTAACTGATTTATTGTAATAGAATATATTGTTTGTTTGAAATGATAATGCATTTCTATAGTCCAATGTGGTATGTAAAGAATGTCAGTCCTTGGGAGTTGGGTAATTGATATATGATCATGATTTTGTAGAATTTAAACAAACTGCTTGATGTGATTTATGGTTGTGTTGCACACTAATGATGTGATTTATGATGCAACATTCTACACCCAACAATGAATCAATGCGGTAGATAATGTTCTGGAATTATTGAGGCTTTATCAAGTAGACTTAGTCTCACCTTCAGATATTGGTTTCTTGAGAGGTATCAGTGGGAAATCAAACAAGGCATCTATATTTTAGACAAGTCATTAATATTGTTGCTGACTTGCTGCGTCACATTACAGTAACTCTAATCTGAACTTCATGTTTCTCTGAAATTTTAAGCATGCACTGTCATTGAACTGCTGCTGCTGACTTATCTATGGCAATCTTCTTTTGAATAGTCTCTTCCTGGTGCTTTTGGTGCTGAGACTGCAAAATGGATATGTATTAGTGCTATTGACATTACACAATTATCTGCGAAATACTGTTCAATTAAGAATTGAAGACATAATCAACAACAGGTTGCTGTAAGTACTGGCAGTTATCCACTTTAGTTTGCATTTATTCAGTGAATAATAGCTGTAACTTAGTTAATAGGATGTGTGAGTTTTAAGCATTTAATTTATCTTCAGAGCTTAAACTAAGGCTCTTCCATTTATGTCCAGAGATTTCACAACACCATGAGGGCAGTTCAAGGTGAAATGATAGTAGCATCAAGCATACAGATTATGGGATTCAATCAATTATGAGCCATTTGTTCTAGGTAAGCTCCTTTGTGTGAAAATGTATAGATATCATCAACATATCAAATAATTACTGTCTTATTCCTTTTTTGCTGAGGTTTTTCAGTCCACTTGGAATGGTTCCAGTAATTGGTGCATTTTGTTCATTTTTATTATTACTTATAGGGAATTAAAATGTGATGAATCTGCATTCTTGTTGCATTTTTATTTCTAATGTAAAACTATAAACCATGACTTGCTTCCAAATTTCTAACTGCATAAAACATGTTTTTGGTTTCGTAGCATCACTAAGATAGTAACCAATATTCATAAAGAATAAGTTATAAGCTCAAATTTGAGTATTTGAAGGGTGATTAATTGTAGAATCAATTTGTGGCTGACTAGTTTAGCCTCATGAATTCTTCTGCTTCGGCTGCTTTTATTATACATTATGGTGATCAGCCTTGGCAGTACTTGTGGTAAAATTGATCAACAGTGTTGTATCTTCAGGTGTGATTAAAACCAAGCACTTTTAAAGTTCGAGGAGTAAATTATTTGAAGTAATATTGTGATTCTGTTTGTTTTTGAGACCAGAGGGATGAACTTAGCATTGCCTTACAATTACAAATAGAAGTAGCTTCAGCACCTTCTTATATTATGTTGTATCAGAAGCATGTTACCTCTGCTACAGCTCTTCAAACAATTAATGATCACCATTAATTTCCTTATGATTTTAGTCATAACTTGTAAATTGGGTAAACTAAATTTAAGTTTTGCTTGGCCATTTGTGTTCATAAGTATCATTAATCACAAAAGCTTATAATCAAAACTGAGATATGATATTTCTTGAGTTTCAGTTTTAATCAAACTGACACTGATAATGCTTTTTTCAGGTTCTGGCTTTTGATTTTCATGTTTCAACCAAAAGATCCTGAAGATATATATGTAGCACTAGCATATTTATCTGGCAGAGAAGAACAGTGCCAGGTGAGATTTCCATACTTCTTAATGGTATTAATAGTAAATATTAATTACAGAGTGTTGCGTGATCCTAGACAGTGAAAAAATGTTGACATCTATATATAATCTAGTAGTTTTCAAGCATATGTATTTATATGTTACATTAACTTCGGTTTTTCCTCTTGTTGATAATTATTCCCAGTTAAGCCATTATGTTGCAGATTTTGATAATTATTGTCGTAAAACAGGATAATGTGGCCTCTTTAAACTATCTCCAACTTGACTTTATCTTTGAAGAAATCTAAATGATAACTGATTTACATGTAAAGAAATCTACATGGTTGCCTCTCATTGTTCTAACATAACTGATTTGCATTATCTTTGAAGAGCAATTTTTATTTAACAATTGAGCTTGGTGAATTTTCAGTTATATACTCACTTCCGTTTAATATCTTAAGTCTATGCTAAATCTTCAATTGTTTGATTATTTTACATCAAAAACACTGATTGATAGTGTAGGCCTCCTTATACTCTAATTGAACTATTGTTTCATTGTCGCACTAGAAGAATTATTTAATGACCATTGATTCACTATTGTTGCTAGGCATGGTTTGTAACTGAGGTAGCATTTCCATACTTGAATCTCCATTGAAAATTAGTGTTGTAGAATCATTTTATTAGTGTCATACTATAAGTTTTTATCAACAACTTGGACAACAGATTGTATTCCTTGAATTTCATTAGTATTATCATTAATTTTCTTTACTATGAATGCATATCTATCCCTCCTCAAACAACTTAAGAAATTGAAACTCTGGAACATTAAAACCTTTGTGAAGATGAACTACAAGAACATGAGATAATCTTAATTTCAGCTTGATTATAGAGTCACAAATGCAGGTAGCCCTCATATGAAGAATTCATCGCAAAAACTTGGTTCCTCTGATTGCATATTGCAAAGAAGAATATCAGCATATTCTGGTTTATGAGTATATGCACGATGGAACACTACGGGATCAGATTCATGGTCTAATTCCACATCCTTGTATCATCTATCTATATACTTAGTATTATTGTATAGAATTGGCTTTGTATTATTGGACAAATGTAATGAATAGTTGTATTGTATGGAATTGGTTTTGTATTATTACCTAGCTATTTTCTTTTTTTTTGTACATAACAGCACAAAGAAAGCCTATAAACAATCTTATTAATAATAATAATTAATAATAATAATACCCCTGGTTTGAAGAAAAAAAGTCTACGATTTCCTCTGGATTTCTTGGGAACTTC
This sequence comes from Astragalus glycyphyllos, assembly GCA_963573325.1. NCBI lineage: Eukaryota > Viridiplantae > Streptophyta > Magnoliopsida > Fabales > Fabaceae > Astragalus > Astragalus glycyphyllos. The sequence continues at coordinate 49,934,192 of OY754307.1, read as the reverse complement.
CTGTGGAGATTTCTTGCGGAAATTTTGAATTTCCTGCGTAGATTTCTTGCAGAATTTCCTGCGGAAATTTCCTGCCAATTTAAAAATCCGCATGAACGAAATAACTGGGAACCATAATCCGCTGAAAATTCCGCATGAAACTAGTTTTTTGCGAATTTTTAATGAAAATTCGCAGGAAATTCCGCAGGAAATGACGAAAATTCTAGTAACGGCAACCATCGGACTTCACGCTATGATTTGGTGAAAATTTGTATATACGCTTTTGTTTGTATAAGTTGTTTTGCATAAGTTCAAAATAAGCTTTATCCAAACGAGTCTCTAAAGGTTTTATCGTATTTCACGTTCGTGGATTCCATTTCTTTTCGTCATCTTTTTGAAATAATGGAATGAGTGTTTATCCTTCGTTTATTAACTCCTCTTTAAATTGAGGTTTGATGAATAGCGAGGCGGTTAGTGCTGTCAACTTTCAGTCACGCCATCATCTATCATCTCTAATGGGAAGCTTGAATTACTATCCTTGAAGAGACTATAATGTTAATGATGTATTATTCAGAAGACATTCGATTGCTTGATATTTTTTTTGTGTAGTCCACACTACTAGAATTTTCGCCATTTCTTGCGGAATTTCACTAAAAATTCGCAGGAAACAGGTTTCCTGCGGAATTTTTCGCGGATTCTGGTTCCTAGTTATTTTGTTCATGGATAATTGTTTTCTGCGGATTTTTGAATCGGCAAGAAATTTCCGCAGGAAATTCCTTAGGAAATTCCGCAGGAAAGACTATATCTGATGTAAGTGGCATGAGCACAGCCTTGCTCAAGCATCTGAAAATAAAATAATAGAACAACCTGGTTATTTTTCCAATATCAATGTTATTATAAGGAGAACCTTCACAAGCTACTATAAATAAACAGCAAACTAACAGAATAACAAGTTCGATTAGATGAACACCAGCTATATATATATATATCCAATTACTCAAAATGAAACTGTCTGATGCAAGATTGTAGTCTTGTACAAAACTAGAAATCAGCAACAAGTTCATGTAGTTAAGTCCTCGAAGTCTCTCTAATTTTTTTGTGATTCATCATCCATGTTGAGTGCTAGAAGTCTCTCTCCTTCCCTCTACAAATCATACTATATCTGGTCACTAACTTGATCACTGTCTTCAACTACTTCATCACTATCTTCAACATATTCACGGAACTCATAGCATGAAAATCACTTCAAGAAAATCACTCACGGAACTCATAGCATGAAAATCACTCAAAATGTTGAAGAAAAAACGTTTAAGTTCCAATTAGGTTACCTTCACGGAAGAAGATAAGCCAGGATCCAACTAAGTTGTAGTGAAAGCCAGGATCAGCGAAGTTGAGAGCACGATCGGAGAAGTGGAGAACGCAACTGAGAAGACGATCGGAGAAGTGGAGAACGCAACTGAGGAGACGATCGGAGAAGTGGAGAACCAGAAAGTATCGCCCGATTTCTTAGTTTTTCTATTGAGTCGAAGCTTTACATTGTTGATTTCTGCGCGATTTCTCTATTTTTGTGTTGATTTCTACTGAATCAAAGCTGAATTGAAGAGAAAAGAGAAAGAAGAAGACGAAGGTAAGCGTGAGTGTGAGAGAGAAGTTTCGAAGAGAATAGAGAAATCCACGATTATAAGTTTTAAAAAAAAAAATTAAAACAACTTTTCAATTTTTTAATTTTTAAATATAAATAATAATAATAAAATAAAAGAAACTTTCCTGCGAACAGGGGTTCTTTGGAAATTTCGCAGGAAAATCAAAACTTTCCTGCAAACTTACCTGCCAACTAAAATACGCAGCAAATGTTCCATATATCTAAGAATTGGCAGGAAAATTCTCAAAAAATTCCTGCGGAAACTTTCCACAGCAAATTTCGCAGGTAATAGCGAATTTTCTACTAGTGCCACTTAAATTACCCAAGAATGTGTTTTATGAATTAGTTGAAGTATTAATAATTCTGAATGTGTTATCATTTTTTATTTTGATGCTAAATGAAGTCGAATGTGGTGTTTTTGTTTGATCTTGTTTAAAAATAAAATTTAGTACCACCGAATTGCTTTCTTATTAATCTAGCTTTGTTTAGAACTTTTTTTGTTGCTAAATATTTCACTATGGTAAACTCTTCAAAAGTATGATCGAAGTAGTTCCAATTCCAGTGATACCATTAGATAGAAAGATTGGTTTCTATAGCAGTTAGACAACATATTGTACATCAATGCTGCTATACTCTTAGTTGTAGCTCAATATTTCATGTATTGATAATTTAGACCCTCAATAAATTTCAATTTCTATTTTCTTCTTAATGTGTTCTTTGAAAATTTGTTTTTCTTCATTGTTACTGGTCCCTTTTGTCTTCTATGTTCTTCTTCTTTTTTCTTTGGTACAAGTGGGTTATTCTCCGCCATAGTTTTAACTTTTGTGGTTGCGCCGATTCCTTTACCTCCAAACTAATGGAGAAAATCATTTGAGAATGAATTTTTTTTTTTTACAATTTTATTTGCTAATGTGGTGTTTTATAAAGGCGGAAACCATCAGAAATAGAAGACAACTGAAATATGAGACTTTTTCCTTTTCTGTTTGATTGGTAAACGAATATTTTGTAATAGATAAAGGACATTCGTAAACAAATATTTTAAAAAAGATAAGCGATGTAAACAAAAAAAATATTTAAATGTCTAGTAACATAGTCTGGTTATGTTGCCAATATATCCACGCTGTCGATATAAACCCAAATTAATGGACACTTGACAGAAGCCCTATTTTAATTAACTTAAAAAAAATAAAGGACGTAATTGAACATTTTAAAAGATGATAAAGGACGTAAACGAAAAAAGAGCGAAAGATAAATGACCAAAATTATATTTTAGCTATTCTTTTCTTATATAGTAGGAGAGCGTATCCGGTGAGAACTCTTGTTTATAGTGAGAAATAAGAACTCTTTAATATAATAGTTAGACCAAAATTACACTATTAATTACAATATTTCATGTAATCTTTAAGGAAATATATTGTAATAAATGATGTAATCTTAACCGTTAATAACCGTTAGATTAAAGTATTTTAATTTTAACCATTAATTATAAAATTAATTAATGGTACACAAAATTCTCACCTAATACACTCCCTAACGGTAGATTCACATTAGTGGTATCATTGAGGTCCCAGAAGGGTAGCTCATATGGTTGAGTGAAAGGGACATCGTTGGTGGAAAAATGTAGGCGTACGGGGTTCGAACCCCGCTCCCCCCTCCCCTCTAACAATTAACACACTAATTACTAACCACTTTGCCTATCTAAAAAAAATTAGTGGTATCATTGAGCATCCTCCATAATCAGCTTTTTTCTCTCAAAAATTTATGAAAAAAAAGATAAAAAAAAATTGAAATCATGCAAATCGGGTTGATCATATGCAAATCTTAAGGTGAATCAATTTACCACTCTGAAACTAGCAATCATCCGGTTAGTGTTATTTTGAATTAGTATATGCAAATTGATTTAAATCTTATTCCTTTACCTTTTGATTGGATTCTCTTTTAATTCTAATTCTATTCATCTCACCTTTTTTTTTGTTACTTCAGTTCTTTCGTTTTTTTCTTTTGTCGTGAGTCTAAGATTTCTCTATTAATTTTGGTAAGGTGGTGCTTAATTCACAGTAGCAATCTGATATCTGATATTTCTTCTCCAAGGTAATTTCGTCACTCCTTGTGATTTTGATGTTTCACTCCTCGCACTAATCCTAATGTGAAATCTCAATTGTGTTATCACTTTGTTCTATCGGTTGTTTGTTACTTATTAGTGATTATTTGTGTGTTGTGAAGTACAAATAAGAGTTCTTTTATTCATTAATTTTCATCATCAAAGAATTGTTTAATGGTCCACCGGTTTTGTTTCCATGATAGCCATGGCTTGTTCTAGGTCACAAAAGGAAGCTAAATATGAGATTCCAACGGGGCTAAATTGGCTTGAACTTCCAAGAGATGTGACACAAAACATTCTCCAGAGGCTTGATGTTATTGAAATTGCGACTAGTGCGTGTCTAGTTTGTCCTCTATGGTGGAACATCTGTAAGGAACCTAGTATGTGGCGCACTATTGACATGAGAGCTATTGTCACGAGAAATCATTATACTTCAAATTATATGGTCGAGATCTTTGTGTATGCTATTGATCGAAGTTGCGGTCAGGTTGAAGATATTAGTATTGAGTTATTTGGCAATGATCAACTCCTTATATACATAGCTGATCGGTAAATATTGTTTTTTTCATTAACTGGATCATTATGAATTTGAAATTAAAGAAATTGTTGGTATTTTCATGATTCATTTCTTTACCATTAATTGGTTCCTCTGATGATATTTTTTATTCAAATTTTACAGTGCAAGTCACCTTAGACGCTTACGGCTTGCAAAAGGCTACGAAATTTCAGATAAACTATTGAGTAAGGTTGCAAAGAATCTCCCTTTGTTAGAAGAGCTTGAGATTTCATTTTACAAACTATCTGGGGACACTCTTGAAGTCATTTCCCGATTTTTCCCACTTCTGAAATCATTGAAATGTAGCTTTTCATCGTATCTTCCCGGTGAGGATGAGGGATTTGCTATTTCAAAAATGTCAAGGCTCCGTTATCTTAAGCTTTCTGGATGCTCGGTCATCGATGATTGTTTGATCGCCATTCTTGAGGGGTGCCCTCATCTTGAATCTCTCGACCTTCAAGGGTGTCTTAATGTTGCTTTAAGTGAATGCTTGGTGACAAGGTGCCATGAGCAAATCAAAGACTTCCTTCCTCCATTTAATAACTTTCTAGAAGAGGAGGAGGAGGAGGAGGAGGATTACTATGACTATGGTTATCGTAGTCCAACTTCTCGGTCGGATTACTATGATTGGTCGGAATACTATGAGTATGGTAATGATTAAGATTTGATGAATGTGTAATCTTACAACTTCTTGATAACTTTAATTTGGATTATATTATAGCTGTTTAGCTGATTCATATCCAATCTTTGATAGAACTTTTTTGATTATAATAAGTTGGCTTATTTGAAACAAAAAACTGCAGTTGTTGCATAATTGAATGTGAACATGTGTAAACATTACTCAGAAGCAGACTATGATTGAATTTTCCTGTTGGCAGTTTAGCAGTTGATATTGCATCCCCTCCTTATAAAGATGTGCACTTTAACATTATCTTCCTTCTGCTTTCCCAGCTCCCTCTTTCTGAAATGTAACTTGTTTACGATTAGTAAAATTATATATGCTTTTAACAGTTATTTTTGTTACCATGCCTAGTAGTATATGTTTAGAAGCATGAAGTTTTGTAAACTATGGTGAACTGTTCAAAAGTATGATACCATTAGACAGAGAGATTGGCTTCTATAGCAGTTAGACAACATATTGTGTATCAATGCCAATAAATAGATAACAATATATTCTTTTGAATGGTCTTGCTTGCAATGAGGGAAACATCAGCAAGGCATAGCCTTATTTAACCATTTTCTTCTACTACAAGTTTTGAGCAGTTGTTCTTATGGAACTTACTAGAATGAATCAACAGAACAAAACCATAGAATTTGCTTTTGATAAAGAAACCAAAATGACTTTTGCAAAACTCGTGACAGTTTGGAAGCACTAACCAAGTTGAATTTGAAATTGTGATCGAGATACTGATTCCTTGTTTTCTTTTTAATTTGGTATTTTCTAGTTTTACTACAAGGGAACTACTCTCCGCTATAGTTTCAACGTTTGTGGTTGCACGTACCGGTTCTTTTACCTCCAAACTAAAGGGGAAAATCATTTCAGAATGGACTTTTTTATACAACTTTATGTGATAATCTGGTGTTCTATAAAGGTAGAAACCATCAGAGAATTGAAATATGTGACTTTTTCCTTTTCTGTTTGATTGGTAAACGAATATTTTGTAATAGATAAGCGATGTAAGCAAAAACATATTTAAATGTCTAGTAACACAGTCGGATGTTTTTGTGGCCAATATATTCACGTAATTGTCCATATAAACCCTAATTAATGGTCACTTGACGGAAGTACTATTTTAATTAACCTTGAAAAAATATAGGACGGAATCAAACATTATAAAAGATAAAGGACGTAAATGAAAAAAGAGTGAAAGATAAATGACCAAAATTGTATTTTAGCCATTCTTTTCTTATAAAGTTTTGAGGAAAAGACCTCGTAGGCCATAGTTTGAGCAAATCAGTGTCGGAAAGAAGGCCATATTTTGCGGTTATTGGTTTGGATTCGTTCGGTTTGGATTTTCTATTTGTTTGGTTCGGTTTTGAACACCCCTAATTAACAACTAACAAACTAATTACGTACTAACCACTTTGCCTATCAAAAGAAAAAACAATCACTTACTAGAAAGACTATTTTAATTAACTGCGAAAAGATAAAGAACGTAACCGAATATTTTAACTGAACATTTTCTAATAGATAAAGGATGTAGACGAAAAAATATTTAATGGTCTAATAACACAATCAACTGCCTATGTAGCCGATGTATCCACGTCACTGACCACATAAGCTCTAATTAACGGTCACTTAACGGAAGTGGAATAATAGATTCACAATAAGTGGTATCGTTGAGCCTCCTTCACAATCAGTTTTTTTTTCTCTCAAAAATTTTATGGAAAAAAAGTAAAAAAAAAAAAATCGAAATCATGCAAATCGGGTTTATCATATGCAAATCTTAAGGTGAATTGATTTACCATTCTGAAACTAGCAAGCATTCTATTAGTGTTATTTTGAATTGGTATATGCACATTGATTTCAATCATATTACTTTACGTTTTGATTGGATTCTTTTTTTATTTCCAATTCTATCATCTCACGTTTTTTTTTTGTTATTTCAGATCTTTAATTTTTTTCCCTTTTGTTGTGAGTTTGACATTTCTCTATTAATTTTGGTAAGGTGTGTTGTCTAATTCACAGTAGCAATCTGATATTTCTGCTCCAGGTAATATCGTCACTCCTTGTGATTTTGATGTTTCACTCCTTGCACTAATCCTAGATGAAATATCAATTGTGTTATCACTTTGTTCTCTGTGTTGTTTATTACATATTAGTTATTATTTTGTGTGTTGTTAAGTCTAACCTATGAGTTCAAATTCTATTTTTTGTGAACATTTAGAATTTTAGTTACAAAAAAGAGTTATGTTATTCATTCATTTTCATCATCAAAGAGTTGTTTCATTTTCCGCCGGTTTTGTTTCCATGATAGTGATGGCTTGTTCTAGGCCACAAAAGGAAGCTGAAGATGAGATGCCAACCGTGCCAAATTGGCTTGAAGTTCCAAGAGATGTGACACAAAACATTCTCGAGAGGCTCGATGTTATTGAAATTGCGACTAGTGCATGTCTAGTTTGTCCTCTATGGTGGAACATCTGTAAGGAACCTAGTATGTGGCGCACTATTGACATGAGCACTATTGTCATGAAAAATCATTATACTTCACGCTATAATATGGCAGAGATCTTTATGTATGCTATTGATCGAAGTTGCGGTCAGGTTGAAGATATTAGTATTGAGTATTTTGGCTATGATCAACTCCTAAGATACATAGCTGATTGGTAAGTAGTACCGATCTTTTTTGCTTGCTTTCAATTATAACAACTAAGGAAGCAATGATTGGTATTTTCATATTTCATTTCTTTACCATTAATTTGTTCCTATGTTGATATTCTTATTGAAATTTTACAGTGGAAGTCACCTTAGAGGCCTACAGATAACAAAAGGCTGCGTAATTTCAGATAAGCTATTGATTATGGTTGCAAAGAAATTTCCTCTGTTAGAGGCGCTTGACATTTCAGTTTCCAAACTATCTATGGACACTCTTGAAGTCATTGTCCGATGTTGCCCTCTTCTGAAATCATTCAAAACTAGTGGTTCGTTGTATTTTTCTGGTGAGGATGAGGCATTCGCTGTTTCAAAAATGTCAAGGCTCCGTCATCTTAAGCTTTCTGGACGTAGGATCACTAATGATGGTTTGCTTGCGATTCTTGAGGGGTGTCCTCATCTTGAATCTCTTGACATTCAAGGATGTCTTAATGTTGCTTTGAGTGAATGCTTGGTGAAAAGGTGCCATGAGCAAATTAATGATTTCCTTCTTCCATCTAAATACTATCTAGAAGGATGACAGTGATTCCACCATAATAACATGATAGACATTACTCAGAAGCTGACTATGAACAATTTTCCTGTTGATGTTGCATCCCCTATATAGATTGCATCAATGTTGTTTTAATCTTAGTTCTAACGATATGCCAATTGTGTCTGTGATAGTACATTGATATAACAACAAATTCTTTTGAATAGGCTGCATATGTTATGTTTTTTTTTTTATTAAAACGATACATGTTCTTAATAACCCATTATCAGTATTTTATGGTGACTTGAGAAAGTTTATTGGAAACTAAACCGATAGACTTTTACTCTTCTCCACCACGTTTAGTGTTACGCGAGAAATTAAATGTTTTTCTTGAAACTGAACAAAACTATATGAAATTATTATTCTGACGAATGCTTCACTTCCAAAAATGTTCAGGCATCACTGATAGTAGTGTTTATAAAGCTCAGAAGAGCTATGACCAGTAATCCAAAAATTTCACTCTTGTTTCGTTTGCATGATGGCTTCATTTCCTATCTCAGCAAAGAAAATGGAGACAGAGTGCACAAAAGGGCCAAATTGGCTTGAACTTCCTAGAGACTTGACACAAAACATTCTCCAAAGACTTGGTGTTGTTGAAATAGTGACAAGCGCATGTCTAGTTTGTCCTCTATGGTGGAACATATGCAAGGAGCCTATGATGTGGCGCAACATTGATTTGGCAAACGACAACACTTCACGTTATGATTTGAAAAAGATTTGTATGTATGCCATTGATCGAAGTTGCGGTCAGGTGGAAGCTATTAATATCGAGTGGTTTGGCACGGCCGATCTACTTGAATACATAGCTGATCGGTAAATAACAACAATTGTTTTTTTTTACTTGTTTTTGCTGGTCAATTCGGTATGTTTTGGAATGTGCTTTTTAGACACTACTAGTACGTGTTATTACATGATCTGACAATTAAATTCCTTTGCTGTTTTTTTATTTTTGAAATTAAGAAATAAGTTTTTGTCCTTCACATTCAGCTATTATTAATTTCTCTTCAAATGATCTATTTATTTAAATTTTACAGTACAAGTCGCCTGAGATGCCTACGGCTTGCACACTGCTGGGAAGTGTATTTTGTTTACCAATTCAGTCCAGTTGTAAAGAAGCTTCCATTGTTAGAGGAGCTTGACTTTACTGATGAGACACTATCTACAAGATCTATCGAAGTTATTGGCCTATCTTGTCCACTTTTGAAATCATTGAAATTTGGAACTGAGGTATATTGGGATCATGAGGGGGATAATGAAGCATTTGCTATTGCAAAAACAATGTCAGGACTCCGTCATCTTAAGCTTATTAGAAATATGATTAGTAATGTTGGATTGCTTGCGATTCTTGACGGATGCCCTCATCTTGAAACTCTTCACCTGCAACATTGTTTTTTTGTGGATTTGACTGGAAGTTTAGGAAAAAGGTGCAGTGAGCAGATAAAGGACTTTATATTTCAAAATGACTATGCAATGAACCAATACTGTGAAATTTATAAATGTTCATGACTACTGGTGCCATAAACTCAATCAACGTTCAGTTTGTGTCTTAATGTTTCATCTCCGAATGGAAGTTTGAATTACTATCCTTGAAGAGAATAATATATTATTTATGTGGTTTTAGATGATCTTTATTATAAACACGTACTAGTACTAATCAAGCAATAAATAAAAAGTCCAACTATCATCTAGGAACAAGTCTAAGGAATCCAGGTATTATTGATTTATTGCAAAAGTATAATATCATCTCTTATTACAAAGTTTGTCATTAGCTCTATCATTGATTTTGTAATCCCCAATACCTAATATCCAATCAACAAATTAGTCATTCACCCATCATTCTTTGGTTTATTCTCTCTCTTTCCCCTATTTCTAAATCAAATATGTTGGTTATTTTTTTAAAGCAAACATATTCATAATAATATTTATAAAAGATATTATTAAACCCCACTTACTTGTTGGTTGCCAAATATCCTAAAATTTGGATTTCTAAGCTTCAATTTTCATTGGAGTATTCCCTTCTCATAAAAAGAACCTTCCAAATTCCGGCACCATTTAAATAAATTTTAAAAAATAGAAAGTGAACACAATCTTCCAATAGAAGCCGGTGAATAGAAAATTGACATATGTGAAATTTGTCCATAATGTATTCTTAAAATATATAGTTATATTATAGATTTACCATGGTACTAGTACATGTTTTGAATTAACAGAAAAAACCGTAGAGTTTGGAAACCATACACGTTCTATTCTTATGTTCTTAATAACCCACCCTTAGTATTTTATCGAGACGAGACTCGGGGCAGCTTATTGGAAACTGATAGACTTTTACTCTTCTCTACCACCGTTTAGTATTCCAAAGAAGAATTATTGATACACAAAAATTTAAAGGCAGTCCATCGCAGCAAGCAGATCATGATAGCAGATTATCCAAACATTGCAGCTCGAAGCATGTGGCTCAATGATCAATTCAAATTTACGAGTCTAATAAGGCTAGAATATTGGAACATTCATGTCCTGAAGTATATATTGCCAGATACTAGTATTGCTGGTTTTACACCGAAACAAACTAGTTTCTCTGACATGTTATACCTTATTTAGTCTCTAACTTTTCAAAATGTTCAATTTGGTCCCTAACTTTTCAAATATTTCAGTTTTGTCCCTAACATTTACAAATGTGTGTCAATTTAGTCATTCCGTCAACCACTGTTAGTTAACGGTGTTGACAGAGCTAACATAGCAGTTAAGTGTCAGCATTACAAATGTCAAGGACCAAATTGATACAAAAAAAATATATATAAGTCACATACGTTCTATTCATCTTTCATTCCATTTCTTTTTCACTTCTTCTCTCTCCAAAAAACCCTTCCCCTTCCCGCATTATTGTTCACCTCAACAACGCAGCAGACCACACCACCACTGGTCGTCGTGCCGCCACCGTCAACAATCACAGCTCACTCTTTCCTAATGATTGTCAAGGTGGTTTTTTTCTGATCACTTTCAGAACCTCGTTTCTTGGAAAGAGAAAAGCTAGAAACACTCTTTTTTACACACTCTCTTCAACACTTACTCCAAGATTGGTTAAATTTATTGTGGTTCCACTAAACTATCGGGTCCCATTTCTAAAGTGGTGGGGCCCACATAGATTTTACCATTCTTAAAGCGAATATTGGAGAGAGTGTGTAAAAGAGAGTGTTGCTAGCATTTCACTTGTTGGAAAAACTTGAGATTCGAAACACACTACTATTATTGTTTCAACTTCATGAAAGCTATTAAGCCTCGTTGTCTATAAATGCATTATCACATATAACGAAGGTATGTTTTTACCGAAAACATATTATTCTATCCATAAACCGAGATGTTGTCCGCATGCAAGATATTGGCATCTTGTTTTAGACCGACAAAAGAAGCGAAGCAAATTACTAGCTTGAACTTTCAACAGATGTGATAGTGTTCACACTAAACAAGCTTGATGACCTCACAATTTTGATGAGTACACGTTTTGTGTGTTCTCTAAGGTAGAAGATTTGCAACGATCCTTTCATATAGCCCACCACTTCAAACAGAGGAATATTCGACTTTGTATGCTTTAATCGCTTTTAATTATATTTGTCGCTATTCCATTTGATCCATGTTGTGGTAATCTTGAAGAAACTAAATTTTCTATCTCTCTTAATTATTTCTCTCTCCCGCCACCTTTATTTTTTATGATGGAGAGACATAAGGGATGGAGATCGCTAATTTCTCTCTCCCGCCACCCTTATATTTGGGATGAAATATATCATTTGTAGGTAAATTCATTTTATTTTGTTTCTAGTGTTATATCATTTGTCTAGAGCCATGATTTTTTCCTTTTGAAATAGTAGAAGACTCTTATTAGTGCATACTAATTGTGCATACATGAGGTGCAAGAACACCATCAACAAGCTGATGGTTCGATAACAAACCAACCCCCAAACTAAAATCATAACTGTCGTCATGATGCCAAAAGAACTTCAAGCTCAGAATCTAGCACTGCCTTCTTCGATGGCTCGGTGTTATGGTATGATTCCACCACGAACTTCGACATCAATAGATGAAACCAAAGATTTTAGAGAGAAAGCGATAGATCTGTGGCGAACACTTTATGTACAAGGAGGAAAAACAATAGGTTTTGTGGGCTAGCTCTAAGGATGATGATTCTTACGGTGCTTGGATAGAGGAGCTAGAAAAGCGTAATCAGGTTGGGAAGCATAAGACGTTGCCTATCAACAATGGTCAACCATGAATTTATTTTTTTACAATATAAGAGGGTGGGGCAATAGTCCCCAAAGATGTAGGCTGGCACAAATCATCTCATCAACGAACTTTGGCATTTGTCTGATGTAGGGAACCAAGAGGAAAGAAATCAACAATAGAATGTTATGCAGTGAATATGATGGGTTTAATTTTGCTTTCATCAAGGCCTTTTGGCCTTTGTCTGATGTAAGATGTTTAATTTTGTTTGATGAGTTATACACTAACGGTACGCTTCCCAAGTCATTTCTTCATATTTTCTAGATCTAATCCCAAAGGTTGATTGCCCTTTTGGCTTGGGTGATTACCGGCCGATTTCTCTACTTTGGTGTTTGTATAAGATGTTGGCTAAGGTCCCGGCGACTAGATTGGGTCGGGTTATGGACTCATTAGTTTCGAAGACTCAGTCTACCTTCATTAAAGGTAGAATGCTGATGGATGGGGTGGTGGTTATGAATGAAATTGATGATCTTGCCAGGCGATCAAAGAAGGAGTCTTTGATCCTCAAAGTTAACTTCGAGAAAGTTTATGATTCTGTAAACTGAAGATTTTTGGACTATATGTTACGTAGGTTTGGTTTTGATGTTCAGTGGAGGAGGCGGATGCGGGCATGTGTATGCTCAGATAGCCGATCAGTCCTAGTAAATGAGTTCCAAACTGAGGCGATCCATATCAGGAGGGGCTTGATTGCTCTGTTTAAAATAGGTTATATTTAGTGTGAGTGGAATAGCCATCTTCTCATCCTACTTTTGGAAATGCAAACCCAAAAGCAATTATTTTCCGCTGCTTAAAAACTTTGTAATCGGAGAAGTGACACATAAATAATTACTGAAAGGCTCCAAGGTTTGTACTTATAATTCCAGACAGCAAAGCTAGTTTTATATTTGGTGTTTGCTTAGTTTATGTTAGATTAGATTTGATAATATGTATTTGATGCTGAAGATTTTGTAATATATATTTGAGATTGTGATGTTTTATATTTGGTGTTTGCTTAGTTTATGTTAGAAGTAATTTTTTGAATAGTTTTTGTAATATGTTATGACTATGTACGTCAGGCACCATCATGTAAAACATTTTTATAGAAAACAAGTGAGGTTGTGCCGAAGATTTTGTAATATGTACTTGAGATTGTGATGTTTCATTTTTTAATTATTTGAATATTTGAGATTATATAGTATATAGTCATGTCTCAAGTTGTGTCTCATGTATGCTAATCAGAAACCCTTTTTTGCAAAAAAAAAAACTCCAATTTTAACATCGGTTCTCAAATAACCTGATGTTAAAAATCAATATTTCATATCGGTTCTTCTAGATAACCGATGCCAAAAGTGATTTTTTTATATCTGTTCAAACAAAAACCGATGTCAAAAACGCACTTACATTTGCTAAAAAAAACTGACTTTTGATAACAGTTCTATGTGAAACCGATATTAAAATAGTTTCCGCATCAGTTACGCAACCGATATGAAAAGTCCATTTTTTTATAACGACTTTATCTACATCGGTTGAGTAACCGATATGGAATGTCATTTTTAACCGATATAAAATGTGTTTTTTCCACTAGTGAACAGTGGTAATCCATAGACAAACATGGAAAAAGAATGTCTAACTTTTTAGTGAAAAAATTAGAGTGACTTTAAGCAAAATGAGAGATAACATATAATAATTTAAGACATAATGTTAATAGGAATTCTCTAATAATTTATATAATATGAAATTTCTTAAAAAAATTTTCCTTACACCCCAAAATGTAACCAACATGATATGGCACAAACGGTAGATACTTGGATCCCTTAACCATTTGGTCCTAAGTTAAATTCCTGCCCGATTCATATGAACAAATATGCATTAGGAGAGGTTAATCCCTTAAATAAATCTTTGTCACCTCCAGTGGGGTTCCTGAGGATGTGCGGGAGGTGCGACCGCACAGGGCCCCAAAGTTTAGGGGCACCAGAAAAAACTTTTTAAGTAAGACTTAGATAGACAAAAAAAAAATTAATTGATTGGTACACATGTACATATTGGAATATTAAACAATTATAAGATTTGGAGGACTATCACGCCTTCGAAAGTCTCTATCTTTGGTTAGCGGTTGCTACGCGACTCATTACCTGCGCGTGGTCTTCTTCTTCATCGACACGTGATTTTTAACGAAGAAGACGTTGTGTGTCCTTTTTGTCAGGATCATTGTGAAGATAGCCAGCATCTATTCTTGGACTGCAGGTTTACGTTTGAAGTGTGGAGCAGAATTAATTTGCAATTAGTTAGGAGTGCAGCTGACAGGTTCGCTTACTATTGTAGAGCATTGTCGCTTGGACAAGAAGACTAAGCATTTGATTTGGTTGTCCCAGAATGGCACCATCTTCAAGAATGGGGAAGCTAATATCGATTCCGTTATTATCTGTGCAAAAAAATTATCGTGGAGCTGGTTTATATATAGAGTTGGTTGTAATTCTAATTTTTCTATTGCTTCATGTTGGGTAAATCCACTTCATTGCCTAAACAATTTGTAACCTCTTGTTTGTTTGGGTTTGTGCACCCCTAGTGCTCCGTTAAGGAAGTATTGTTTATCTATAAAAAACAATTATAGTCATATTAAAATATTTCTCTCAATTTCCAACCCAAGTTTCACTCACACTTTAAAAATAGAAACCCTAGAGGAAGATAAACTAGATATGCGACCATCGTTAGCGTTGTAAGGCTGGAAGATATCAAATTTCATTTTGAATTTCTCAATCGCATCCTTGTCACTGACTATGAGTTGCAGATTTTGGATTTCCTATTTTCATATTGTTCCCTTTTGTTCTTTTAACTAATCTCAATTATTTTGCGTATTATATTTCAAAACAAAATTGCAATGTGAGTGTATTGATAAGCACACATACAAGTTTTCGCCAAAAAAGAAACACACCTACAAGTTTTGGGCTTTACTTTTTTTTAAAGAAACACACCTACCTTTTTATTTTTACTCCTTTTCAATATTGATATAGAGTTTGACTTTTTTTTCCATAATATTTTATTGAATTAAATATATGTTATCCCTTGCAAATATACCCATTATCCATTTATCCTGTAAAAATAAAACTCTTAAAAAAGACCTTGCAAATGTAAACCGTTTACGGTTACCCCCAGCTATTAGATTATGTTGACAGCGTTAAGTGTATAATAGGTATAAACCGTTTACGGTTACCCCCTGCAGGGGGTAACTAGAAACACTTACTATTTGCAATGTCTTTTTTAAAAGTTTTATTTTTACAGCGGGTAAATAGATATTGTGTATATTTGCAGGGGGTAACATATATTTAAGCCCATTTTATTTTGATTGAGGTTGTATTGACACAAATATTTTCAATATATATATATATGTGTGTGTGTGTGTGTGTCGTGAGGATCATACTACTACAAGAGTAACTTTTGTAAGAGTTACTCCATTTAATATCTCTTTGCACATTTTAAATTTTGCCGATCCGACCGTAAATTAATAGTTCTAAATGAGTAGATCAAATATGCAAATTTTTACAGAATTCTAAAAAAGTTTGATATTTGATGTAACAAGTTCAATTCAACGTATATTATGCTTTTAAAAATACAAGTAAAATAGAGATCGACTATAAGATTCTATAGTTATGGATATTAAATTTCAATAATTTTTGGTATGCATGATCATCAACGCAATATGAAATTTTTGTCAAAAAAAACCATAATATGAAGCTATTCAACGATATTAAAAATTGAATGATTACAAATGTTACTCTTTGAGTAACTTGATCCCCACTCATATATATATATATATATATATATATGACACTAAATTCACACTTCACATAGGACATCCAAAATTGTAGGAACAGCACTGATTACCTCGAAGGATTAGTATCTATATAGTTGCGTGTCAAGGATGTGTTGGTTGATTAATTTTTTTTAAAAAAAAAATGTATCTACACGGCCTTGAATGGTTTTTTTTCCTAATTATCCTAAATAACACCCGCTAACCCTTTTCCTTATTTTACTCTTTAAATGAAAAAACGCTTCAAAACAAATTGCTCAGTCAACAGTCTAGAACATTGGAAAATGATTACTGTATGAGATTATCATCTATATAGTAAAGGAATCATTAAAAAAAAATGTTGGTATATATTTCGATGAACACAAGAAAAATATATATTATATAAATATAAATTTATTCGTACTCGATCACAATTACAATATTCGATCATTTGGATCACTTGATGTCGTAGAAATCGTGATGAGTGCATGTCTAGTTTGCCCTTTATGGTGGAATATATGCAAGGATCCTTTCATGTGGCGCAATATTGATATGACCAATATTTCAGATTCATACTACTACCTCCGCTACATGAATGAAATGGACAAGATTTGTATCTATGCCATTGAACGAAGTTGTGGTCATCTTGAAGATATCCATATTGAGTACTTTGCCAATGATGATATACTTAAATGCATAGCTAATAGGTAATAATGATTACTATATTAAGTTTCTCTCCTACTAGTTCTTATCGTCTTTAATCATTTGTCTAAGATGTCTTATTTTCAGATTATTAAACATTTAATAACTTGTTTTTTCATCAAATTGTACAGTGCTAGTCACCTTCGATGCGTGCACCTTATAAGTTGTGGGCGCTACTCAGATAATGGATTTTGCAAATTTTTTAAGGCACTTTTGATGTTGGAGGAGCTTGACATTTCACATAGTTGCCTTAGTATAGATAAACTTGAAGTCATTGGCCAATCTTGCCTTATTTTGAAATCTTTAAAATTTGAGAACAAGTTTTGCAAAGACTATAAAAATGATGATGAGGCGTTTGGCTATTGCAAAAACTATGCCTGAATTACGTCATCTTAATATTTTCGGAAACTTGCTCACTAATGATGGGTTGCATGCCATTCTTGATGGATGTCGTTTTCTTGAATATCTTGACCTACGAGATTGTAACTATCTTTATTTTGGTGAAAGTTTAAGGAAAAAGCGCTTTGAGCACATCAAACACGTACTATTTCCATCACCAAATTATACTTATATTTGGACAAATGGTTACTCTTTTGCATATGGAGAATTATGTGGTTGAAAACAAGCCTGCCTTCGTCTACAAATGAAAATTCGGATAGAGATCATTGAAGACATTCAAATGCTAATGGTGTTATTTAAAAGTTTAATTAAGTTTGTTGAAAATATATACAAAGTCTGGATTAGTGTTTTTTACTTTTGTGTAGTGCACTTAAATTCCCAAAAAAACCTTGTTTGCATGTATGCTTTATGAATCAAATGGGTTATCTTTGTTTATGTTGTTGAATGATTCTGATTATTGTTTTTGTTTGTGAAGCTTTGTATTTGTACGGGACATAATCAAACATCATTTTTAAATAATGAGAGTTATTTTATGTGCGATTTTATAGAAGCAACACACTAACAGTAAATTTGGCATTAATTCTATTCGTACCAAAAATATTCAATCATATTGTAATGCAAGTAAATTCGATAATGGAGTATTTTTGAGCTTTGATTTCAAGTAGTAATAGTACAAAGTACAATCAAGCTCTAAGCTGGGAATACAGATCACGAGTATAATAGAGTAAGAGAGAAGGGATTAGAAGAGAGAAGATGACTCCACACCAATCATGCCTTCATTAGATTCTTCTCTTTCCATATACTCTCACTTCTCAACAAACTGGCCCCACCTTGGGTGCACTCCCTTAATTCTGTTACTCACTCTTCTTTCATGTGGTTCTTCACCTCTTGCTGACTATTACATTACCCTCCCCTTCAAAAGCAATCTTTTCCTCAAGATTGAGGTTTGAGTAATTCTCAGTCATATCTGTGACATTTTCCCAAGTTGCCTCATGTCTAGGAATATTTTGCCATTTAACCAGCACTTGCTGTATCATTTGTGTACCATTCATCACAGTGCAATGCTGCAGAATACCTTTAGGTGCTAATATAGGTCCTTGCTCAACTGTAGTTAAAGGTAGTGGTAGATAAGTGTCTGTAGCAGATCCTTTGAATGGTTTCAGCTGGGAGATATGGAAAACAGGGTGTATGCGAGCTGTCTTAGGCAGTTCTAGTTTGTATGCTACCATACCTACCCTAGCAATGATAGGAAAAGGACCAAAGTAGCGCATTCCCAGTTTCTGATTTTTCCTCAAGGCAACTGAACCTTGTCTGTATGGCTTATCTAATCAAAACTTGATCACCAATTTCAAATGAAGTATCAATCCTCTTCTTATCTGCTTGAGCTTTCATCCTCTGCTGAGCTTTCTGTAAATTTGACTTTAACTGCTGCAATAATGCATCCCTTTCCAGAAGTTGTTGCTATAAATCAATGTTGTCATTAGCACTTGGTACATATCTTTTCAACATAGGTGGATCCCTCCCATATAATGCCTTAAAGGGAGTCATAGCAATGCTTGTATGAAAAGAGGAATTGTACCAAAACTCTGCCCAATTCAAAACTTTGGACCATGACTTAGGATTTTCAAATGTAAAACACCTGAGATACATTTCTAAGCTTTTGATCACAACTTCTGATTGCCCGTCTGTCGGGGGATGATAAGAAGAGCTCATGGCTAGAGTAGTACCTTGCAACTCAAACAATTGCTTCCAAAATTTACTAGTAAATACCTTATCCCTATTAGAGATGATAGATTTAGGCGTGCCATGTAGTTTCACAATAGTGTTCATGAAGGCCTCTGCCACTGTCTTGCTACTATAATCAATTTTTAAGGGCATAAAGTGAGCATACTTAGTTAAACGGTCTACTACCACCATGATATCAGTTTAGCCAGCAGACATTGGTAAACCAGGATCCATAGTCACATCCTCCCATACCTGACTGGGAATTGGTAATGGCTGAAGTAGACCTGCAGGTAATGTATTAAGGTGTTTTGCTTGCTGGTAGATGACACATTCTGCAATAAATTTTTGTATATCAGCTCTCATCTTTGGCCAATAGAACTGAGAAGTGATTCTGGCCAATGTACGTGTTACTCCAACATGTCCCCTACTGGTGAAGAGTGATATTCTGTGAGGATTTGTTTGATCAAATTGCTTTCCATTGGAACCACCAGCCTATGTTTCCAGTATAGCAACCCTTCCTTCACAACATAGTTATTGTCACTAGTAGCATTTTCTCCGGTCTGCTTTATGATATTCTGCAAGTGTGTATCATTTAGAAGTACTTCCCTTAACTGTTGTAAGAATGTGCTCTCCTGAGTGGACATAGACAAGGTCATCACCCTTGATAGGGCATCTGCAGCCTAGTTCTCCTTCCATGGTTTGTATTCAATTTGGAAATCGTAGCCAATAAATTTATGCAACCAAGCTTGTTGCTCAAGTGTCTGGATTGATTGGTCCAGCAAACTTTTGAGACTCTATTGGTCAGTTCTCAACACAAACTTATGACCAAGTAAATAGTGCCTGAATTTAGCTAGGGCAGCAGTTATAGCATGAAATTCCCTAGTATATGCAGACTGCAATGGCATTCTAGGTGCCATCTTTTTTGAGAAAAAAGCTATTGGATGCCCTCCTTGATTGAGGACTGCTCCTATGCCAGTGCCTGATGCATCAGTTTCCAGCACGAATGGTGATCTGTGCCTTTGATATCCTTGACCGCTGTTTTCCAGGTCTTAGATCTCTGTATGCCTTGGTCGTTCTGCTAGCTCTGCTCCAGAGGGCGGGTGTACCTGCGATAACACTCCGACGCCCAAGTCAGGAACGGACGAGCAAAATATACGTATTGATGAACAGTGTGTACCTGACAACTGACGCAATGAATGCTTATATAGTGAGCGTGGGTCGCGCTCGGCCGTCTGATGATTGTACGGACCGATCAGAGTCGTTGATGCAGTTCCTTGCTTTCATGCCCCATTGTTGGGCAGATCTAGCGCTAGAATATTTGGAGTGGGCTTCGGCCCACTCCAGAACAAATGGTTTAGAGAAATATGGTAAAATGAGAATAGGAGCTGTTGTCAAAGCATGCTTCAACTGATTAAATGCCATTTCAGTGTCAGTATTCCAGTGGAATGATTCTTTCTTCAACAGATTAGTCAGAGGGCCAGCAATTGTGGCATAAGATTTAATAAATCTTCTATAATATCCTTTGAGTCCCAAAAATCCTCTTAGTTGTTTCAAATTTGTTGGAATAGGTCAATCCACCACAGCTTTCACCTTGTTCTTGTCTATAGCCACGCCTGAACCTGAGACCACATGGCCCAGATACTCTACTTCAATCAATCCAAATGAACATTTTGACAGTTTAGCAAATAAAATGTTCTGACTCAGGATTTGAAACACCATCTCAACTTGTTGCAAATGAGTCTGCCATGAAGGAGTGTATATCAATATATCATCAAAGAAGACCAATACGCATCTCCTCAACAAGGGCTGACAAATCTGATTCATCAATCTCTGAAATGTTGTTGGCGCGTTGGTAAGGTCAAATGGCATAACCAGCCATTCATAATAGCCTTGATGTGTTCTAAATGCAGTCTTCTGTGTATCCTCCGGGTTAAGCAGTATCTGGTGGTATCCAGAACGAAGATCTAGCTTGGAGAAGTACTTAGCTCCATGTAACTCATCTAGGAGTTCATCCACTGTTGGCATGGGAAAGCTATCTTTGACAGTAATGGCGTTCAAAGCTCTGTAATTTGTGCAACATAACCATGATCCATCCTTCTTCTTCACAAGAATAATTGGTGAAGAGAATGGACTAACACTAGGCTGTATGATACCTTCTTCAAGCATATCACAGACCATTTTCTCAATTTGCTCTTTTTGGCTGTGTGGGTATCTGTAGGGCTTCACCTTCACAGGTTGTACATCTGCTTTGAGTAAAATGTCATGGCTCAATTGTCTTATAGGAGGTAGCCCTTTTGGGATTTGGAAGATCTCCTTGTATGTGATAGGCGCAATAAATGCAAAGGCGCCAATTCAAAATTCAAAAATTATTTTAACCGTCGAAAAAACTTCAGTACTATCAGAAACCATACTCAACATCGGTAAGAAAGAACACTTCGTATCTCATCAAGTCAAGATCGCCTCTAAAGACGACCAGACTTGGGGGGCAACTATTATGGAATGGCTTTTTTGCACATACACCCCCTTTTTTGACATCTATTAACACCCCTTGTAGGCCCAATATCAAAAGGGCCCAGTCCGAACATCAAGGGCTCAGATCAAACCACCAGATCGGACGGTCTTGATTCATTGGAATCAACCCCACCCCACTCTATAAATACAACATTCATTGCCTCATTAAAGGTAAGCATTTTCTCATTTATTACTCTGTTAAGCCTACTCCACTGACTTTGGCATCGGAGTGACTTTGCAGGTATGTAGCGACCGAAAAATCCGGGTGAGGATTCCTCGAAGGTTAAAAAATGAAGCCGCCACCAAAGTTTAGTTTAAGGGCAAACATTGGAAAATCCCTTTGATTTGGATAAGGGTCCTTGAGACCAGATTAGGGTTCGGGAGTCGGTTATGCATGGGAAGCTATTAGCACCCCACGACATCATTCCTAAGGAAGGTTACCCGCTAACTAGTTGTAGGAAAAAAAAGTTAATTTTGAAAATGTTTAATTTTACCCCTTTTATTTTGGATTAAAAGAAGATTAAAGAAAGAGACTTTTTTGAATTTTGGAAAAAGATTATTTAGAAAAAGACTAAAAAATTGTTTTTTATTAGTGCAATTGACAGAGGTCGGCCACCCTCTGCTCCTACGTATCTCTTGGTAGAGAATCAAATCACACGTAGTTCTTGGTTAGAAAAAGTTTGTTGGTTGGTATTTTTTAGTATAGGGATTTTAGGATTATTGAGCTGTACAACTCATTCATCCTAGAACGATGGCTAACCCGAATGTACATTCGACTTAGCCCCCTATTTTCTGAAAATAGTTTTCTTGTAGCTTGAAAAGAAACAGGTTTGATGTGTAGTTGTTTGATTATATTAGGATAGGTATTTTAGGACTATTGAGCCGTACGACTCATTCGTCCTGGAACGCTGACTAACCCGAATGTACATTCGGCTTAATCCCCTATTCTTTTTTTAAAAAAAAAGGTTTATTTATTTTTTATTTTATTTTTTTTATAGGGGTTCTAGGACTACTGAGCCGTACGACTCATTCATCTTAGAACGCTGACTAACCCGAATGTATATTCGACTTAATCCCCTATTCGTTTTTTGAGGAGAGAATGTATTTATTTTCATGGAGACAATGTAAGTTTGTGAAATAAATTGTTTGTTTGTAGAAAATATGAAAAAGGGAATGAAAAGGGGGTGTATTTGTAAAAAGGGGTGCATAAGCAGCATGGGGTTGTATTAGAAAAATGGAGGTGTGATTATAATTCTTATCTAAAATTAAAATTAAAATAAATTAGAAAGAGGAAGGAGTTTATAAGGAAATAAACCACATCAACAAACCCTAAAACTATCTCCTCTTCACCTCTTGCGCCGTTCTCTCTTGCTTCCAAGAGAGAGAGTGTGTGAAATTTCAAAAAAAAAGAGATTTGTGAGAAAGATGGAGAGATTTTCGGTGAAAGAGAGAGATTTTCGTGACTCTGGTGAGAGAGATAGAGGAAATTTCGTGAACCACGAGAGAGAGAGAGAGAGAGAGAGATGGACGACGGTGAGGAGAAAGAAAGGCATGGCGACGGGAAGAGGGAAGGTCACAGTGGCGAAGGGAGGGAGAAGGTGACCGGCGACAGGCTCACGGCGGCGCGGACGGGACGACGGCGGTGACGGAGTCACGGTGATTTCGCGATTGCGACAGTGTTAGTGGTCTACGGTGGTGGTTTGTGGCGGTTGTTGACGGTGAGGAGGACGAATGAAACGCTGGTGGTGTTTTTGGGTGGTTATTAGTGGTTGTGAGGGTGGGGGTTTTTGGTGACGGCGCGTCGGTGCTCCGGTTAGGCAAGTCTGATTCTCTCTCTTCTTCATACCCGCTATTTCTTCTTCTCATTCTTCCTTTCTCTATTGTTTTTTTTTTCACTGATTCCATTTTTAATTGAAAATGATACATATATTTTCATTCTAAAACAAACAGTGTATTTTCATTCTAAAACAAACAGTGTAACCGCCTTCTTATTTCATCAGGTATAACAAACAATAATAACATATAGTATATTACAGCAACAATGTATTTGTGAAACAAAAGTCAAATTAAAAACCAAACACACATATGATGTTACATTTTATAGAATCTAACTAAATAATTAGATAGTAGAAAGAATCACCTTAGTTTCTTAATTCTGAACCAAGATTTTTTACTTGCTCTCCTAGAACTGTTTTTCAAAACTGTGAACTAAAAACTCAGATGTTGAGTTTTAGCTTTTGATAGTGGTATCTCTTGTTGTCTGTGTCTGTTATTGTGTGTCTGTATTTATAGTGAGTGTGGTGTAGGTGTAGGTGTGGGTGTTGATGCAGAGGAGCAAAACTCATGGGGGACAAAGGCACAAACGGCCTCTGAAATACTCAGGCAACAGCAGCAGCAAAGGGAGCAACAAGGGACGTGCTGAAGGGTTTTTGCCAAAATTGCAAAAAGCAAGGAGACCAAGAGAAATGAACTTGAGCTTCTAGCTCAAAATGGAGCAAGGCAGCAACGCATGCTGCTCTCTTTTTTTATTTTTGTTTTAAATTTTGTACTATTTTGCTTTTATTTTCTTTGTCTACATGTATAGCAAAAATTGTAACTTTGATATATTTTTTGTAATAAAAGGACAGTTTGACTAATCAACTTAAATTGCATATCTAATTTCATTTATAACAAAAATAATGATGATAACAATAAAGTAACGACTATCAAAATAGACACTCATATACAACGAGACGCGAACACGTGTGCGCAATCCAATTAGAAAAGACATGCGTGCTCAACGAAAATAAAAACGGGTTCATGATTAGGAACGATATGTGCGTGCAACGAGAATAAAAGTCGCAAGTTCGTTAACGAACGCGAATTGACACGTGTTAACGATTAAAACTTCAATATGCACAATAAGTAATATTTTTGATTTTTTTCTAAGAGAAATTAAAATTAGTCGGACAAAATTAGGGTATAACAGCTGCCCCTCTTTATTTATATTCCGTAGAGAAATGAATGGTTTTCAAGATTCCATCGTAGGAATAGAAATAAAGATAAAATAGATGCTAATTTTTTCCGATTAGTAGGAAAGTTGGGGGTTTTGAGAATTTACAAGTAATGATTAACACTTGGCGTGTCAACGAGAAAGCAATAAAGAAGGATCACTGGGGATCTGAAGGAGCACTAGGGCTTTGAAGGACCACTCGAGGTCTGAGGGGCTGCCTGGGCCTTGAAGGACCACTTGGGGTCTGAAGGAACGCAACTAGCTATGGTACTAGTAAAACGGTCTGCTTGATGGTGGCTTTTTTCGAGCAGCCATGAGGTTCTATACCAGGTCGTTGAACTGATATGTTGACCTCTAAGGACGTCCACTATGTCTTAGGCGGACACAGCTAGTCAGAAGGACTACTGGGGGTCTGAAGGATCTGCCGTGCTCAGTGACGACTTATGATCTGAAGGTCTAGTTTGAAGCCGTCGCTTTGACGTGTTAATTCGAACTGAACTGAAGGACTTGGGGTCGGATGATCCGTCGGTGCTCGAAGTCGACTGGATTGAAGGTAGAGTTCGAGGTCGTCGTTTTGACGTGTTAATTCGAACTGAACTGAAGGACCGATTTGGTCTTTTGGATCTATGCTAGACTCTGTGCTAACACTGCGATCTGGTGTACGATGTAGGGTCAATGCTCGTTGCGTTGACTTTTAAAAACTGGAAGGGTCGACACGTGGAGTCGATAAGCAACAGATGTTATGCGTATGACATGCATGTAATGTATGCGTTTGTAATGATAGATTTTGAGTGGAATGATGAATGAAATGTAATGGATGATCTTTGCTTTTTCGCTTTTCTGTTATTTTTTTTTTGCTTTCCTTTTTCTTTTTTTTTGGCTCTTTTTCTTCTTTTTTCTTTTCTTTTTACTGGTCCCATCAACTCGCAGGACTTCTGGCGTGAGATATGAGGCTGTCAATTGTATTTGTGTCGTTAGATTGACATGCAGGTGATTGTGAATTTTTTACTTGAGATGCTCATGAATGGATTTGTTCTTTTCCCTGCCAAGACTTTATATGAAAGATCATGCCTTTTTGTGATTCTCAGAAATTTCGTAATGATTGTAATGCTTATGATTATGCCACATGTTTCACCATTCAGTATCATTGGTCATAAAACATCATTTCGAAAACAAGTGAGAATGAAGAAGAAAGGAAAGTGTTTGACATTAAGATTGGAGCCAAGTGTGCGGAAGGAACACTGACTAGAGTGTACATTAAGAATTAAGGATTTGAAAGAATCGAATAGCTAAAATACTAAGCAGATATCTTGGTAGTTAGTGTCCTTGAAGTAACGATGCCAATCGTCCAAACATATAACCTTGATCGCTCATCATACAACTTTCGGAGGTGTCGATTGCCTTAGTATGTGTTCAAAGTCCAGCTTTTTGACCCTAATTTTTGCCTGGATTGCTCTTTAGAGTTTTCAATCCACCGTGTCGTCGCTCTAACTTTTGCCTAGGCCGCCCTTTCGGGTTTTCAACCTAGCGAGCTTATTTTTGCTTGGCTCATCTTTCTCTTTTTTCCATATATTTCTTTAGGCATAGTACTTCTTAACTGCATCTGAGTTCACTGGGAGTGGAGGGTCTTCACCATCCATTTTTTGTGAGAATTAAGGCTCCTCCAGAGAATGATTTTTTTTTTACCACGTAAGGTTCTTCATAGTTCGGGGTCCATCTCCCACGGGAATCCCTTTGGGTGGGTATGATTTTCTTGGGCACCAAGTCTCCTTGAAATTGTCGGGGACGAACCTTCTTTTATTAAGCTTTCTTTGCTTTTTTCCGATATGACATAAGACAACAATTATTTTGTTTGGAAGTACTACTTCCATCGCACGGGGTTGCTCTTGTGAAACGAGGTCTGATCTCCATGTAAGGTGAAAGGGATCATTTGAAGGTCGCCATCATCCCTGATATTCTTTGTTTGTTGCCACAACTGCCCCATTCATTTTTGGGCGGTATGGGGAGGGCTTATGATGCTTGACTTGGAGTCCTCATACAGCTCTTTCACCACTGTCCGTGACGATCTTATTTGGAAGGCCGTAACAGCAGACCCGATTTCTCAACAATCACAGATTTTGTTACACAAGTGGGCATCTTATGTCAGACAACATGATTCAAACGAATTTTCTTGATTCACTATCCTTTTGTTGTGGTGTTAATTTAAACACCTTTTTATCTTCTTCTATGCCCAAGATAATCATTTCACTTGATTCCAGGCGAGGCTGGATCACTTTATCCTCATTGCCTCTGGAGGGGTTTCCCAGTTATCTTCAACATCTTCCTCAGTTTGATTAATGGGGTGATCAAAGTTATGATATGAGTTACCGGTGTTATTGTTTTCAAGGACAGACTATTTAGATCTGCATTAGTAGAAATTTGAAAAAGGATAGAAGAAAAAGTGAAGCGATCAAGTGAGTAAAGAAGAAATTTATTGGAGAATTCAAAATGCTATTTTATTAATATTGATACTGAAAAGAAACATGTGTGCCCTTATTGAAATGTCCTAAGGCCTTGGGCAGAGCCATAGGATTTGCATTACACAAAATTACTTTGAACTGAAAATCACAAAAAAAAAAATCAACAATCTCCCAATTATAAGTGCTTCAGCTGCAGGATAAAGGCGCACAGGGTTGATGACACCGTCTTCAGCACTTTGATCATCTTCAATAGCATTGACGAATGAGTTCTCATGCCCCTGGGAAAGGGTTAGTGCCTACATTCGGAACATCGTCGTTGAAATTCAACCATTTGGAATTGATCAGATCCTGAATCACATGTTTCAGTGCCTTGCAGTTTTCTACTGAATGCCCAACTGCGCCTGCGTGAAATTCACACATGGCGTTTGGGTCATAGCCCCTTGGAAAAGGCGGTTCAACGGGCCTCATCGGGCGGGGGGGATTAAGTTGTGACTGGTAAGGTGGTCGAACAGGTTTGAGTAGGACACGGGAATTGGGTCAAACTATACGTCTTTCTTTTCTGGGTAGTTTGGTGGTCTATGGCTTTTACTGGTTTGGGTAGAGAAGTGCAGGGCTTGAGGATGTAAGAGGCTTTCTTTGATCCTGTTATGGAATTGGTTTCTCCTTCATTGTTTTTAACGAATCCGGAGAAGGGCTTCTTAGGGTTATTGGTTTCGGCTGAACCGTAAGTAATTTTCTCGTTTCTCATTCCGCTTTCCAACCTTTCCCCTATGGTGATCATGTCTGAGAAATTAGAGGATATGCTCCCAATCAGTTTGTCATAAAAGGGCGACTGCAAAGTGTCCATGAACATGGATACCATCTCTTTCTCCAGTAAAGGTGGCACTACCTGCGCTGCCAGTCCTCTCCAACGTTGGGCATACTCTTTGAATGATTCACTATTCCTTTTCACCATACTTTGCAACTGTGCTCTATTAGGAGCCATATCGATGTCGTACTTGTAATGTTTTAAGAAGGCATCTGCCAGATCTTTCAAACATGTAATATGGGCGCCTTCCAACTGCATGTACCAAATTGAGGCGGCCCCAGCTAAACTGTCCTGGAAATAGTGTATGAGCAATTTTTCGTCATGTGCGAATGCAGCCATTTTCCTACAATACATAGTTAAATGGCTAACAGGACAGGTTGTTCCCCTATATTTGTCGAAGTGAGGTACTTGGAATTTAGGAGGGATAACCAAATTGGGAACGAGACACAGATCATAAGCCTCCCTTGCCACAGTATTGGACCCCTCTATAGCCCTTAGTCGCACCTCGAGCATTTGATATTTGTCCTTGGACTGAGAGTCTCCTGTCAAGTGGTTGTATGGGGGAACCATTGGAATCACAGTTGGGCTCACATACAAGCGGGAGGAATTCTCAAGATCATAAGTCTCCTGTTAGGCAAGTCTGATTCTCTCTCTTCTTCATACCCGCTATTTCTTCTTCTCATTCTTCCTTTCTCTATTGTTTTTTTTTCCACTGATTCCATTTTTAATTGAAAATGATACATATATTTTCATTCTAAAACAAACAGTGTAACCGCCTTCTTATTTCATCAGGTATAACAAACAATAATAACATATAGTATATTACAGCAACAATGTATTTGTGAAACAAAAGTCAAATTAAAAACCAAACACACATATGATGTTACATTTTATAGAATCTAACTAAATAATTAGATAGTAGAAAGAATCACCTTAGTTTCTTAATTCTGAACCAAGATTTTTTACTTGCTCTCCTAGAACTGTTTTTCAAAACTGTGAACTAAAAACTCAGATGTTGAGTTTTAGCTTTTGATAGTGGTATCTCTTGTTGTCTGTGTCTGTTACTAAGTGTCTGTATTTATAGTGAGTGTGGTGTAGGTGTAGGTGTGGGTGTTGATGCAGAGGAGCAAAACTCATGGAGGACAAAGGCACAAACGGACTCTGAAATACTCAGGCAGCAGCAGCAAATGGAGCAACAAGGGATGTGCTGAAGGGTTTTTGCCAAAATTGCAAAAAGCAAGGAGATCAAGAGAAATGAACTTGAGCTTCTAGCTCAAAATGGAGCAAGGCAGCAACGCATGCTGCTCTCTTTTTTTATTTTTGTTTTAAATTTTGTACTATTTTGCTTTTATTTTTTTTGTCTACATGTATAGCAAAAATTGTAACTTTGATATATTTTTTGTAATAAAAGGACAGTTTGACTAATCAACTTAAATTGCATATCTAATTTCATTTATAACAAAAATAATGATGATAACTTAAACTAATAAAGTTAATGATAACAATAAAGTAACGACTATCAAAATAGACACTCATACACAACGAGACGCGAACACGTGTGCGCAATCCAATTAGAAAAGACATGCCTGCTCAACGAAAATAAAAACGGGTTCATGATTATGAACGATATGTGCGTGCAACGAGAATAAAAGTCGCAAGTTCGTTAACGAACGCGAATTGACACGTGTTAACGATTAAAACCTCAAAATGCACAATAAGTAATATTTTTGATTTTTTTCTAAGAGAAATTAAAATTAGCCGGACAAAATTAGGGTATAACAAGGTACAACACCAGCAGGATCGGATACGGCCATTGATTAAGAACATCAACCACTAACTACCTCGGACCACCCTTCAAGGTCGGAAGTACAGTGCAGAACAGAAGATATCAAATTTTATTTTGAATTTCTTAATCACATTGTCGCTGACTATGATGAGTTGCAGATTTGGGAGTTCCTATTTTCATATTGATCCCTTTTATTATTTTAACTAGTTTCAATTATTTTGCATATTATATTTCAAAACAAAATGGCAATGTTATTGTATTGATAAGCACACATACAGAACTCGAAGGAAATGGAGATGGGAGAGAGTAGTGTGAGAGAGCACCCAAAGCCGCTGAAACCACCAGATGGTGGTGGAGGGACGGCAAATAATAAGGTATCTTTTAGAGATAAACTTATGGGTGCCCAAGCACCAACAAGTAGCAGAGAGAAGATTGATTTGCTGGCAAAGAATCTTTTTAGGATTGAATGGGATGATGGTGACAGGTTGAAACCTCGATGTTATATAGATGATAGTATCTTAGAGGATCTTCGGAAACCATGGAAGGATGCAGTTATTGTCACTCTGTTGGGGAAGAAGATTGGATATTTTATGATGCGGGACAGGTTGAAAGCAGCTTGGAGACTCACAGGTGGAATGGAAATGGTGGATATAGGAAATGGCTTTTTCATGGTCAAATTTGATATGGAGGCAGATCGTGAAAAAGTCATTTCAAGTGGCCCTTGGATGATCCTTGATCATTATGTAGCTGTTAGGCCATGGGAGGCTGATTTTGTTTCGTCAGAAGTTACTATCAATAAAATTATGGTGTGGATCCGCTTTCCATCCTTAGGCATGGAATACTATGATGAAAACGTTCTCACTGCTCTGGCATCAGCTATTGGTAGACCTATTAGAGTGGACGTGAGAACCATTGATGCTTCTCGAGGAAAGTTTGCACGTATATGTGTTGAAATTGATTTGGAGAAACCGGTGGTAGGAAAGGTGTGGTTTCGTAATAGATGGATCCACGTGGAATATGAAGGCTTTGCAGCAAATGTGGTCTCTTTGGACATCTTGGTCGAAATTGTCTGCAAGCAAAGCCAGTTGACACAGTGGTGAACGGTGCAGTTCAAGGCCCAATTGTGGTGGAAGTGCAAGCGCCGGTGGCAGAGCATGTTTCCGTAACTGACGTCTCAAAAGGTAACTGTCAAAATTCAAATGCCAACATTAATTCCTATAGTAATGATTGGGGAGCACTTCATGGAGAATGGATAGCTGTCAAGAAAGGTAATTATTCCAATAAAGGCAAGAATAAATTTGTCCCACAGGATAAGCAAAAACGGGGAGGTAACCGAAATGAGATAGACAAGAAGAACCAACGGACTAACAAATATTCAGCGTTGCATAACACTGAAAACAAGGAGAATTCGCAGGCGGGTCCCATGGTTAAGGCCAATTTGAGTTTCCATCCCGGAGTGTCAGTTATTGGGAAAGAGAAAACTTGGGAACGTAGGAAAAGGCAAAGGCAAGACTTGGGGAAGGAAATTGATGTACAAGTCCCCATTGGCACCACAAGTATTTTAAAAAATCAAACACCTATGATATTCACATCACGTGGGCTCAATGAGAAGCAAAATGAAGTTGACCCACTAGTGCATATGATTGGCCGAAATAATAACAATGTGGAATTATCTAGCCCTGTTCAACGGGACACTAATACTCTTACCAATCTGCATGCTACTGTTCACGTGGAAAATGAATTGTCCAACCCCAAGCCATCTGACCCAAATGATGGTCGATTAGAAGATAACTTGGGGGATTCAGAAATGGAAGAAGAGAGAGATGCTGAGAAGGAGGGAGATAGCATGGTTGATGAAACACCAGAGATGCTCCAACATTGAGCTAAGTGGTCTTGCTCTTTTACTCCTAATTTTATTAATGGATAGTTTTAAAGACATGTCTATTATTGCTTGGAATGTGTTTGGCTTTGCCAATAGAAGAAGTAATCGGCATATGAAGGAACTTATTAGAATCTCGTATTCCTTTTAACAACTCATCTCGTTTTTGGGAAAGGTTGGACTATCTATGTGTTGCTGTGGAAGAATGTCGGGGTTTTGCAGGTGGCATTTGGGCTTTAGCACCAAAAAATGGGTTGTTTACTTATGATGTCCTGGATACTATACCTCAGTGTATTACTCTTTCAGTTTCTCGTGGTAACAATTCTTGGGTATGCTCAGGTGTTTATGCTAGCCCTCTTTATACACCTCGGTGTGGTCTTTGGGATCACTTGAAAACCATAAGAAATAATATCTCTTTGCCTTGGGCTATGATTGGTGATTTTAATGAAACCCTTCTTCCTTCGGAACAAAGAGGAGGAGATTTTCTTAGTATACGGGCTGATAAGTTTGCTCTAATGCTTGATGTATGTGATATGATTGACTTGGAATCCTTTGGTTCACGTTTTACTTGGCAGGGGAAGAGAAGAAATATTTTGGTCTCTAAGAGACTAGACAGAGGAGTGGGGGATTACAGGTGGAGAATGAAGTTTCCAGAGGCTACTGTGGAGCATCTAGTTAAGCGTCACTCTGATCATAATCCTCTCTTGTTGCGTTGCCATCACATGGATCCTACGCATCAAGAACGACCTTTCAGATTTCAGGCAGAATGGTGTACTCATAATGGTTATTTAGAAGTGGTTCAAAAGGCTTGGGTGAGTGGATCTGATGTTGTTACAGCCCTTAAAAATGTATCCATGGACTCCATTACCTTCAACAAGGATGTGTTTGGAAATATTTATGTAAGGAAGAGGAAGCTTGAGAATAGACTCCGTGGCATTCAAAGAGAGTTGGAACGAATTGATTCTGCCCAGTTACTTACTCTCCAAAACCAGCTGCTTCATGAATATGAGAATATTCTTTTTCAGGAGGAAACAATGTAGTACCAAAAATCCAGAGAGAAATGGATTAAGCTTGGAAGTAGGAATACTGCTTTCTTCCATGCCCAAACAGTAATAAGAAGAAAAAGAACAAAATTCATGGCCTTAACTTGCCCGTTGGGGGGTCGTGTACTGATCCCAATCTCTTGAAGTTGGAAGCTATTAGCTTCTTCAAGAACATCTTTTGTGGTGGTGATAACATAACACAAATTTCTCATGGTAGAATTGTCAATACTTTGACAATGGAGGATCGATTGGAGTTGACAAGACCAGTGATAAATGAGGAAATCCATGGAGCTTTGATGAGTATGAAATCTTATAAGGCACCAGGGCCAGATGGGTTTCAGCCAATTTTCTTCAAAATGTTTTGGAGTGAGATTGGAAATGATGTTTGCAATTTTGTTAGAAATGCTTTCACCTCAGGTCACTTTGACAAGAAGATTACAGAGACTTTAATGGTCTTGATTCCAAAAGTAGATAATCCCACTACTTTCAAGGAGTTTCGGCCTATTACACTTTGTAATGTGATATACAAATTGGTCTCAAAAGTGCTTGTTAATAGATTGCGGCCCATGCTGAATAGGTTGGTTAGCCCTTTACAGAGCAGCTTCATTCCGGGTAGAAGCACCAAGGATAATGCTATTGTCTTACAAGAAATAATCTACCACATGCAAAAGAAAAAGAGTAAGAAAGGAGATCTTATTTTCAAATTAGACCTCGAGAAAGCATATGATATGGTTAATTGGGACTTCTTGAAAGATACTTTGGTGATGTTTGGCTTTCCTGATATTTTAGTTTCTCTCATTATGTATAGCATTTCATCCTCCACGGTCTCATTGCTATGGAATGGGAGTAAAACAGATTGCTTCTCTCCTAGAAGAGGCTTACGACAAGGAGACCCTCTTTCACCGTACTTATTTGTTTTGTGTATGGAGAGACTGGGTATGATGATTTCTGAAGAAGTTAGCAATGGTACTTGGATGCCGATCCAGATCACTAGAGGTGGGTCTACGATCTCCCATTTATTTTTTGCAGATGATGTTCTTCTCTTCACCAAAGCTTCGGTGGGACAAGCTAAAGTGGTTAGGAGGGTGCTTGATAAGTTTTGTGGCATTTCTGGCTTAAAAATCAGTATGGATAAGTCCAAACTCTTTGCTTCTCAAGGTGTCCAACGTACAACTCGTGTAAGGATAGCACAAGTTTCTCAAATGTTTTTTACAAGGAACATTGACAAGTATCTGGGTTTCAAGTTCATCAATGGGAGAGTTACAAAGGATGATTTTAATGTGGTTATTGAGAGAGTCAACTCTAAGTTGGCCTCTTGGAAGGGGAGGCTTCTAAATAGACCAGGAAGACTAACACTTACAAATGTTGTTATAACTTCCATCCCCTCTTATGGTATGCAGATACAGTGGTATCCACAAAATGTTTGTGACAGGTTGGACAGGATAGCTAGAGATTTTTTATGGAGGGGTAGCAATGAGAGGGGTGTCAATTTGATTAGTTGGAATGTTGTTACTAAGCCTCGGAAGGTTGGGGGCTTAGGTGTTAGAACAG
Source organism: Astragalus glycyphyllos (assembly GCA_963573325.1). Classification (NCBI taxonomy): domain Eukaryota; kingdom Viridiplantae; phylum Streptophyta; class Magnoliopsida; order Fabales; family Fabaceae; genus Astragalus; species Astragalus glycyphyllos. Next base: position 49,900,116 of record OY754307.1, on the reverse strand, counting down.
CTAGACTACAAAATATATCACTCCTTGGAAAACTTATTTGGGATGTGTTACACAACCCCAATAAATTGTGGGTGGAGATCTTCAACTCCGTTTATTTAAATCAACATCATCTTTTTACTATCCTGAATTCTAAAGGTTCGCCCACATGAAAATCACTGCTGAAGGCTTTGCATTCTCTGAAGGATGGTTTCAATTTAAAGATCGACAATGGCGAAACTAGTGTGTGGTACGCCCCTTGGGTCATGAAAGCTCGTCTCTGTGACCTTGTGTGGGCAGTAGATATTCATGATACTAGCCAAAAGATCAAGGACATTTTTTATAATGGTTCTTGGCATCTCAGTGACCTGTATACAGTGTTGCCATTGGAGACTCAATGTGTTATCCAAAACTTGAAACCAAGGCTTGTGGAGCATATCCCTGACACTTGGACTTGGACCTCTTGTGCTTCTGGTTTTTATTCAACAAAGGCAGCATATAGGTGGTTATGTGATAATCAGGATCAAGGCTTGAATGTTCATGGAGGATGGGGTTGGGTTTGGAAATTAAAAGTTCCATCCAATATACAGTTTTTTGTATGGCAAATATGCCACAATGCCATTCCAACTAAGGCTTTGTTGTCTTCAAGAGGAATCCCTATTGATGCTATTTGCCCAGTGTGTGGCGTGGAAGAAGAGACCATTGAGCATTGTCTTATTTCCTGTAGTCGTGCAATGGATATTATATCTAGGTGCCTTAAGTTTCGGTGGAGCAGCTCTGGTACTGGTAGTTTAGCACAAGCCTTGCATACTCTTGTTGATGAGTATGGATCTCTCCTACTTTGTGCTTTATGGAAAATTTGGTGTAGCCGCAACCGCTTCATCTTTGATAGAGAGCTTCTCTCCTCTTATAATGTCGCATTGCAGGCCCATGTTTTGTATAGTGATATTCAACGTGCTTTCCATTGTATTGATTATAGTCAGCAAGCAATGCTGCCAAGGTATGTCTCTTGGATTAAACCTCCCCTGAATACCATTTGACTTAATGTCGATGGTAGCACAATAAATGACACAGGGTTGTCCGGATTTGGTGGCTTGTTGCGAGATAATTTGGGGAATTTTATTCAAGGATTTATTGGTTCCCTTGGTCCCTCAGATATTACTCATGCAGAGTTGATGGCTCTCCTACATGGTCTTTCTATTTGTTGGGAGATGAGAATTCCCAAGCTATTGTGTTATTCAGATTCTCTTCATGTCTTACATCTTGTTAGAGAGGCTGACATAAGCTTTCATAGGTATGGCAATGAAATATTCATCATTCAGAATTTCCTTCACAGAGATTGGGACTGTCACTTATCTCATATTTTCAGAGAGGGAAATAGTTGTGCAGATTTATTGGCTAAGATGGGTTCAAGTGGGATTCACTCTCTTGTTCAGTTGGATACTCCTCCAAATGATTTAGTTCCTTTACTTCACTTGGATGCTAAAGGCACTATTTTTGTAAGGCTTTAGGCCTGCCTTTTCTTTTTGTTGCCCCTTTTAAGCCTTTGTAACCAAAAAAAAAAAGAGATAAGCAGTCATACAAGTTTTCACCCAAAAAACACACCTACAAGTTTTGGGCTTTATTTAAATAAAAAAATACACTTACCTTTTCTTCCATAATATTTTATTTTGATTGAGATTGTGTTGACACAAATATTTTCAATATATATATATATATATATATATATATATATATATATATATATATATCATTTATAAAAATTGGGCAATAAATTTCGACTTCATATAAGACACCCAAAATCGTTGGAACAACCCTTGTTGCCTCGAAGGATTAGTGTGTTTATAGTTGTGTGACAAGGATATGTTGGTCAATTTATTTATTTTTTTTAAATGTATCAACACGGCCTTGAATGGTTTTTTTTCTTCCTAATTATCCTAAATAACACCCGCTAACCCTTTTCCTTATTTTTATTCTTTAAATGAAAAAGCGCTTCAAAACAAATTGCTCAGTCAAAAGTCTAGAACATTGGAAAATGATTACTGTGTTAGATTAGCATCTATATAGTAAAGGAATCATAAAAAAACAATAGTATATATTTCGATGAACACAAGAAAAATATTATATAAATTTATTCGTACACAATTACAATATTCGATCATTTGGACTTGTTAGACACTAATGCCGGCCGGTGACAATTATTTAACTAATCGTAATCGCAACTTCACAAGCAACTATAGCTGCCTTGGATCCTTCAATCAAAGGGCGTCGTGTAGTATGGCTGAAAATGAAGCGAAAGGGGAGGTTACAAACTGGCTCGAACTTCCAAGAGTTTTGATACAAAACATCCTCCAAAGGCTTGATGTTGTAGAAATCGTGACTAGTGCATGTCTAGTTTGCCCTTTATGGTGGAATATATGCAAGGATCCTTTCATGTGGCGCAGTATTGATATGACCAATATTTCAGATTCATACTACTACCTCCGTTACATCTTCGAACTGGACAAGATTTGTATTTATGCCGTTGAACGAAGTTGCGGTTATCTTGAAGAAATTCATATTGAGTACTTTGCCAACGATGATCTCCTTGAATGCATAGCTAATAGGTAATAATTTTCACAATAATAAGTTTCGATCTCTTGCTAATTTTTATCATCTTTAGTTACTTGTCTTGGGTGTCTTATTTCTTGATTCTTAAGCATTTTAGTAACTTGTTTTTTCATCAAATTGTATAGTGCTAGTCACCTACGAAGCGTGAAGCTTGTAGGTTGCGTGCACTACTCAAATGGAGGATTTCGTAAATTTGTGGAGGCACTTCTGATGTTGGAGGAGCTTGACATTTCACATAGTCACCTTACTAAAGATAATCTTGAAGCCATTGGTCACTCTTGCCCTCTTTTGAAGTCCTTGAAATTTGAGAATGGGTTTTGCAAAGCCTTAAGATATGATGACGAGGCGTTGGCTATTGCAAAAACTATGCCTGAATTACGTTATCTTAATATTTTTGGAAACTTGCTGTCAAATGATGCGTTGCATGCCGTTCTCGATGGATGTCCTTTTCTTGAATATCTTGACCTGCGAGATTGTAATCATCTTTATTTTGATGAAAGTTTAAGGGAAAAGCGCTTTGAGCACATCAAACACGTACTATTTCCATCGTCGAATTATAATTATATTTGGAAAAATGGTTACAATTTTGGATACGGAGAATTACGTGGTTGAAAACAAGCTTGCGTTCATCTACAAATGAAAGTTCGGATAGAGATCATTCAACAGACTCAAATGCTAATGATGTTATTTATAAGGTTAAGTTTGTTGAAAGCATATAAAATGCCTGGTTTAGTGTTTTTATTACATTTTGTGTAGTGTACTTAAATTCCCATGAAACCTTATGCTTTATGAATTGGATGGGTACGTTTTCTTTGTGTCTGTTCTTGAATTGGTGTTTTCATTTTTTGCTCATGTTTAAAAAAGGTTATATTTAGTGTGAGAATAAATTCTTACTAGCTAAGTGGGATAGCCCATCCCATCTCATAAATATATACTACTTTTAAAAATGAAAACCCAAAAGCAATTATTTTCTGCTGCTTAAAAACTTGTAATCTGAGAAGTCAAACATAAGTTGCTGAAAGGCTCCTGGTTTGAACATAATTCAAGGCAGCAGCTGCAATACATAGACTACATATAAAATTTTGGGAAAAAGATTGTCTTACTTTTTAGTTCGAAAGTTAGAATGACTTTAGGCAAAAATGAGGGATAAAATAGTAATTTAAAATAGAGAGAGAGAGAGAGTGTGTGTGTGTGTGTCTGATTACCCAAAGCAATGAAGGTTGTGTGTATGGACTTTACTGATACAGATCATGGATCGAAATTTTTTGCATCTTTTTCTGTTGAAAACTTTACAATAATGTTATTCAGACAAAAAACTTAGACAAATCTAGCCAAAATACATAATACATACGGTGGGGCCCACAATTTTTCAAAACAAATAAAATAAAATAATTTGACTGAATTAAAAAATGAAAAAAGTAATAAAACTTCTCTCATCTCTTCTCTCATCCCTTCCAACAAACAAACGCACGCACCCAAACTAGAGATAAAGAAAAAAGTCCCGCACCCTCTCTCTCGAATCTCTCCCTACAGGCTACAATCGTGGCTTCTTCTACTTCTCTCCATCAAGGTGTCGTTTCCTCTACCTCTCTCTGTCAACACTCATAATCACGTTCACCCACTTCGTCCCTTCCTTCCTTCGTGCCCTACCTAGTTCTCTGCGACAACGGCAGCTGCAACCGTCGCCGCTCGGAGCCACTGCAGCGAGAAGGACGACCACCGGAGCAAAATTTTGATTCACGCGAACTAAGGTTTGGCTTTCCCTTCCGTTTGAGATTTTAGCCAGCAACCCTAACCTTGAAGTTTCAGATCTGAAAATTATAAAAAGGTAAGGAAAATCTATCATCAGACTCCATGTTTATTTTGTTGATTTTTCAATTGAATTTGTTTTGGTTTCCCCTCTTTTTCATACTTCTCCACTGTTGTCTTAACTTGGTTATATTTATTTTCCAATTGTATGTGCCCTTAGAGGTTGCTCGTTTGACATATTGGGTTTTGTTAGTCATTGACATTCTGATTTTACTTCTGTTTTTCAAGCTGACAATTTAAGTAATTGTGATTTTTTAGCGCACTCGTTTTGAAGAGTTATTGACTTTCATTGTTGGAGGAGAACTTATTAACAATTTGTAGGTGACTGCTTATGCAAATTTGCCCAAACAACATAATAAGTAAGTCATTTTAGTTGATTTCCTGTATAAATGTTTTGGTTTTTAGTGGTGTTTTATTCTCTTTATGTTCATGTTCTGAAATGCATATTCTTTGTCAACACAGCCATGATTGTGGAATGTATGTGTTAAAGCACTTGGAATTGTGGAATGGTGAAAATACAATGCCCTACTACTCAGAGGTAAATGATAATTTGTCTTGTTATACTATTTTTTAATTAAAATGTTTGGGGAATTGTAAATATATATTAACAAAAATCCCTTTGTATAAGGAGGATATAGTTAAATTTTGCAAAGAATTTGTCTGGAAATGGGTAGTTCATGGAAGAAATACATGTAAAAAAAGGTATTAGCGATGCAAAAGTTCGGGCAGATTTGATGTACCAATAGGCTTTGGCAATCAAAGAGTCCATTTTTCCAGCTATTCAAAAAGAAGACTTCATATGCTGCTCTTTGCTCATAGCATGTTGAAGCTTGTGAGGACATTACCTAAGGTATTGAAGTATTTGCCAAGTTGTAGTTGATTTTCATTAAGCTTGTTGTACTTACATTATTTCTAGCACTTGTAGTTGATTTCCTTCAATAAAGCTCACGCAGCGAGTCATTGTGTCATTCAATTTAGGCTTAAATACAGTTTTGATCCCCCAAGTTTCACCAACTCACGATTTTGATCCCCCAAGTTTTAATTTCACGAATTTGATCCCCCAAGTTTCCCAATTTGTAAAATCAGGGTCCCCCACTAATCTGGTCAAAATTGATGCTGATCTGTCCGCCACTTAAACTACGTGGCAGCCACACTGGCATGCCAAAGTGGCTTTTTTATATTAAAAATTGTTATTTTTATTTTAACATTTTGTTTATATATATTTATATTATATTTAAGAAATTAGAAATTAAAAAAAAAGTGAATCAAAATGGATATAAAATGTTAAAATGTTAAAATATAATATAAAAAAACCACTTTGGCATGCCAACGTGGCTGCCACGTAGTTTAAGTGGTGGACAGGTCAGCATCAATTTTGATCAAATTAGTGGGGGACCCTGATTTTACAAATTGGAAAACTTGGGGGATCAAATTCGTGAAATTAAAACTTAGGGGATCAAAATCGTGAGTTGGTAAAACTTGGGGGACCAAAACTGTATTTAAGCCTTCAATTTATTGTCCTGCTTGTATGATTATTAGTTAGTAGTTAGTTCTCAAATAGTGTTGTTGAATCCACTTGCAGTCTTGAACAAAACATTGTCCATGCTCCTTCAACAGGAAATACAAAGAAATGCCCATTCTGATGATCTTCAATGGTATTTTATTGAGCGACACCCATAAGTCTGGTCAGAGTAGATGTTATGGTCAAGATAGGAATGATAAATCCAAAGGAAGATGTGAAGGCACTCATATTGCAGCTTGTATGTATGATGATGTGAAAAAGATTTTGAATTTGTATGCAACTACAAAAGATACTAATGAGAAGATGAAGAGAAGAGATACTAATGAGAAGCTAACGAGAGTAAATGCACATGTAGTTTGGTTGGTTTTGCAAAGGAGTGGTATTGTTACGGGTCTATGTAATCATGGGCATATTAAACTTGTAGAGTAATTTTTTGTTGCAATTAAACATGTTTGTATGTTACTATTAGTTGTGATGTAAATGGTGTAAATGCCTAACAGGTTCATTTTTTGATAAACTTTGTATAGATAGTTTGTAACCCTCTTGTCTTTTTAAAGTTAGTTTCAAAGAAATCCATGTGCAAAAATGACTTACAAAAATTGGTTAATCGGTGTTGTAATGTTGGTTAATTGGTGTTGTAATGTGGCTATCTGATTCAAAGTGACCAAATAGTAGATGTCACACCACAAACCATTGAGCAATTTTCCAAATGGTTTTTCGGATGCTATTCTTCCCTACTGATAGTGAAACACCATGAGGGTACTTTATGAGTGATTCGTGACCCCAATATGTAAACTCAATGTAGAGACCAACCGATTTTACTCTTTTTTACCTTGTGAGACTCGCCATGAATCTACAAGAGAGTATTTTAAGTGCCTTGGTTTTTATCTCGAACTAAATTACTGTTCTCATGTTGTTTCACAGTCTACCACGAGAAAAGCATCTAAAAAACCAACTTGGTTTATGGGCTAAAAAATATGGTTAATTGGTATTGTAACTTGGTCATTAGATTCAAAAAACGGCACTCTGAACCCTCAAATATCAGATATTCGCATAGGGGTTAGCTCATGTCCTTTCATTTGAGTAGCCAAGACTTTTGACCAGGATTGCTAAGTAATTCACCAAGTTTTTCAAGATAATAGCCAATCCACAAAAGTCCAAAAACATTAGGGAACATGACTGTGTCTTCACATGAGACACCAAACAAGGGCACTATGAACCCTCAAATATCAGATATTCGCATAGGGGTTAGCTCATGTCATTTCATTTTAGTAGCCAAGACTTTTGACAAGGATTGCTAACTAATTCACCAAGTTTTTCAAGATAATAGCCAATCCACAAATGTCCAAAAACATTAGGGAATATGACTGTGTCTTCACATGAGACACTAAACAAGGGCACTATGAACCCTCAAATATCAGATATTCGTATAGGGGTTAGCTCATGTCCTTTCATTTGAGTAGCCAGGACTTTTGACCAGGATTGCTAAGCAATTCCCCAAGTTTTTCAAGATAATAGCCAATCCACAAAAGTCCAAAAACATTAGGGAACATGACTGTGTCTTCACATGAGACACCAAACAAGGGCACTATGAAACCTCAAATATCAGATATTCGCATAGGGGTTAGCTCATGTCCTTTCATCTGAGTAGCCAGAACTTTTGACCAGGATTGCTAAGCAATTCCCCAAGTTTTTCAAGATAATAGCCAATCCACAAAAGTCCAAAAACATTAGGGAACATGACTGTGTCTTCACATGAGACACCAAACAAGGGCACTATGAACCCTCAAATATCAGATATTCGCATAGAGATTAGCTCATGTCCTTTCATTTTAGTAGCCAGGACTTTTGACCAGGATTGCTAAGTAATTCACCAAGTTTTTCAAGATAATAGCCAATCCATAAAAGTCCAAAAACATTAGGGAACATGACTGTGTCTTCACATGAGACACCAAACAATGGCACTATGAACCCTCAAATATCAGATATTGGCATAGAGATTAGCTCATGTCTTTTCATTTTAGTAGCCAAGACTTTTGTCCAAGATTGCTAAGTAGTTCACCAAGTTTTTCAAGATAATAGCCAATCCACAAAAGTCCAAAAACATTAGGGAACATGACTGTGGCTTCACATGAGACACCAAACAAGGGCACTATGAACCCTCAAATATCAGATATTCGCATACAGATTAGCTCACGTCCTTTCATTTGAGTAGCCAAGACTTTTGACCAGGAATGCTAAGTAATTCACCAAGTTTTTCAAGATAATAGCCAATCCACAAAAGTCCAAAAACATTAGGGAACATGACTGTGTCTTCACATGAGACACCAAACAATGGCACTCTGAACCCTCAAATATCAGATATTCGCATAGGGGTTAGCTCACGTCCTTTCATTTTAGTAGCCAAGACTTTTGACCAGGATTGCTAAGTAATTCACCAAGTTTTTCAAGATAATTGCCAATCCACAAAAGTCCAAAAACATTAGGGAACATGACTGTGTCTTCACATGAGACACCAAACAAGGGCACTCTGAACCCTCAAATATCAGATATTCCCATAGGGGTTAGCTCATGTCCTTTCATTTTAGTAGCCAAGACTTTTGACAAGGATTGCTAAGTAATTCACCAAGTTTTTCAAGATAATAGCCAATCCACAAAAGTCTAAAAACATTAGGGAATATGACTGTGTCTTCACATGAGACACGAAACAAGGGCACTATGAACCCTCAAATATCATATATTCGCATAGAGGTTAGCTCATGTCCTTTCATTTGAGTAGCCGATACTTTTGTCCAGGATTGCTAAGTAATTCACCAAGTTTTTCAAGATAATAGCCGTTCCACAAAAGTCCAAAAACATTAGGGAATATGACTGTGTCTTCACATGAGACACCAAACAAGGGCACTCTGAACCCTCAAATATCAGATATTCGCATAGGGGTTCGCTCATGTGGTTAAATGTCATAATTTCTCAGTTTTAATCGCTTCACCACCTCGCCTTCACAATACAATTAACCAAGTTTTTATGATAAATGACCAGACTATTATTTTCATATTTTCCTTGTGAAACACACTATGAAACTACAAGAGGGTACTAAATTAGTGGGTTGGACCGCTAAATGTATGAACAAAAGGACATAGACTGGTTAAATGTCATCTAATTTTTCAGTTTTGGTCAGTTCACCATAACCACTGCACAATTAACCAAATTTTTGTGATAGATGACCAACGTGTTAATTTGTGATAAATGAGTTGAAGAAAAAGGCATTAAAGCATAACTAATGAAAGATTACACACACTATCTATACAAGGTGTATGAATAAAACAACATTGAAGCATTTACATCATCTACATCATCCGTAAGGAATTTACACCATTTACATAATAAACCTTGAGGAATTTACATTATTTACATCAATTACAACCAAAGGAGCAAGAATATAGAATATATGCATCTGTTACAGCTTGAACTTGAGCTGCATATTGTAAATTCCAAAGGACATCTTCAAAAGAGGAACGAGATGAGAATTCTTGAGATATGCATTTGGTTATGATAGATATTGCAATTGATAAAGACTCTTGACAGCTGGATCTACAAATCTTTTTCTGCCATCTAGTGTTGAGTGTCAAAGGATGCCTGCAGTTAACAACACCCGACCTTAAAATTGCCAATCTATCAGGCTAGTAGTTCGCTATCCCTATTAATTGACCTATCAATTAACAGTGGAATGTAGCATAAATTTTAAAATAAACGTTACTTTTCTTAACACAATAATGAAGTTACCAAAATCGTGGCCAAGCTTTTGGTGCAGGTGGAACACTCTGCCTGCCATCAAACTCACACTCACATCTATATAATAGTCACCATGTTGTCACTCACCCACATTCATTCCTATATTAAGTTGTTACTAATTTATTCCTCTTCTTAAAACTCAATTCACATTATTCCGAATATATGGGTACAAAATTGACACTCACGAAAAAATCTAAACCAAGCAGCAGGACTCCGAAACCATTGCCAATGTCATGGCTTGAATCACCATCACTAACAGTTTCAGCATCTCTACATACACCCTTTCTTGGTATCCAGATTCCAAATACATTAGTTGAGCAAATTTAGCACAAGGCATGTTAGAGAATAACAAACAAGTATCAAAGAACCAAAATACAAAATTCAACAAACTGCTTCCCTTCTACCATTAGACCATAGAGAAAAAAGACACAAGAGAAAGCTACTAGGACAAAACTAAGCAAAGAAAAAACTTGTCAGACCTCCGTAAGAAAAGTAGGACAAAACTAACACAGCAATTCTTTCATGACTAATGCATTAGCAATAAGGGCCATCAAAAAATCAAGCAAAACCGAACACCAAATCACTCAAACAGGAAGAAAACTCAAGGAATTTACTCCCAAATTTAGAGTAATTAAAAATAATTCCTCCAACGATGACTATATATATCATGCAAAATCATCCCTACTCACAAAGAATTGCTCAAGAACTAAACAAACATTTTTCCCCAAATTGAACCCTAAAACAAAATCCGTTTACTAATAAACCCTAATACATACAAAAAATGAAATTATTTACTAATTCACTGTCTTGCTATTTGAAGGGGAGAGGAGAGAAATAACATTACACATGAAAGGCAAATAAACCCTAATACACACAAAAAATAGAAATCAATTTCACAAAATTAGAGAGATACAAGAAAGCAGAAAACGAATATTGCTTAAAGGAGGCTGAGCTACGTCACCAGCGTCGTGGAACAAGTGATGGCATATGACCGGCTGGGTCGGCGTCAACAAACGACAGTGAGGGGTTGCAGACTTGAAGCGCCAACTGAGTGAGAGAGTGAACGGTTAACGCGAAGGACGAGAGGAAGCATAACGATTTGAGGAAGTGAGCTTTTTGAGAGGCAATGATGAATAGTGCGTTGTTTGCAAATAACAGCAGAAGGAAGGGATGCAGTGAGTCAGGAACGCGTGTTTCTGTGTAGCTTTCAACCGTGTTTAATTTTGTTTCAAATGGCATAGAAGAAGAAGAATCGCGGAGAAGAAGAAAGGCGGAGATGAACAGTGCTTTTACCCTAAAGCTTGTGAAAGAGGGATGCAACCGAGTGAGAGAGAGAGAGGGAGGGAGAGTTTGAGGGAAGCGTGCGTTCTGTTTTTGTATTTAAAATATTAAATAATGATTTTAATTTTTAATTAAATTAAATGAAACTGGTCCCACTACTGTATTTCTGCAGGTATTCATACGGTATGGGTATTTTTGTCTGTTTTTGGCTGGATTTTTTGTTGGAATAACATTATTGAAAACTTTATGAGTTTGTTCCTAAGGTTCACATGTTTAAACGTAATAGTAGATACTATATAATAAAATTAAGATTTAAATGTCATTTTAGTCCATACAAATATATTACAAATTTTGATTTTAGTTTCGGTAATTCTTCCCCTTCATTTTTATTCTTGCAATTTCCAAAAGCATCACTTTTAGTCCCTAAAGTATTTTTACATGTTTAATTAATTTGACTTTTTTATTATGTTGACAGACTGATTTGCCTTTTTTTATTATCTGGAAAAAAATAAAATAATTACAAGGACTAAAAGTGATGGATTTGGAAATTATGGAGTAAAAAATTAATATATTTGCAGTAAAAAAATGATATTCTTAGTCCTACAAATTTAGTAAATATTGATTTTAGTTCTTGTAATTTTTTCGCTTTTTGACATGTCATGTTGGAATAGATACGTCAGCTTGGCAACATAGTTAAAAAAAGTCACATCAATATTTTTAAACACAAAAGACACTTTATGGAGTGGTGGTTTCAAAAACTGAAGTGACATACACGAATAAATTGATATATAAACCTTAAATTGATATTTTGAAGGTACTAAATTGATTTTAAACTTAAATTAATGTAAAATTGATTGTAGCTCAATAAAAATAATAAATAACAAAACGATATATATCAGTATGGAAGCAATATTGGTTATACCATTGTTTACCTTGGATTTTGGTAAACACCGCTAGTTTGAAATTGCTTCTGTTTGCAGGATCAACTAGTAAATCCTAAGACCATTTGTGTTAAAGTTTTTCCCAGAATTATATGTGTTCTTGCAGTTTAAAAGTAAAAAGAAGAAGATAACCATCGATCTCGCGCGAAACCATCGAATTTCCTCAATGAGAAAGAATAAACCAAAGAAAAAATTGCAGAAAAGCAAAGAAGAAAACAAATTAAAATTGCATTAATTGTAAAGAGAGTTGGTGCACAGATCATACATTCTTCTCTTGGCTCGTTTTCTCTGTAATGTGTTGGAAGTTAGAGCGTGAGAATTCTGTAATGAGATTGTGACCCGTTTTTCCTATAAGAAACTACTATTTATACAAGGAGGTAAAACACTAAAACTAACTAACTGTACAAAAAATTCAAAAAAGAAAACTGCTCCAGCTTTCGACTAGGGTAACTGCCAGAGCTTCGACGGCGAGCACTTGATTTTGACCTGCTATTGAATCCAATTTTCTTCTCGTCGAAATATCACCCTTCAATTCTTGATAAGTCTGAAGCTTTGTCGAATTTGCCTTCTGATACAACTCTTCTGTGTTGAAACCAACACCTTCTTCTAAGAAAACCAAAGTCAAACCGCGTTGACTGCATTTATTTTAGCCTGTCGAAATTACAGGCTAACAAATTGCCCCCCAAAAATGTCTTTTTCGACAGGAGCTATGTGAATGATAGAAAAAGAGCATTTTTGAAAATCCTTTTCAACTGCTTTGATGACGTCACTCGCATCACGTTGCAGAGTGATACAACGTTTCAGTGAAAAAACAGCTTTTAGCGCCTCCGTTGTAAAGTTAGTGGGCCACGTTTCACCTTGAAACTCCCCATTACTCATTGCGAGTAACTGCTCCATTAAGAGGGAAACTTAAGAGTTCTCAGCCTTTGCACTTCAAACAGCTATAAAAACCATCGCTTCTCCTTTATTTCACTCTTTCTGAAACCTTTGTAACCCTTTTTTTTCCTTCGCGAGAACACTTGTGCTCACTAAACCCAGAAAACTAGACCTTCATCAACATCCTTTGTTGTTCATCAATGGCATCTTCTTCTCGAAACGACTCCTAAAGCTTTAGAACCTGCGATTCACGCAAAGGCCACTGTGGCTCTTGAGCACTTGGAAAGACATGGTCAACATGAAGCGATGGTTCGAAGTTTGGACGAAGAAGAGGCTCTTGTCGCCATAAGATTGGAACATTTCAAATCTGTCTTAGAAAGGCTCAAAGACAATCTTCAACTTTGACTTATCTGACTTATAATATTTATCTTGTAATTTCAACAATGTCCTGGCAACTTTTATTTCTTGAAGGCCATGTTTGAATTTGTACTCTCTTACTGTTTTAATCTTGCGCTATTTTAATTTCTTGCAACATTAGCTTATATTTCTTTAGGTACTTGCCATTTATTTGCAAAATTCGACCATCAGCGCCAAGTTCTTCGACTTCATAGGCACCGTTAGTATACACTTGTAGAATGCGAAATGGTCCTTCCCAATTTGGTGACCATTTACCCAAGACTCTATCTTTTTTATCCATGGGTAATATAACTTTCCACACTAGATCTCCTAAGGCAAATGTTTTTAGCTTAACCTTTTTATTGTAGGCTTTAGCCACTCTTTCTTTTTGCCTTATAAGAACATCCAACGCATGTAGTCTTTCTTCATCTGAATCGACCAATTCATCTAACATCATATCCCAATAGGAATCTGACAGAATTTCAAACTGTCTTTGAATTTTGGCTGATTGTAAACAAATTTCGACAGGTAAGACCGCGTCATGTCCAAATATAAGACTGTGCCATGGTCAGTCGTAATGGTTTCAGGAATTCCAAACCTATGTAAGATATGGTTTTGAATAAACCTTATCACAGCTTCCTGATCAACATTAGTTAAGGGAGCAGCCTCCACCCACTTGGTGAAATAACCTATTCCTACTAAAATAAAATGGTGACCCTTCGACGAAGTTGGTTTGATTTCACCAGTTAAGTCTAAAGCCCAACCCCTAAAAGGCCAAGGTTTTATTATTGAATGCAATTCACTTGCAGGCACATGTTGTATTCCTGCGTGTTTTTGACATTCTTGACAGCCCTTGGCGAAATCTATGCAATCTTTCAGCATAGTTGGCCAATATACCCCTTGTCGAAATAAAAGTCATTTCATTTTGTGACCTGCTTGATGAGATCTGCAAGCACCACTATGAGTATTAGAAATTGCTAAATATGTCTCACTTTCACTAAGGCATTTCAATAATACTCCTTCAGGAGTCTTTTTAAACAATTCATTCCCAATAATCACATAGCTTAAGGCTCTGTACTTGGTTTTTCTATCTGTCACTCCTGTACTTGGTCAATGGCACAAATTTCCACTTCATATTTTTCAAAAAGTTGAAAATTTTCCACCAAATTTAACATCTCTGCCCCCTCAAGTTTTGGCATTGACAATTGGGCATTGGATGGATCTGTCGAAATCAGTTTGTGCTTTATTTCTATTGGCTCCAATAGCTTTTCTTTTGACACTTTGTACCCTGAAGCTACTTGTGCCAATTCATTGGCCTCTTGATTCTCTATTCGAGGCACATGTTCTATGTGAACAGTATCAAATCTTTTTAACAACGTATTAGCAATAGTAAAATACATTATTAAATTCTTTTTGATGCATTTGTATTCTTTTGTTAACTGTTTCACGATTAATTCTGAATCTCCTTTAATTTTGACATGTTTTGCCCCCAACTCTAACAAGATCTCAAGTCCTGCTATTAAGGCTTCATACTCTGCCTCATTATTGGAGGATGTCCCTTCAATTTTAAACTTATACCTTGTTGGTATTTTTGTTGGTGAAATTATTAAAACTCCAACTCCAACACCATTTTTATGGCTTGAACCGTCGAAGTATAACTTCCAAGGTTGTGTTTCCACTAAGTTTAATTCTTTTTCAACCCATGAATGGTCAACTATGAATTTGTCCTTTTATTGCTTTTAATGGTTGATAAGTCAAAGAGAATTCAGAAAGAGCTAAAGCCCATTTACCTATTCTACTATGTAAAATAGGTTTTGACAGCATATGTTTAATAATATCGTAATGCGAATAAACATACACATCAACAGGCTTTATATATTGCTTCAATTTTGTACAAGAGAAATACAAGCATAAGCACAATTTTTCTATAGGATGATACCTAGTTTCTGCATCATTTAGAATCCTACTAAGGTAATAAATGGCCCTTTCGACACCATTTTCATCTTCTTGAGCTAACATGCCACCTATGGAAAATTCTGAAGCTGCTATATACAATTTCATTACTTTATTCCTAATTGGTGGTAACAAAATTGGTGGCTTCATCAAGTATGCTTTAATCTCGTCGAAAGCTTGTTGGTGTTCTGCATCCCACTTGAACACATCTTCCTTCTTCAGTTGAAGTAATGGCGAAAACACTTGGGTTTTACCACTTAGATTTGAGATAAATCTTCTAAGGAAATTGATTTTTCCTAGTAATGACTGCAATTCTTTTTTGGTCGAAGGAGCTTTCGTTTTGTTTTGATTGATTTCAATGCCTTTTTTGTGTACAACGCAACCCAAAAAGTCACCTGCACGAACACAGAAGGCACATTTAAGTGGATTCATTTTCAATCCATATTTTCTCATTCTTTCGAATGATTGTCGAAGATGGTCTATATGACCATTTCCTGAGGCAGATTTAATAACAATGTCATCTATGTATACTTGCATAAATTTTTCAATAAAATCATGAAACATAGAATTCATTGCCCTTTGGTACGTTGCCCCAGCAAATATAAGGCCAAATGGCATTACAACCCATTCATAGACGCCCAATGCCCCTGGGCATCGAAATGCTGTTTTCGACGTATCTTCTTCAGCAATATATATTTGGTTATATCCAGAATAACCATCAAGCATCCTTAGGTATTCATAACCTGCAGCTGAATCTACTAGCATTTTTACCACTGGCATGGCATACTCATCTTTAGGTGTAGCACTATTTAAATCTCTAAAATCTATACACACCCTAAGTGTACCATTTTTCTTAATTACAGGCACTATATTAGCAAGCCATTCGACATTCCCTTCCCAACAGCATGTTGTAATTTGCCTTGGTTGAAATCACCATAAACATAGTTGGCCTTCTAATGCTTCCAACAGAAAAGTCAACTTCAATGGGTCCAAGAGAGTGGCCACTTTTACCTTCATAGTTGGTAAGGATTACGTTGTGTGTTTTCAGATCTGTTTCACACTTCCCAATCTTCTTCAGCATATGTTGTGGCATTAGGTTCACAGCAGCACCACCATCAACCAAGATCTTGCTTACCCCAATTGTTCACCTTTGCTTGGATATACAAAGGTTTGAGATGATTCCTCATCCCACAATCAGGTCTCTCAAAGATAGCATGTTGCTCTTCCACACAACCATTCTTGAGGACATAGTAACAGATGGGTTTGTAAGTGGTTTCTTCGTCGAAATCCTCTTCGACGTCATTTACTTCAGAAACCACGTCATACTCAATTGGGAGAATTGAGACTACACCACACAAGACGTCGAATTCTGACCCAGAATCAGCGAAATCTGAGCCCATTTCTTCATCTAAGTTGAGGCCCTCTTTGATCACTGAAAGTGGTGGAAATATCCTTTCAGTAGCTGGCTTTCTAGCCATTTCAAGAGACTTTGAAGGTGTTTGTTTGCCTTTTTCTTTGTTGGAATTTTCCACCTTGCCTACAGCAGCAACTTTTTTCTGGCGTTGATATCTGCGCCATTGCGTTCTTGTCATAGGGTTCTTCCCTTTGTAATTATTGTTATAGGCATAATTGTTAGATTCAGTTGCCTTATTTTGGTTAGTAGCACTAGTGCTACCCCTGACCAATTTTGCTGGTTTTTGTTGATTTCGATTCTTTCCAGCATAATATACTGGGTAATACCCCAGTACTCTTTCCACCAGAATGTACCCATTTCTCGACAGGTGACTTTGCTGGAGGAACATAAATTTTAATCTGATCTTTTTGAGGATTCCTTGTCGAAGTAACCTTATATTGGATCCCTCTGTTGTTGTAACTGAACTTTGGCCTTTTGTCGACCCACTTTCCTTTACATTTCAGTTGAGGCTTAAATCCCTCAAGATTCTTGGCAGCCTCTTTGTCGAAGGTAGCACTACCTAGGACAAAGCATAACTTCAGTATTGTTGATTTTCCAGCGATTGAGAAAATCAATCAATTCTTCTTCAGCCCTTGGATACACTATCTTCATTTTTTCAGCGTACTGGTCTTCAGTGACCATTTCGACATCAACCTTGTCGACAGCTTTCTCTACCTTAGCATTTTCAGCAACAACCTCTGTGACCTCAACCACATTGAGATCAACTTCAACCAGCAATGCATCAGCTGTTGGCAAGGGATCAGCATCAATCTTCATTGGTGGCTTAGATTTGTCACCAAATTTCAGCCTTCCTTCGTTGATAGCATTTTGAACCAAATCCCTGAAAATGACACAACGGGAAGTGTTATGACCTAAGAAACCATGAAACTTACAAAAGCCTCTTTTCTGTCGTTGTTCTAATGGTGGAATCTTTAGGCCCTTAGGCACTAAAATTTGACCATCAGCCACAAGCAGATCAAATATTTCGTCACATTTAGATACATCATAAGTGTAAGTTTTTGCGACAAATTTATCATTCTTAGGTTCCACAAGATTTTTCCCATTAGAAGGTTTTAACAATTTGCAAGTATAAGGAGGTCCTGGTTTTAGTTCTACAATGTTAACCTCTTCTTCGACATCTTCATAAGATATGTCGTATTCTTGGTCACTGTCATTAGCTTCGACATAAGCAACCTTTTCTTTCTTACTTTGGAATCTACCTGTTCTGGCTTTTTCAGCTTTGAGTCTTTCGACTTGTCGTACTCTATCAGCCAATTGTGCCATATCTCTTAAATGTAATGTGTCTAGTTTCTTTCTTATAGTGTAATCTAGACCACCAGCAGCCATTTCGACTAACTCATGCTCAGGCACTTGGGTAAAGCACCTTGCTTTGAGTAGTCTAAATCTATTGAGATAATCATCAATAGATTCTGCCCCATTGCGTCGAACGCTAGCCAGTTCTTTAAGACTAATCTTACATTGGCCCATATAGAACTACTCATGGAAGGCCTTTTCTAATTGACTCCAATTAAAAATTGAATTTGGAGGCAGTGTAGTGAACCATGTGAAGGCATTCTTAGTTAGAGAATTTGGAAAGTACTTCATCCTTAAATTCTCATTATGTGCTAGATCGCCAGCCTCAGTCAAATAACGAGCCATGTGTTCGACGGTAGATTCACTGGTTTCTCCAGCGAACTTTGTGAACTTGGGAATTTTCCATCCCCTAGGTAGCTCTGTTTGTAAGGTGTATTATGACAAGGGCGACACAAAATTAGGCCTATGTAAACCTAAGTTAAGGCCATTCTGGGCTAAAATAGTTTCGACCATATTAGCCAGATTGTTTTGTGCTCCAAAATTGTTTTGTTGCACTTGTCTGACCACTGCGTCTGCATTTTGGTTTCTATTCACCAACACAACATCAGGGATTGCCTCTATCCTCATAGGCTCTTCGACAATTTGTTGTTGTCCCTAGTTTCCCTGATTCATAGGAATTGCATTGTTAGGCCTTTCTACAGGTATCTCTACAGGCCTAGCATTTTGGATTTGGGGGATTTGCTGGTTATGTACTGGTGGAGTACCAAAGAAATCAGCAATTCTTCCCATTTGTGTTGCCAACATTTGGTAACTATTATTAGTGTTTTGTATCAAAGGATTAAACACAGTACCAATTTGTTGTGTTAACATATTGACCATATCATGATTGCTATCATCCATTTGTTGTCTTAATGCCAACAAAGATGTTGTAGTCAGATTAGTTTGGGCATTTCGACTATGGATGCCCTCTGTTGAACTATGAGTAGGAGAATACCCTGTAATTGCATTATCTGCAAATGTAGACGAATTTGTCTGAAGGCCTGCCATCAATGCTGTTGGCATGCCATACGGTAAAGCCCTTCCACTCATAGTAAATAGCATATTTCCAATCATTGGATTTGCCATCAAAGGACTCGTTGGTCCTACTATTGGTGGCACAGAAGCTATTGTATTAACATTTGTTAATGCTGCAGTGGTCATCATTGATACAGGAGTAATTATGGGAGAAGTTATAGTGGATACTCCCATTGTTGTCGAAGAAGGCATAGCAACGGTTATGCCTGCGACATTTGCAGCGTTAACGTCACTAACTGACGCTTGTTCTTGTGTACTTTGTGCATTTGATGCAGAAGCATTACTTGTACTAGAGCGTGCCATCTCTGGAAGATATTTACCACTCCTTAATTGCATGCACAGACAAACACAAAGTTTAAGAATTCAACGAAAAACTTTAAAATTAGCAAAAATGTCCCGCCGGGCGTGCCAATTTGCTTACCTTGGATTTTGGTAAACACCGCTAGTTTGAAATTGCTTCTGTTTGCAGGATCAACTAGTAAATCCTAAGACCATTTGTGTTAAAGTTTTTCCTAGAATTATATGTGTTTTTGCAGTTTAAAAGTAAAAAGAAGAAGATAACCGTCGATCTCGCGCGAAACCGTCGAATTTCCTCAATGAGGGAGAATAAAACAAAGAAAAAATTACAGAAAAGCAAAGAAGAAAACAAATTAAAATTGCATTAATTGTAAAGAGAGTTGGTGCACAGATCATACATTCTTCTCTTGTGCTGATTTTCAACACAAATGTATTTAATGAAGATCGACTTTTTTTACCACTGAGTCAGGCTATCCGTGGTTAAGTTTTGCACAAACACAAATATATATTTAGTAGTTGATTTTAAAAATAGGGTCATCCTAGTAATTTTAGATGATTTTTTTTGGGGCGGGCAATGGCTTTGCCCATATAAAAATCTGCTCCTGTGTATTTGGATTTTTTTTTTGTTGATACAAGTGAAAAAAGCAACAGCCCAAAAACTAGAGCCTACATGCTTGAAGCATCGGTTAGCAATAATAAATTATTATTCGCAAGCTTAGCGAAACAATCAGCACTAGTCTTTGCTTCCATGTAAGAATGGTTGAGAGTCAAATCCTTAAAGCAATCCATCAAGCCAGTTATCTTCATCAAGAGGAATGCATAGGCGTGAAGCATGTGATGATCCCTATCTTGTAGAAGCACAATTGAGTCCTTGGAACCTGATTCACGTATAGCTCAAGTCTTTCCAATATGAAGCAACAAACACAATCCGTGGAAAATGGCAAACAACTCAACGAGAAGCACATCCCCGTGACCTTCATTGGACAAAAAGCCACCTAACCAACACCCATGGTCATCCCGAACCAGACCTTCAGAACGAATAATACCATTAGAGCAGCTACTATCCACATTGAGCTTGACAAAACCAATCTGGGGTGGAGTCCACCGAGACAACAATTGAGTTCCAACCTATTTTTGCGTATGGATGTATTGAGTTTCGATATCATCGTGCACGTAGACAATATTTTGGATAACCATTGTCGCACTCTAAGCCTTGTCTCCCAATACCATATTGTTTCTCCAACGCCCAAGCAACCAAAGGATAGCCAAGAAAAGCCCAGCAGATTGTCACCACATGCCATCTCTTGAATCCAACCCAAAGCACTCCTAGTTGTGGTAAACAACGGTACCTGCAACAAGAGCAACAGAGGGAGTCCCCCATATTACACTTGTGTCTAGTTTGATTAGTAGGCAAAGCATTGTTCTAGCACAAACAAACTAGGTGTTGTATTTTAGCCAGAGCTCTGAGTTTCCAAACTCAATCCCAATCATCATCCCCCTAGTTCCGTGCTTAGCTATAAGCCATTGATAGGATGATTTAGCTGAGTAAAGCCCCGAATTAGCAGCTCCCCAAACCCATTTATATGAAACATGCGTGTCAAGAACACAGGGAGGAGAATACTTATCAACCATATGTTTCACATGGGGAGGAATAATAGTCATAAGAGAGTTCCAATCCCAAGAACCAATAGAACCCACATCCTTAAGTAGTAATTGGGTATCATAAATGTTGACAAAATCAACTAAATGACAAAGCAAACTCGTGTTGCTCCAGTCAGATAACCAGAATGTGGACTCACCATCACTAATACGATATTTAAAACCTTCCTACAAAGCCTCCAATGCTTTAAGAATACTTCTCCAAGTCAAAGAAGCATTAGTATGATTTCCAGCACACCAAATGGAGGTACTCTTGAGATTTTTATTACACAAAACCCTGACCCAAAGTTTATCCATGTCGTGTAAGATGCTCCTAACAAGTTTACCAAGTAAAGCAAGATTGGTAAGACGTGCTTCACCAAGCCCCTGACCGCCATTCTTCTTAGGAAAGGTGACCACTGACCACTTGACCATATTTCATTTGCACTTAGCGCTATCTCCACCCCAAATAAAGCTCTTATTGATTTTATCAATCCCATTACAAAGATACTACGGCAAATAATGGGTTTGCATCGTGTAAACTAGGATCGTTGTAGTAATAGATTTAGCAAGGCAAACTCTCCCCTGCTTTGTTGAGGAGGTTACCTTTCCAACCTCCAAGGTGCGTATGCATCTTCTCTAAAATAAAGTTGTAGTCACCCTTAGATACCCTCTCCTGCACTAGGGGGAATCCCAAATAATGGCCCAAGTTTTCCACAAAGTTGATGGGTGTGCTATTCTTCGGTTGTCGTTTCAGATTCTTAGGTACTTTTTTAGGGTTTATGTAGTTGGATATATAGGGGACTTTTGGCAAAAGGCCCCTCAATATTCAACTTGAAAACACTTGGATTTGGGCACGCTCGACATATTCTATGAAAAGTCTTTTGTTGCAATGCCTTTTCGTTTGTGAATTCATTCTCAATACAATGCACTAGAGACATAATAAATTCACGAAGGCTCGTTGCAAGCTGAGTTTGACGGTCAAAAGCTCAAGCATTACCATCCGTTTAAACATACCATAACACTGCAACAAATGTTAACCACCAATCCCAAGAAGCATTAACAATGACTTCAGTAGATAAATTCCATTTAAGCTGAGTTTTTTGACAATTAATTGATTGCGAAAATATAAATAAATGTTGAAGGCGAATACTTCATAATCAGACCAGTAGCGTCAGCCCATTTTATTAATTTAAAAAAAAAATCTAACTCGCCCCAAACGAAACCCGTTTTGTCCGATTAAGTAACAATAACATTAGGTTTTCAGGTTTCACTATTCACTTCTCAACAATAGAAATGTTCTAAGAGTGCATCAAATATTATTGACCTTGAAGATTAGAATTTAGATGCTTCACTCTTGTTTTGTTAGACAACGCTATGTAATTTGAATCTCTAAACTTTGAGATTGTACTTATTATGGTTTTTTTGTTCTTAAAAATACTTATTTTGGTTTCTTGATAGTTAATCCTAGTCACCAAGCAATAAAAATACTTATTTTGGTTACTTGAACGTTAATACTTGAATTATAGTTGGTGGATTAGGTGAAATTTCTTGATGGTTTTAGTTGCTTTATAGTTAATCTTGTAATTCCAATTGTTGATAGTTTTATACTTTTATTTGTGAATATCTGCAAACAAAAATTTAATAAAAAGTTGTTGAAAAATTGTTTTAAAAAATAGGTGAAAAATCTAATTGAAATGTAAAAAAAAAATGTGAAAAGTCTATTGAAAAAACTACAAAAAAAAATAAAAAATAGACAGGCCAGCCCGCTGCCCGCTAGCCCATCACTTTTGCGGGGTGGGCTAGAATTTTGAACCCGTGTCTAGTTTGAGGGCCATCCCGCCCCGTTTTATGCAGGCATAATGCGGGGCGGGCTGGCCCGTTTTGCCATCCCTACTCTACACCACCTCATTCCCAATTTTTCTTTCGTATTTCCTCCTACAAAACAAATAAATCATTAAAATGTTCATTAAAAAAAATACTATAGTGACTCACTCATCTTAAAAAAAATCTTTGGGCCACAATCGGAAGAATCGCCTTTTGCGAATCCAGATGAAAGTGAAACAACGTTGAACCTTACCAGTTACCACTAATTTCGGTATGTACCGTTTTTTTTTTTGGCACCAATTTCGGTTTGTTCAGTTTCGTGAGTCCGTATATATAAATAGGGGAATTCTACCTATAAGTGATGGCTGGGGATTTTTTATATATATAGTGGGACTGATTTATTTGTTGAAGGCGAATACTTCACACCTCAAGTTTTGATAGGGTTTAAGCAGAAATCGTAGCAGCGGCATTCAAGAATATTGGTAAGCAACTAACTGCGCTTCTCTTCTTGAATTTTCAAATTCCAAATCAGTATTCTACTGAGTTGCATTTCTCTTTAAATTCAAATCAAATTAGTTTAAACATCCACTCATATTTGTGACCTCTCTTCTCCACTCTGTATTGTATAACTGTATTGTCTTTCAGATCAAATAAATCCTTAGATAGATCATGGCATTGTGTTCGAATTCAGCGGTGAAGAAGGTTGAAGGTGAGAGCACCACAAACCCAAACTGGCTTGATCTTCCAACGGATGTGACAGTCTCATACTACGGAAGCTTGATGTCCTCACAATTTTGGCAATGGTACGTAACGTGTGTTCTCTTTGGAGGAATATTTGCAAGGACCCTCGCATATGGCGCACCATTCATGTGAGGTATGAGCATCTCTGCTTCTATGAGTTTGGTTACATGGAGGAGGCTTTTCGCTATGCCATTCACCAAAGTTGCGGCCTTTTGTAAGAGATTCATATTCAATATGGTGATGATAATCTTCTTATGTACATGGCTGATAGGTAATAACATCATTTTCTTTTTGTCTCTTTCCATTGTTGTAATTTGTTTTGACCTGTTATTTTGTTTAATGACACTTGTTTCTTAGTATGGGCCGTTTGGATTAGCTTATTTTTTTCTCATGAAAAACAACGATAAATAAGTTTTTATTTTTTTGTCGAGACTATGGTATCCACCGCCGAACGCAATAATTAAGCTGCTCCATACCCAAGGCGAGGATCGAACCCTCGACACTTGGTTAAGGGAGGATGAGCCCCAACCGCTCAACCACACCCTCGACACTTGTTAATTCATAAGTTCTCACTAATAAAAGTTATATTTCCATACATTGACAAACTTATGAATAATACATCAAAACTTATTTATTTGCATAAATTGTTTTTCATAAACTCAAAATAAACTCTATCCAAACACTATCCAAACAGGCCCTATGTGTTGTTGCTTAATGATGATTATGGAAACCTTTAATTTAACATACACTTTGCCATGTTTAATTTTTACTTTTTCAGTCATGATTTCCAATTTGTTCCATTTGTATGTTGCTTTAGTTAACTAGCACAATACTCGCGCATTTTCACATATCACATATCACATATCACAGAGTTTGGGGGCACTTATTTTATGAATGAATGTATCCTAACTTTTTGAGCATTTCTCTTGTTATGATATATTTTGGTAAAATTTACAGGGCAAGTAACTTAAGGCGCTTACGACTTGAAGAATGCCATCGAATTACCGATGAAGGATTGATCAAAGTTGCAAAGAAACTTCCACTATTAGAGGAGCTTGACATTTCAATTTTCAACAAACTATCTAAGTATTCTCTTGAAGCTATTGGAAAATGTTGTCCTCTTTTGAAGTCACTTGTATTTAGCTGGTCAAAGAAGAATTGTTTCTTTGACAATAATGATGAGGCCTTTGTTATTGCAAACACAATGCCCAAGTTACGCCGTCTTCATATTATTGGAAACACGCTCACTATTAGTGGGTTTAATGCAATTATTGATGGATGCCCTCTTCTTGAATCCCTCGACCTGCGAGAGTGTCATAATCTGACTCTCAGTGGGCTTCAGAAGCAAAAGTGTCACGAACGTATCAAAGATTTAAAACTTCCGGCTAACTACTCAAAGCCCTATAATAATATTTGGGGTAAACTTCCGACTAACTACTCAAAGCCCTATAATCATAGTTGTTGGGATATTTGGGCCCAAAACCAATAGCAGAAAAGATAAACATAGAGTACTTGGGCTGTGTGGTTGATGTGGTTGCAGAGATAATTGATTGTGATTTTTTATATGTGAAGTCTTAAATGATGAGGAAGTTGTTATTATCGTTTTCTTGGCACGTGTTCATTTTCAAGTGAAACTTATGATGGTTGTCATTGAAGAGATTGGGATTTTAGTTTTGTTTTAAAAGGAATTTATGGAAGAGTTTAGAAAGTTTAATCTTTTTATTTTAATTTGTAGTGTGCTTAAAGTCAGCAGCAACCTTGTACTATGCCAAATTCTTCACAAAAAAACTCCCCCAACCCGAGCTCTGCTAGGGTTTAGTGGCGGCTCCTCTGACCTCGTTGGGTCTTCTCCCCAGTTCGCTGGTTTATCTCGTCTCCTCTCGACGCTCATCACTAGTGTCTCTAGTCAATACCTCTTCTCTATTGGAAGCTAAGGATGGAACCGTGGCGTGAAGTTCCCCTATCGAAGGATGAAGAAGCTGGATTAAATGTTGACGAAAGTGAGATCTGTGAAGAAGAAGTTTTCTCTCGATCTCTGGTGGGAAAATTATGGACTGATAGCCCCTACAACGTTAGGGCTTTTAAAAGCACCATTGTCCAAGCTTGGCGCTTGAAGAACCATGTAGAGGTTCAGGAATTAAGCAAAAATTTATTCCTATTCAGATTCTCTACAAAGCGGGATGCTGAAGCTGTGCTCAAGAATGGCCCATGGAGTTTTGATAGGAACATCCTCATACTGGATAGAGTTACGGGTGATGAACAACCGTCAGAGCTAAGCATGAATAGGGTATCTTTTTGGGTGAGGGCCTATGATCTACCTCTGAAGATGCGTTCTGAGTCAATGGCAAGGAAACTAGGAGATATAGTGGGAATGTTTGAAGAAGCTGATCAGAAGGATGCTCATAGAATGGGGCGATTCCTCAGATTCAAAATTTCCCTTGACTTACAGAAACCCCTTATGAGAGCTACCGTTATCAGATATCAGAACAGGAGCATTCGCATCCATTTCAAATATGAAAGACTTCCTATTTTCTGCTTTGCTTGTGGAAGGATAGGCCACCAAGTTAAGGACTGCGAGGATGGGGAAAAAGAAGATGGAGGATATGAAGAAGTGGAGGAAACAGAAATGTCTTTTGGACCATGGCTACGAGCTTCACCATTACCAAAAGTCTCCTTCAGCCAGAAAGCTGAGATTAGCCCTGGTAATGTTAGCAAAAATCTATTCTCTTCATCTAGTTCCAGTAAGTGTAATGTGTCTAGCAGCGTCAAAGTCACTGAGGAAGTGGTTGAACAAACCCCCATGCCGAAGGAAAGTAATCCTGACCCTGATAACATAACTCTTAGAGACTTGGCTAACACAACTAAGGAAATAGAGAAGGTAGCAGAATCCTTAGGAACTGTGGCTCTTACTACTCCTTTTGACATAGGATCTTCTGGTGGTGAGAAATCTGTGCCCAAGACCAAGAAATGGACTAGACAAAAAGGGGGGAGGAAAGCTAGTGGAAGAGCTACCAAAGGGAAGGAACTTGGCAAAAGACAGTTGGATGAGGTTGTCATTGCTAAGGGTATGGTGAAAGACAAGAGGGGAGGAGAGAAGAAGAAGAAAGGGGACATTGTAATGGAGGAGTCCTGTGACCAATCTAACAGGGTGGTGCTGGATGACCAGCATCACCTGGCCCAATGAAAACAATTAGTTGGAACTGTAGGGGGTTGGGGAACCCCTCTGCAGTTCGAGCCTTGTTGAGGCTCTTCCGTATTGAAAATCCCAACATTGTCTTTTTAATGGAGACAAAATTGAAGTCCTATGAAATGGAGAAAATTCGTATTAGGTGTGGGTTTAGCTCTGGTTTGGCTGTCGATTGTGTGGGAATGGGAAGGGAAAGAGCTGGAGGGATAGCTATTTTCTGGTCTGATAACTGTGACATTGATATTCAGTCCTTTTCTGTGAACCACATTCATGGAAAGGTAACTGATGAAGACAGTGGGATGCCCTGGTTTTTCACAGGTATTTATGGATTCCCAGTTGACCATCTAAAATGGAAGACTTGGCAATTAGTAAAGACTGTTGGTACTACTATTGAAGGGAAATGGATTTGTTTTGGTGATTTTAATGACATTCTGGACAACAGAGACAAGAAGGGTGGGAATGATAGATCTGACACTCAACTTAGCCTCGGTAGAGATTGTCTGGAGCAATGTAATCTGGTGGAGCTAAAATACCTGGGGTATCCTTTCACTTGGTCAAATGGCAGACAAGGAGACAACAACATCCAATGCAGGCTTGATAGGGTGTGTGCAAATGCTGAATTCCTATCAAGATTCTATCCTATTCAGGTTACTCATCTTCCCAGGTATGGTTCTGATCATGCTGCAATTCTAATTCATCTTGAAGCTTATTCTTCTGAGTGGTGTAGAAAGAAGAGCAGAATTTTTAGATTTGAAGATGTCTGGGCCAGAGATGAAAGGTGTGAAAGGGCAGTCAGAAGGAGCTGGGGTATGGGACAGAGGTCTTGTATTGAGAAGATTGATGCAATGAAAGGGCTGGATGTTGAATTTGATGAGTATAGGCTGAGTAGTCTAAAGAAAGAGATCACCACCATTGAGAAGTCTCTTAAAGATGCTAGCATGTGGGAGGGGAGTGGTGATGATTTGGCTAAGTACCGTGAGTTAGATAAAAGGCATGAGGAGCTCCTTAAAATTGAGGAGACCATGTGGAGGCAAAGGAGCAGGGCATTGTGGCTGAAGGAGGGGGATAAAAACACCAAGTTTTTTCACAATAAGGCCAGTCAAAGGAAGAAGGTGAATGAGATTAAAAAGCTTAAAGATGAGAATGGGGTTTGGTGGAGGGGTGAAGAGAATGTCGAAAGAGTGCTTGTCTCCTATTTTGATGAGTTGTTTGCTTCCTCTGACCCTTCTGATATTGAGGAAACTGCTGCTGTGGTTAGGAACAAGTTGACTGATGATATGAAAAACTGGTGCAGTTCTGTGTATACAGCTGAGGATGTTCATGATGCCTTGATGCAGATGCACCCCATTAAGAGCCCAGGTCCAGACGGATTGCCAGCTTTGTTCTTTCAGAAGTATTGGGGCATTGTAGGTAGGGATGTCATTGAGATGGCCTTAAATATCTTGAACAATAACAAATCTCCTGAGGACATCAATAAAACATTTATTGTTCTAATCCCAAAGTGTAAGAATCCTATTTCCCCTAAGCAGTTTAGGCCAATCAGTCTCTGTAATGTGGTGATGAAAATTGTGACAAAAGCTATAGCTAACAGGCTCAAGCAGATCCTGCCAGAGGTGCTAGATGAGGAGCAGAGTGCATTCACTACTGGGTGACTTATAACAGATAATGCCTTAATAGCCATGGAATGTTTTCACTGGCTGAAGAAGAAGAAGAAAGGAAAGAAAGGTACAATGGCATTGAAATTGGATATGTCAAAAGCGTATGATAGAGTTGAGTGGAAATTTGT
Source organism: Astragalus glycyphyllos (assembly GCA_963573325.1). NCBI lineage: Eukaryota > Viridiplantae > Streptophyta > Magnoliopsida > Fabales > Fabaceae > Astragalus > Astragalus glycyphyllos. The sequence continues at coordinate 49,871,643 of OY754307.1, read as the reverse complement.
GGAAGGTGTTTTGTTTGCAATGGGGTTCCCTAACCAGATGGTGCAGTTGATTGTCAATTGCATGTCCACAGTTTCGTACCAAATTTTAATTAATGGTCAGCCTAGTAAAATCTTCAAGCCTGAGAGGGGATTGAGGCAAGGGGACCCCCTATCCCCCTACCTTTTTATTCTTTGTGCTAATGTGTTTTCTGGTCTTATTCATAAGGAAATTAACAGTGGAGGTTTGCATGGCTTAAAGGTGGCCAGGAGAGCCCCTCAAATATCTCACCTGCTGTTTGCTGATGACAGCCTTTTGTTTACCCGTGCTAATGCTTCTGAAGCTGACAAAGTTATGAATATCCTAGCAACCTATCAGAGAGCCTCGGGTCAGATAGTGAACATGGAGAAGTCTGAGTGTTCGTTTAGTCGAAATGTTCTTGAAATTGATAAAAATCTAATCTGTAACAGGATGGGTGTAAAGACTGTGGAAACTCATGGCAGATACCTTGGACTACCAATTCCATTTGGTAGATCAAAGAAGGTAATCTTCTCCTTTGTCATTGATAGGATATGGAAGAAACTTAAGGGTTGGAAAGAGAAGTTCCTATCTAAAGCAGGTAAAGAGACACTCATCAAAGCTGTAGCACAAGCCATCCCAAACTACATCATGAGCTGTTACAAGATTCCAGATGGCTGCTGCAAGGAGATTGAAGCCATGATCGCAAGGTTCTGGTGGGGATCAGGTGGAGGAGAGAGGAAGATTCATTGGATGAGCTGGAAGAAGCTTGCAAAAAATAAAAAGAAGGGAGGTCTGGGGTTTAGAGAATTCTCACACTTTAACACTGCTCTACTAGGTAAACACTGCTGGAGGCTGATAACCAAGGAGGGATCACTGATGGAGCAAATTTTCAAAGCAAGATACTATCCTAGAACCAATTTCATGGAAGCGGGAATTGGTTTCCAACCAAGCTATGCTTGGAGGAGCATTCATAGCGCAAAAGTCCCAATTCAACTAGGAGGCAGATGGCAGATTGGGAATGGCAGTAAAGTGAAGATATGGGGTGACAGTTGGCTCCCTGACCAATCAGATTTTGTGGTAAAAAGTGCTATTAGTGCCCTCGGTTCTAATGCTACTGTGAGTGAATTGATTGATGCTGAGACTAGAAGCTGGAATAGAGAGACTGTGTTATCTAATTTATCTCATTATGAGGCGGTGCAGGTTCTCAATATCCCTGTGTCTTTCAGACTTCCAGAAGATAAATTCATCTGGCACTGGGAAAAAGATGGAGAATATTCAGTGAGATCTGCTTATAGAGCCCTTTGTGAAGCTAAGGATAGATTGTTGCCCAGCAGTTCTAATCCTACTCTGGACAAGCTGTGGAGCTCAATTTGGAAGGTTCAAGTTCCTAATAACATTAGAAATCACTTGTGGCGTCTCTCTATGAACATCTTGCCTACTAGGAGCAACCTGAGGAAAAAAGGTATTCAGCTTGACACCACCTGCCCTCTTTGTAACTCTGGTTGTGAAACAATAGATCATATGCTTATGGAATGCCAATTTATGAAGTTTGCCCTGTTCTCATCTGTTATTGGTGCCCGTACTCCATGCTCTATGAATTACCATGATTGGTTATCCCACTGGTTATCAGGATCTGATGGTTTTGCTGCTCAATTGTTTGGGGTGTTGCTGTGGAAAGTTTGGTATGCAAGAAATCAACTTATATTCAAGAATCTAGTCCCGGATCCAGTGCTGGTGGCAGAGTCTACTGTTGTGTTTGTGCAGGAGTTTTCTGAAGCTAACAAAAAGAATGACTTAGGTAGAACAACTCCCGGTCGTGCCAGACCTGATATATTGCAGCAGGGTCTCTCCTTAGTTAAAGTTGATGCTGCTTGCCATAATGATGGAAGTACTGGATGGGGTTTGGTGGCTAGGAACAGGGAAGGAATTTTAATTGCTGCTGCTTCCAAAGTTGCTGATATCTCTTTAGATCCTTTATCTGCTGAGATGATGGGGATTCGATGGTGTTTACTGAAAATCATTGAGCTTGGTCTGCCTAGACCAGTTTTCTATTCTGATGCTGAAGTTGCTGTGCGTTGTATTACCAATCAAACCAGAAGAGCAACCATTGATCCTCTAGTGCTAGATTGTCAGGAACTTCTCTTTCAGCTTGATGGGGCTTCAATTCATCACATTTCTAGGAATCACAATTCTGATGCCCACAAGCTTGCTAGTTTATCTAGAATCATAGGAAACCATGTTTGGTCATCTGATGTTCATTTAGCTTATTTAGCTTCCACGTTCTCTATTTCTTTAATGTGTAATGACTCTTACTCTCATTATTGAAATATATCTTTTATCTCAAAAAAAAAAAAAAAAAAACCTTGTACTATGCCTGGTTTTCATGCTTTATTAATCTCATTCGTTGTTTTTTTGGTCTATTTTACTGAATGATTCCAAATGTGGTTTTTGATTCTGCTCATCTTTGAAAGGACTAATGTTTTGTGTTATGAAAATTTCCAAATGTTTAGTGTTATAACCGATAGTAGTTTGGCAAGGCATTGAACACAAAGGTATGTAGTTCCCTCCTTTGAATGATCGGAGTGCAACTTGGAGATTATTCTTGAAGCTTTGTCTATATATCTCTTTCTCCCCATTTGTATTTTCTGTTTTGAAGCTTTGTCTATGTATTTTCTGTTAAATTATATAGGTAGTTTCTGTTTTTCTATTAGTTCTTGCTTGAAGTTTCAGGTTTGGTTAGACAGGAAACTGCAGACAGGGAAATGATATGCAATTAGCATCATTATAGGCAATCTGTTACATGCGACTGGTTAGTCATGAATGGATGTTAAATATGTTGAAGATTAGTACTTTCAAGTCAATAAGTCGCGGTCTTGTTCTTTGATCAAACCATTCCATATAGTTGAGAAAGAAGATAATGACCAACTATTATCATCTTTTATAATTGAAATGCATATGGAAATTGATGTTCAAACTCTCTTTCTATTTACTAGTTTATTTTGATTTTCTGATCCTCAATTTTTCTAATTCTTGTTTGTAGTTCTGATATTATGGCATGATGTTTGTGAATGCAATGTGATGTTATGTGATTTTTATTCATGATGTTTGGATCTGGATCTTCTCTGACATTCCACTTATTTTGTACTCTCTGTTCCTCGTTCATTTTCAAATTTCATTTCAAAAAATGCTATACGGTCTTTGTTAACAAGGAAGTGAAGTTACTAGTTAGTTTTATGAAAGCAAGAAAATGAGATAAAGGGATTGTGAACGAATATCAATTGATATTGACATAAAGAATAAATTGCAACTCATTGAAATAGTAGTCTCCTTGAAGTTATCATAACCTTATTTTTTGAGTGTATTTGTCATTGCTAAATATAATCATTTTGTGGTGAGATTTGCTTGGTAGAGGACATAACGATGTGTTCTTGAGCCATAGTGTTTTATTCAATAAAAGATTATAGTACTGTCACCACTAATGTGGATATTATTTGTTCCTGTGCTTGTTTTTTTAGCTTATAAAATTCTGTTTGAGACATAGTTGTATGTTTGGTGCCCATAGGCCATAGATATACGTAGGTGTTTCAAAGCACCGTGAAGTAATATTGGTTAGATTATATAGTAAGTATTAATTTTGCTATTAGGTTTGTACCAAGAATTTCAGGTTTTCATTGGATATGTTAGGTAAGAAGCTTTAGATATGGGAATGATTTGCCAAATAGCAAAGTTCAATTGCCATCCAGTACACATAGCTGCTGTTAATTTGGATAGTATTTAATGACGAAGAAATGTATTGGTTCGCTTATTTTGTCTCGTTCTCTGTTTGCTAAGAAAAGTATCGGGTAGAGGATAAATTATTTGTTAGCTTATCGACTATGAACTAATTTATCCTCTATTCGATACTTATTACCAAATAGAGCCCGAGACAAAGTATGTGAACCAATACATTGCTTTGCCATTCAAGATTACCACCACATCTCTCCATGAGAGTTATAAGACCTCCAGAACCTAGTCTCTCAAATTGACCTAAAAGACTCCAAATGCTCATGGTATATTACTGGAATGTTCTTAGGCTCCTCCTTTGCGCGAATGCCACCCTCAAGGTATCGTAAACACCTAATTGGTGAATTTTCCACGACAAGACCAATCCCACACTCTTAGCACCAAACCAACGCACGATACTAAACAATGAGTCTTTTTTTGGTGAAAAATGGGCCAACAGGCCCAACGAACTAGATTCTCATTGATGGGCCAACCGACCCACAATTGTCCAAAGACATTACATTGACAATAAAATCAGAATTTTCTTCAAAAATTACATGCATATCCCTAATGTGATAACTCTGCTTAGCTAACTTATCAGCTGCACCATTCAATGCACGCCCAATTAGCTTCCATTCAACCTCGAGATTTCCATTAACCATCTCCAGAATACGACGCAACAGAGGAAGCGTTTCAAACATATCACTTCTACGGTTCGTCAGCCACTCCAAAGCCACACTTGACTCTCCTTCCACCATCAGCTTTGTGAATTCTCTGTTACAAGCTATAGAAACACCATGGAACATAGCCCAAAGCTCTGATTCTAAAGCCGTACACCCATCAAGCTTGGAACTAAAGGCCAGCACAAAATTCCCTCTACAGTTGCGGAAAATACCACCACAACTCGCTTCTCTGCCATTGCTCTTCACTGATCCATCGCAATTGACTTTCAAGACACCTGGAGGAGGGGGACACCAACGATCTTCAATCTCCACCATCTGAGTTGAATTGCTAGGGTTAAGATGCAGATTCCTATTGTTAACCTCAACAATCCAAGCTACTTGATTTCTGATGCTGATAATCTATGAAGCCCCGATACTCCAAAATATGCCACGTACCCGTGTCGTATACGTATCTGATACCGATACCTGTCGGATACTTTCGGATACGTATCCTGGAATTTATATTTATTTTTAAATTAAAAAAGGCAAGATACTTATCGGATACTTGAGGGACACTTTAGAGATACGTATCCTGGGAGTATCCTGAGATGTCTCTTGAGTAGTAGACTGTATATCTTTTGTGACATGTTCGTAGGAGGAAGAATATATTTTAAAATAGGCGGGGAAAATACATTTAACTATGCTTACTTATTTTGATGAGAACTATTTTTTTTGTAAATGTGATCATATTGAATATTGTGAGCAATTGTCAATTAGTAAAGTGAAGTATCTTTAAATTTGTTTTATATTTTAAAATTTTGATTTAATTTTTTATTGAAGTATCCCTGCCGTATCGTATATTGATTTTCAAAATTTTCCCGTATTCACGTATCGTGTCGTATCGTATCCCGTATCCGGGCTGCATAGCTGATAATTGAAGATTGCACCAGAGAATGCTTTTGATTGAAGACCCAATCATTCCTAGTTCTCCAAATCGTGTCCAGAACAACTCCAAACACCACATCTCAGTTAAGTTCCTCGTCTCCATTTCTTAATTGCTTCAGATTCATAGTTAGCCAATTCTTCCAATTCTGCACTCTGAAGAAGTTTCTTTGATTTCTAACTTTCAGGCTAGATCAGATACTCAAACTCTTGCGACAATCCCTAAAACAATGCATAAGGGTCTCTTCAGCAGTATTACAGATGGGGCACACACCTGAATTAGCTATAGTACACCTCTGTCTCTCCGCATTGGTCAACAAACACTCGTGAGCAAGCTTCCACAACAAGGTTCGTATGGTAAATGAATAAATTATTTACTTATCCTATTTTGATAGTTTCTAACCTAGCTCAAACTAAGAATAAAATTTTAACTAGAGATACAAGATAGGATAAGTCATATGATTAAGTTATGAGTTAATAAAAAAGGGATTAAGTTATGATATTGTTAGCCTGTAATTTCGACAGGCTTCATTGAAAATGGTCAACAAGGCTTGACATATATTTCGATAAAGACCAAAGTATTTCGACAGAGAAAATGGTCATGTGCAGGGTAAATTCGACAAGCTTCCGGGGAAGCAAAAGCCAGAAAGAGGAAAATGGACACAAGCTTTCGACAGACAGAAAACAGAGCAGTTATGCGCTGAAGAACTAGCAGTTGGTCGAAAAGAGGAGCGGTTGCTATCATTTTTATAACTGTTTTAGGGCAGTTTCTGCTTAGTATAAATAGTAGTTTCTGAGAAGAAACAAGGGTCACAAAATTTCATATTGCAATTCTCACGCTCTAACTTCCGCATTCAAGAGAAAAACGAGTCAGAGAACAATGTATGATCTTGTGTACCATTCTCTTTCATTTTAATGCAATTTACTTCTGTTTTCTCTTTACCTTTATGTGTTTTACAATTCAAGTCCTTCTTCCCTGAAATATCTTGATTGCTTCGCGCGTAAGGAATAAATTATTTCTTCTTCTTTTTTGTTTAAAACGCAAAACACTGAAGAACATCACATCAAACTAAAAACTCTAAACACAAATGGTCTTAGGATTCACTGGTTGATCCTGCAAGTTAACCAAATTGGAGACCAGCGGTGTTTACCAAAATCCACGGTAAACAAATTGGCACGCCCAGTGGGACCTTTGTGTCGAAATATTAGAGTGTTAGTTAACAAAATCTTGGAATATAATTGTTTATGCGCCTGAGGAGTGGTAAATCTTTGTCAAAGATGTCACGTTCTGGCGCAAGTTCTTCGAACGCACAGAGTGGCCCTGAGAATGCGTCTATTTAACATTAAGAGCAGGCCCATTAATAGGCATATGGCCCAAATCAGTCCTAGCCAACAGCGCATTAGGAGAATGGCCCAAAGTTGGGCTAGCCAAAAGCAAAAAATTCCCAAAAGAAGGAGCCACATGTGCACCAGGCAAGACATCGAGAACAACCCGACCCAAATAAGGAGAAAGCAAAGCCTTATCTACATCCTTAACCCTAGCCGCAGTGCCCAAGACTAAAGGCGATGAACCAGATGCACAGTTGTCCCACTCAAGGTTTTCTTTCTCTGTGCGACACAACGCCAAAAGTAGAGAAGGTTGCTGAGTCAAAGCGCTCTCACGCAAACCCGTGTCCTGTGTCAGATGGTTCTTGCACCCTTGAGCCAGATCCGTAGGAAGATTAAAAGGAGGTATGTAGCCTTCATCCCTTTTTTGTACTTGCACCAAAGCATCCCTATTATGTGAAAGTTTGTTGGTACTAATTGAACTCTCGTCAACCCCATTATTCAGACTTGCAAAGAAATTGTCGTGTTGTCCCAGTAGATCAGCAAGGCACTAGTCAACCTCGAGATCACCATCTTAACGCTCCAAAGACGCTACTGACGACCCAAGAGCCTCCGCCACCAACCAGTCATTGAAGCATGAAGAAGAGGAAACCAAATTATTCCACAAACGTAAAGGTTTGTAGACTTTATCCTCCTTATCGCAAGATCTTTCTTCAAAAACCTTAATTGGAAAATTGAAATCTTCGACCCTGATGTGAATGAGAGTATCGATTGAGGCATAGAATGGAATATCTACCCGAGCCTAGCAACCGAAGAGAAGAACTTAACCTCCCAAACATGAGTAGTAACTCCCATTAACTGAAGCCAGACTTTACGAACGGAAGCCCCAGTTGAAGGAGACCAGTTTGTGAATTTTGAAAACCTCGTCGCCCACCAGTCTCTTTTGCTATAGACGGTATCGTGCACAATACCGAGAGAGAGGAGGGTCAAAGCAGAATATCCCTGATAGACGAGTAACCTTTCAAGGCTCATTGATCCTTAAAGTACAAAGCCCTGACACCATCATGCAAGGTACCAACCATACATCCATAAAAGATTTTAAGCATATCTGTGTCCACCTGAACATTTAGAGAGAGAGAGAGAGATAGGTGTTGTCAGAATTCGAGATTCCTTAGTAGCCGTTGGAACCTCTATGTTAACCTCCTTCAAAGGGGTCCTAGGAACCTCAACGGTTCTAGGTTTTTCAGAAACTGAGTTAAGGAGTGGTGTTTTAAACCCCCTTTTTCTCAACAAAAAAAAAAAGAAACTGAGTTAAGGATATTTAAAGACAATGAGGGTGGAAGCCTAGATTTAGTCTTTTCAGAGATTAGAAACCCCAGAGAAATTAAAGGAAGCAGAGAAACCACGTGTTAGTGAATATTCTTTTATGAGGTTTCATCTGGATGTATTGGGTTCAATTTTTTTTTCTACCACTTGCTCTTTAATGTTTGGCTTAAATTCAGTTTTGGTCCCCCAAGTTTCACCCACTCACGATTTTGATTTCTCAAGTTTTAATTTCACGAATTTGATCATCTAAGTTTCCCAATTTGTAAAATCAGGGTCCCCCACTAATCTGGTCAAAATTGATGCTGACCTGTCCGCCCCTTAAACTACGTGGCAGCCACGCTGGCATGCCAAAGTGACTTTTTTATATTAAAAATTGTTATTTTTATTTTAACATTTTGTTTATATATATTTATATTATATTATATTATATTTAAGAAATTAGAAATTAAAAAAAAAGTGAATCAAATGGATATAAAATGTTTAAATGTTAAAATATAATATAAAAAAGCCACTTTGGCATGCCAGCGTGGCTGCCACGTAGTTTAAGTGGTGGACAAGTCAGCATCAATTTTGACCAGATTAGTGGGGGACCCTGATTTTACAAATTGGGAAACTTGGGGAATCAAATTCGTGAAATTAAAACTTGGGAGATCAAAATCGTGAGTTGGTAAAACTTGGGGAACCAAGACAGTATTTAAGCCTTAATGTTTCAACAATGATTTTTGATACATCTACATAGTTTTGAATATTATTCTTGTTCTCATTTACGATAAATATATATATATATGTCATGTACCATGGTTGCCTTTAACATTGTTGTATAATTCTATAGTCTTTTGCTAATGAATCATATATACAATTTTTCTGAGATTACCAAAACCAGTGTTTTAAAATCCGGTTCTGACCGGCCGGACCGGTCCGGCCGGGAACCGGGCATATAGGCGGTCCGAGCAAAGTTTTCGATCGGAGATGTCAGTGACTAGGAGAAACTCGCTTTGACTCGGCCGATTTTCGAAAAACTCGGTGACTCGACGGTTCTCAGTAGTCGGGCCGGATCTTTGTAAATGAATACAAATCGGCTGGGGAAACAACTAAATCGGATCTTTGTGCTGCCTCTTAGCTCTGAACTTGACCGCTAAAGCTGAAAGCTTGCATCCATGAGAGATCGAAAGATGAAGAAGAAGTACATAGATGAGAAATACGAAGGATACTTGGGAAGAGATTGAAGTCAGATTGGATTTTTTTACATCACCACTCTATTTCTTATTTTCTACTTCTATTTTCTATTCCTTTCTAACTCTCTCTCTCTCTCTTTCAGTCTCACATTTCCCAATATTTCTCACTATTTTACACATTTACTATTTGTGGCCCCCACATCTGTTATTTAAAAATATTTCTTTTCCCAATTTTTTTTAATCTACTATATAGTATAATATAATTAAATTAATATTAAATGATTTACAATTAATTCCTATTAACTATCTAATCTAATATCTATTTATCTAATCTATATCTATTTATACAAATAAACCACATTTAAATTACTCAAACAAGCCTCCCTATTTACTTAAACTCATCTAACTAAGGACAACATTGTAATTTAATATCACATTTTTTTTCAAATTTTCTTCTCACTCCTACTTTTTTCCTACTTTCACCTACTTTTTTTTTCAAATTTCAAAATTATAATCAAACCCACTCACTTTATTTTTCCACTATCTACACTATCTACTATAATCTACTAATCAACTAAAATAATCAATTGAAACTACGAGATAACTGCACTGATATATAAAAAAAATAAGGGATAACTGTACTTATATATAAAAAAACACGAAATTAACATCTAGAAAAACAAGAAAACTTAATGAATATTTAAACTACTAATTAATATTTAAAACACATGTGACAAATATTTGTCACCAATACCTATAAAAGGACAAATAATTGTAACAATAAATTATAAAACACAGGATAAATATCTCTTATTGATAATCTACTATCTATCTAATATCTATTTATCTAATCTAATCTAATATCTATTTATACAAACAAACCATGCTTAAATTATTACCTAAACAAACCTCCCTATTTACTTGACAACTCATCTAACTAAGGGAAAAATTGTAATTTACTTTCACATTTTTTTCAAATTTCTTCTCCCAATGCAATTTCTTCTCATTCCCCCTTTTTTTCAACTTTCTCCTTTTTTCAAATTTCGAAATACAAATCAAACTCACCCACTTTTTTTCTTCCCACTATCTACTATAATCTACTGATCAACTAAAATAATCAATTTGCTTATCTAAAAAAACTAAAATAATCAATTGAAACTACGAGATAACTGCACTAATATATAAAAAAAACACGGAATAACTTCACTGATATATAAAAAACACGAGATTAATATCTAAAAAATGAAAACTTAATGACTATTTAAACTACCGATTAATATTTAAAACACATGTGACAAATATTTGTCACTAATACCTAAAAAAACAAAAATTGTCATAGATATATAATAAAACACAAGATAAATTTTTTTTATTGATAATCTACAGTCTATCTTTTACTATCTACTATAATCTACTAATCAATTGAAACTACGAGATAATTGCACTAATATATAAAAAAACACAGGATAACTTCACTGATATATAGAATAACACAAGATTAATATCTAAAAAATGAAAACATAATGACTATTTAAACTACTGATTAATATTTAAAACACATGTGACAAATATTTGTCACTAATACCTAAAAAAGGATAAATAATTGTCACAGATATATAATAAAACACAAGATAAATCTTTTTTATTGATAATTTACTATCTATCTTTTACTATCTACTATAATCTACTAATCAGCTAAACTAATCAACTGAAACTATGAGATTACTGCACTGATATATATAAAAAAACACAGGATAATTGAACTGATATATAAAAAACACGAGATTAATATCTAAAAAGATAAGAAAACTTAACGACTAATTAAACTACTGATTAATATTTAAAATACATGTGACAAATATTTGTCACTAATACCCAAAATTGGACAAATAATTGTCATCTAATCTATCTAATATCTATTTATCTATTTATACAAACAAACTACACTTAAATTTACCAAACAAGTCTTCATATTTATTTGACAACTCAACTAACTAATGACAACAAGGTAATTTACTATATCATTTTTTTTCAAATCTCTTTTCCCAATGCACTTTCTTCTTACTCCCACTTTTTTCTACTTTCTCCTACCCTTTTTTTCAAATTTCAAAATTCAAACCAAACCTACCCATCTATTATCTATCTATCTATCTATCTATCTACTATACTTTAAACAAACAAACCACCACCAAATTTACTAAAATACCCATAACTCAAAAAGGTAGCAATACATCATTTGGAAGGTAATTTGGTAATTGTCTAAAAAGAGACCAACTTTTCATAAAGCAAAAGTGAGAGAGAAAAGGTGGAGAGAGAAAAACGAGAAAGAGAATGTGTTGGGGGAAAAGTGAAAGAGAAAAGGAAATAGAAAAAATAATTTGTCATTCATACCTAAAAAAAGATAAATTACTGTCATATATAAAAACACACGAGGTAAATATTTGTTATTAATAATTATAATTTTAGAAGCCTACAGTCTACTATCTATCTTTTGAATACTAGCAAAAGTTTTCAAACAAAAAATACAGGTGACAAATAGATGTCGTTGATAATCATAATTTTAGAAGACTACTAATGAGAAGACTCAATGACTATTCAAACTTGTTCTGCACTGTACTTCCGACCTTGAAGGGTGGTCCGAGGTAGTTAGTGGTTGATATCCTTAGTCAATGACCGTATCCGATCCTGCTGGTGTTGTACCTGCAAAGTTACTCCGATGCTAAAGTCAGTGGAATAGTCTTAATGAAGTGATAAATACGAGTATGCTTACCATTAATGAGGCAATGAATGTTGTATTTATAGAGTGGGGTGGGGTTGATTCCAATGAATCAGGACCGTCCGATCTGGTGGTTTGATCTGAGCCCTTGATGTTCGGACTGGGCCCTTTGATATTGGGCTTTTGCGTGGTGTGAATAGATGCGAAAGAAGGGGTGTATGTGGTCAAAAGACTAACCATAACAAAACTAATGATAAATATTAAAAAAACACGTGACATATTGTTTTTGACACAGCGTGACAAATTTTTGTCATTTGTAATTAAGAAGGAAAAATAATTGTCACTGATATATATATATAAAATACGAGAGGAATATTTGTCATTGATACTTAAAAAAACATAAATAACTTTCGTTGATATATAAAAAAGCACAGATAAAGTATACGTCTCAACAAGACAATATTTTCTTTTATGTTTGTTTTTATAGGTGTGTGTACGTGTGTGTGTATATATATATATATATATATATATATATATATATATATATATATTCACACACATATGCATATAAAAAGTTATACTTATATGTTGTTTTTAAGTTCCGACGGGATACATTATACGTTTTTGTTATGAAAAGTTATACTTATATATTTTTGACTTTGTATATGTATTTACTTTTTATATTTTTATATATTCGAATTAATTAAATTCTAAATTAGTAAATTCATATAAAAAACACGACGGTACCCGTGCGCATGCACGGGTAAACCGCTAGTTATCTACAATAATCTACTAATCAACTAAAATAATCAATTGAAACAACGAGATAACTGCACTGATATATAAAAAACGCGGGATAACTGAACTGATATATAAAAAACACGAGATTATATTATCTAAAAAAACAAGAAGACTTAACGACTATTTAAACTACTGATTAATATTTAAAACACACGTGACAAATATTTGTCACTGATACCCAAAAAAGGACAAATAACTAAAATAATTAATTGAAACTATGAGATAACTGCACTGACATATATAAAAAACACGGGATAACTGCACTGATATATAAAAAAAAATATGGGATAACTGCAATGATATATATAAAAACATAGAATAATACCGTAAAAAAAACATAGAATAGTTGCACCGATATATAAAAAAACACGGGATAAAAGCACTGATATATAAAAATACTTCACTGGTATATAAAATACACCGGATAAATGTAAATATTATTTTTAAATGATACTTTTACATTTTTAGATTTTAATATTTATCTATTTTTTATTTGAGACTTCTTTTTTATCTATTTAAAATTGTATTTTTTTCACGGAGTAATGTTCAGACTATTTAAACTATGTCTAAGTTCATTCATAAAAAAACGCGACGGTACTTGTGCGTATGCATGGGTAGTCTACTAGTTATGAAAATAAAGCAAACATGTTGGGAATAGTAATAATAAAAAAAAAAAAATATGAAACCATCTAGGGGGATGTAAAGCCCACAGACTTTACAGTAAAACAAGCATTGAGCCGTGTGAAATAATTAAAACATGGGTACACTTTCAGAATAGTTGGAGATTTGGTTTAACTCCTCGTAACAATATACAACCATGATTCTAATAGTAATTCAAATAATTCTAGTGTCAGAAAATACTAGTAACAAATACTACCATCATGTTGTTAGATTACTAATTTTGTGTGATTTTTTTGAATTTTTCAGACTTGATTTGTAATTTTAGTAAATTAATTTTTATTGATATCAAATTTATAAGTCCCGAAAATTTAAGATTTTCTAATTGAAATCGAGTCAATGACTGTGCCGTTCAACTGGTGACCCCTCAGCCCAACCCTTAACTTAGTGACCCGATACCCTTACTGAGTCAGTCACTGGTCCGATTCTTAAAACACCGACCAAAACTAATTCTTTTGGAAAACATTGTACAATTTTCTAAAAAAAGAATAAACTTATGGTCTACAAGTGTTTCCTCGTGATTCGCACTAGCAATGGTCTAGATTTTGTTACAAAGAAAAACAATAATATTTTGTTTGAATTTGCAGCGGGAATGTTGCAAAAAAATTTTTTTTAAAAAAATATAGAGATTAATAGGTTTTTAAAAAGTATCATTATTTGGGAATAAAAATAAAAAATCAAAAGTATTAAAGATGAGGAACGGATGAAATATATCAATTAAATTTTAAAACACGCATCTCAAATCTCAATACCATATTTTTAATAAGGTTAGTTGGAATACCAGAGCATTAATTAACCTCAAATTTCAAGTAACTCACGCAATTCAAAGTTACTTGGAAAAAGGCCAAATGGTTTTAGTTTTACATTAACATAAAAGTTTATTGAAAATCAAAGCGCTTGACCGTATCACTACACTATTTATACCACAGTTACCGATTTTTGACTTTGGCTTGCATCCATGATGGCTTCTTCTTCGAGTATAGCAAAGGAAGGGAAGGGTGAGCACACAACACAACCAAACTGGCTTGAACTTCCGAGAGACTTGACGGCGAACATACTCCAGAGGCTTGGCGCTGTTGAAATTGTTACTAGTGCACGTAACATATGCCCACTTTGGTGGAACATATGCAAGAACCCTCTCATGTGGCGCACCATCGATCTGAGTTATGACGACATAAATTCAGACACTGATCTGAATTATATGGTGAAGATTTGCTGCTATGCTATTGACCTAAGTTCTGGTCTTTTGGAAGAAATTGATACTGGGGTGTTTGGATCCGATTATCTCCTCCAATACATAGCTGACAGGTAATTTCATTATCATTTTGTTTTCGAACCCATACTTTTTAGTCAATATTATGCCTTTATGCAACAAGTCAAATAGCTCATTTTGGTGCATTGTATTTTATGTATTTGGTGACCACTGACCAATGTTTTACTTTTAAGGATGTATAATTTTTTAAAGCATTTCTGTAAAAAAAAATAAAAACTCTCTCAAATTTTTCAGGCCAGTAATTTACGTCGTATGGAGTTGGTAGACTACCCATAGAATCCAATTTCTGATAAAGGGTTGATTAAAGCTGCGGAGAAGCTTTCAGTTTTAGAGGAGCTTGTTATCAGTTCATTATATATTTTGTCGCCTAACTAAGGATTCTCTTGAAGTTATTGGAAGATGTTGTCCTCTTCTAAAATCACTAAAATATGATGAGATGATTTTTGATGAGGTGGGTTTGAATGAGGTGGCATTTGCTATTGCAAAGGCAATGCCAGAGCTACGTAGTTTAAATATTTCTGGAATCATACCCACAAATGTTGGCTTGCTTGCCATTCTTGACAGTTGCTCTCTTCTTGAATCTCTTGACCTTAAAGGATGTGAAATCATAATGGTTTGAGTGCAAGTGTGCAGAAAAGGTGTCATCATCAGATTAAATATGTACAACTTCCAGAAAAGTCTCTCTCCATTGAGGAGTTTGCAAGTGCTATAGCTGAAGTGGATATAGTTTAGGTTTTATATATGAATTTCTAAGTATTGAAGAACAGCAAGCGAGGTTATCATTTTTTGTTTTCTCTAATATTATATGTAACTGAAAATTCCCAATGTGTTCTGTGAGATAGAGATGACAATGAAATCCAAGCGATCACCGGAGCCTATAAAACTCTTCTCTTTTATTTTTCTATCTACTATATTAAAAGGTACTAGGGTTCAATTTAATCTAAAAGTAATTTTTATAGAATTACTCTATCGGTTTTCATATATAAGTAAATTGCGGCTAGACATTGAATTAAGAAAAGTTAAAAAAATAAATATTATTACTAAATTGTGTGTATTTGTTCTTAATAAAAGTAAAAGTAGTGTAATAAATAGTTTATTACATTGGTATAAAAGTAAAAGGAGTATAATAAATAGGGTAAAATTGAGATGTTAATAACTGAAAAAAACTTTGACTTGTTTGTATTTAGTAACAAGAAAAAGAGTGTATTTTTGCTTATAAATAAAAACGGAGGGAATACTTCACATCCTAACCTATGAAGCCCTGATATTCCAAAATAGACGAAGTACCTGTATCTGACACGTATCCGATACCGATACGTATCCGAGAAGTATCCTATATTTTTTATTTATTTTCTTAAAAAATAAATACCAGATACGGGATGGATACGTGGCTAACACATGCAGGATACGGCTCACCATGACGGATACGTTCACGGGACACTGATGAATCCCCATCACATGATGGTTTTCAGTGTTAAAAAGGGATTTTTACTTGGAGTTTTTGATGAATAACAATGAAGTTGATGAGAATTTAACAATTTGTGCTATTAGAAATTTATTTGCTATGCAGTGTTTATGCTGGGTTTTGTCGTGATTTTGTGCCCAGGGACTAGGTGGAATTGAAGAACAAAGCAGTGCAGGCAAATGGACTCAGTGGTGCAATAGCAAGAAGCATTCAGCCAAATGGCGCGCAACTGGCGCGTGAGTGGCGCACCACGCGCGAGAAGACTGAAAGAAAGGCGCCCAACTGGCGCGTGAGTGGCGCTGGAGCGCGAGTGGCGCGCCAATCAGCGGCAGACGCGTTAAAACACGCGTTGGACGCGTTTTTCAGTATTTTGGGACGTATTTTGAACCCTAGTACACGGCGAGAACTGATTGCTCTGGATATCGGCGTTGAAGATTCGAGACTTGGGAACAAGGATTGAAGCTTCACATGTGTTCGTCTTCATCTCCAATTTGTAATTCTTCTCTTTCCTTTTCCTTAATCATGTGTAACTAAACCCTAATGTTAGGGATGAATGAATATTGACGTAGCACTATTGTCGATGGTTTAGAATTTTATTTATATCATACTCTCTCGTATTTTGCGTATCGAATTTCTACGCTTAATGCTTTTTATGGTTGGAAAACTCGTACAATGATATTTTGTTCAATTATGAAATGGAAGTTTTGTTTTTGAATGTTTGAAATTCTATACCTTCAATTCGTAGCTTAGGAATAATCTATGAGTTGTTGTATATTGCAAACCCTCGTTTTAAATGCTTGTCGTTAATTAGAATCGCTTAAGGAATTAGGGTTTGTAGTTATCGACAAAGGACTAGTTACCTAAGGAATTAGGAATTAGTGAATGTTGTGGGTTTGATAGCAAAATTAGAGAGAGCTTATCCTTCAAATTAAATCAGTGCAATAGTGTGAAATCAATAGGAATTCATCCCTAGCATCTTCTCCATCGTATCTTTTCAAACGCGTTCTTCGTTTCTATTATTAAAAACATAAAAAGAATATTTTATTGCTTTACTTTAGAGCTTCATAGCTCAATCAAATCAATCTCATCCTAGTTCACTTTGGTTCCTTTAGTAGTTGTTAACATAACTGGTAATTAAATTCGATCCTTGAGGACGATACCCGGTACTTGCCGGTTTTATTACTTGCGCGATTCGGTACACTTGCCGAAAGTTCAACAAGTTTTTGGCGCCGTTGCCGGGGATCGAAATTACATTCACCAGTAATTCGAAGGCAACTGCTAATTCGAACCCGTACATATTTACATTTACTTTAGCTTTATTTTTGTTTATTGAATATATATTACACAGTTTTCTTTGACACTTGTCTGAGTTTCCTGTTGTCTCAGTGCATGCGTGGAACAGTAG
The DNA here is from genome assembly GCA_963573325.1 of Astragalus glycyphyllos. Classification (NCBI taxonomy): domain Eukaryota; kingdom Viridiplantae; phylum Streptophyta; class Magnoliopsida; order Fabales; family Fabaceae; genus Astragalus; species Astragalus glycyphyllos. Next base: position 49,854,114 of record OY754307.1, on the reverse strand, counting down.
ATCCGAAAGATTTACTCTTCAATCCTGAGATCGAGAAGACTGCGAGAGCTAATCGAAAGGAAGCAAAGTTAAGAAAGCAAAGAGAGTAAATCTCAACAACCGGAGAGTCTTCTGTGCAACCAACTGTGACTGAAATCATGGGAGACGCTTCACCACCAAGGCGCACTCTAGGCGACTTTGGGAGAAGAAACCAAGGCGTCCAAGCTTACACCTTCCAACCTGTGGGAGCGGTAGCATTTGAGATCAAGTCTTCGATTCTCAACGCCTTGAAATCAGAACAATTCTCTGGGTCTGATGCTAAAGATCCAAATCAACACTTATTTCAATTCTATGAAATTTGTGGGTCCACAAATCCTGCGGGAGTGACTGAAGACCAGAAAAAGTGGCGGCTATTTCCATATACTTTGACTGGTAGGGCTAAAGATTGGCTGAACACTATGCCAGCAGGAACTATCAACAATTGGGGTGATCTAGAGAGCAAATTTCTTGAAAGATTTTTCCCAATTTCAAAGTTCATCAAGAAGCGGGCTGAAATATCAAACTTCGAGCAGGGGGACACAGAATCTCTATATGATGCGTGGGAAAGGTTCAAATTGCTGTTAAAGAAATGTCCTTCATATGGTATTGATGACTTTGTTCAGTTGCAAACCTTCTGTCATGGTTTGCGGCCTCAAACAAGGATGATGCTAGATGCCTCAGCTGGAGGGTCTTTGGGTACCAAAACTGCAGAGGAAGCAAGACAATTGGTAGAGCATATGGCTTCTAATGAGTACAGAATTCAAAATGATAGAGGGGCAACAATGAAGAAAGGGATGTTAGCTTTGGACTCTAATAGTGCTGTGTTGGCTCAACAAAAGGTAATGTCACTTCAAATCGAGGCTCTCACTAAACAGTTAGCTGCTGCCTTGCCAGGTGGATCTCAAACTCCTGCAACTGCTCAAGCAGTGCATTTCGGTGCGTGTAACTATTGTGGTAGAGAAGCTCATGAAGGTGACTGTGCAACTCATGGAGATAGCAGTGAACAGGTTAATTACATGGGAAACTTTCAGAAGCAAGGTGGGAACCCGTTTTCTAACACATACAATTCTGGGTGGAGGAATCATCCCAACTTCTCTTGGAAAAATAATGATGCCGCAGGGTCAAGTCAGCAACAACAGTATCAAGCACATCATCAAGAACAAAAGAAGCCGTCTCAAATGGAAGATGCTTTGACTCAATTCATGCAGATGACAAAGACAACTTTCCTATCTCAAGACCAAGCTATGAAAAATATGGAAAAGAATCATGAAGCTTCCATGAAAAACTTAGAGGTTCAGATTGGGCAATTATCAAAGAAACTTGCTGAATCATCTGGTAGTGGATTCTCTGCTACTACTATTGATAACCCAAAAAATGAAACTGCTAAGGCTATTACACTAAGAAGTGGTCGGGAGTTGAAGACTCCTGTGGTAAATTGTGAGAAGAAGGTGTCAGTAGAAAATGAAAAAAGTGAGTTGAGTGAAAAAAATGAAAAAATGGAGAAGTCGAAAATGAGTTGAGTGAAAAAAATGAGGGACGTGTGAAGTCTAACCTTGATGAAAACAAATTGTTTTTTGATGTGCAGGTGAAAGAGAAACCAAAGGCACCTCCTTCACACATAAAGTTGCCATATCCTCGTGCTAGTAAGAAGAATCAAAAAGATGAGCAGTTTGCAAAGTTCATGGATATTTTCAAGCAGCTTCAAATCAACATACCCTTTGCAGAAGCTCTGGAACAGATGCCCACTTATGCCAAGTTCATGAAGGAGCTGTTGACAAAGAAGAGGAAATTCAAAGAAGACGAAACAGTGGCTTTGACTGAAGAGTGCAGTGCTATCATCCAAAGGAAGCTTCCTCAGAAAATGAAAGATCCTGGAAATTTCACCATCCCTTGTGCAATTGGTGACTTAGCTATTGGCAAGGCTCTTTGTGATCTGGGGGCTAGCATTAATCTTATGCCCTTATCGATGCTGAAGAGACTTGGTGGAGGTGAGGTTAAACCAACTAGAATGTCGTTGCATCTTGCTGATCGATCCATCAAATATCCCTATGGAGTCTTAGAAGATGTTCTGGTAAGAGTTGACAAATTTCTATTTCCTGTTGACTTTGTAATTCTTGACATGGAGGAAGATACCGAGGTACCAATTATCCTTGGTAGACCATTCTTAGCCACTGGGAGAGCCTTGATTGATGTACAGCAAGGTAAGCTAATCTTGAGGTTCCAAGATGAGAAGGTTACTTTTAATGTTTTTGAAGCTATGCGCCATCCGGATGACCAAGGGCAGTGTTTTAGGGTGGATGTGATTGAGAACTCTGTTCAAGAAACTTTTAGACATGACTTACCATCTCCTCCATTAGAGAAGGTAATTGTGAACTCTATTGAAGAAGCAAATGAGAATCTTGGAAGTGAAATAGAAGATTGTATTCTGCAATTTGAAGCTTCTCAGGTAGAAAGAGTTTTCAAGAAAAAAGAGGAGCTAGATAGGGGGGAGAGTCCCGAGAAAAAGATTCCTGAATTGAAACAACTTCCCCCTCATTTGAAATATGTTTTCCTTGCAAATGATGATCTTCATCCAGCTATCATTAGTAGCTCCTTGACCAAATTGGAAGAGGAGAAGTTGATGAGGGTGCTAAGAAGTAACAAAAATGCTTTAGGCTGGACTATCTCCGACCTTAAGGGGATAAGTCCAGCATTTTGCATGCATAAGATCAAACTCGAGGAATAATTCAAACCTGTGATTCAACCTCAGCGAAGACTAAATCCTACCATGAAAGAGGTGGTGCGGAAGGAAGTCTTAAAGCTCTTAGATGCCGGGATGATTTATCCTATCTCAGATAGCTCGTGGGTGAGTCCGGTTCATGTGGTTCCCAAGAAGGGTGGTATGACCGTAGTGAGAAATGATAAGAATGAGCTGATTCCGACTCGAACTGTTATGGGTTGGAGGATGTGCATTGATTACCGGAGGTTAAACCAAGCAACTCGGAAGGACCACTTCCCATTGCCGTTCATGGATCAGATGTTGGAGAGGTTGGCTGGACAAGCTTTCTATTGCTTTTTGGATGGATACTCGGGGTACAACCAGATAGCGGTAGACCCAGAAGATCAAGAGAAGACAGCCTTCACATGTCCCTTCGGTGTGTTCGCATATCGGAGGATGCCCTTCGGGTTGTGCAATGCTCCGGCGACTTTTCAAAGGTGCATGCTTTCTATATTCTCTGATATGATGGAAAATGCGATTGAGGTATTTATGGATGACTTTTCTGTTTTTGGTCCTAGTTATGGTTCTTGCTTGTCTAACCTTGATGCAGTTTTGAAGAGATGCGCTGAAACCAATTTAGTTTTGAATTGGGAGAAGTGCCACTTTATGGTTAAAGAAGGTATTGTGCTTGGCCATAAAATCTCTGCAAAAGGCATTGAGGTTGACCAAGCAAAAATTGAAGTAATAGAAAAGTTAGCTCCTCCTCTAAATGTAAAAGGAGTGAGAAGTTTTTTAGGGCACGCCAGTTTTTATCGACGTTTCATAAAAGACTTCTCCAAGATTGCAAAACCTTTATGCAATCTACTTGTTAAGGAGGCTGAATTTGTTTTTGATAATGATTGTTTGTGCGCTTTTAATATCTTGAAGGGAAAACTCATCTCTGCTCCAGTCATAGTAGCCCCCAATTGGGATGTTCCATTTGAACTTATGTGTGACGCTAGTGACTATGCAGTGGGTGCTGTATTGGGGCAGAGATCGGAGAAATTCTTTAATGCTATATACTATGCTAGCAAGGTTTTGAATGAAAATCAAGTGAATTATGCAACAACTGAAAAAGAATTGCTAGCCATAGTGTTTGCATTGGAAAAATTTCGCTCCTATTTGGTTGGTTCTAAAGTAATTGTTTTCACTGACCATGCAGCAATCAAATATCTGTTAACCAAGGGCGAGTCTAAGCCTCGACTCCTTAGGTGGATTTTGCTTTTGCAGGAATTTGATTTGGAGATCAAAGACAAAAAGGGGAGCGAAAATGTGGTGGCAGATCATTTATCTAGGCTGGACAACAAAGAGGTCGCGGCTCGGGAGAATGAAATTCTTGAAGAATTCCCCGACGAGAAGTTGTTGGCAGTTGAAGAGAGACCGTGGTTTGCCGACATAGCAAATTACAAAGTAGCCGGGATGGTGCCGGAAGACTTCACATGGCAACAAAAGAAAAAGTTCCTCCGTGATGCTCAACATTACCTTTGGGATGATCTGTATCTCTTCAAAGTTGGTACGGATGGACTTCTTAGGCGATGTGTTTTCGGAGATGAAAGTAAAAGTATTCTGTGGCATTGTCATGATTCTCCATGTGGAGGGCACTATAACGGGGAACGCACAGCTGCTAAGGTACTTCAGTCTGGTTTTTATTGGCCATCCGTCTTCAAGGATGCGCAAGATTATGTAAAGAGCTGTGACAAATGCCAGAGGACTGGCAATATTTCACGTAGGGGGGAGATGCCATTGAACCCCATTCTAGAAGTTGAAGTGTTTGATTGTTGGGGCATTGATTTCATGGGGCCATTCCCACCATCTCACTCTTTCATGTATATTTTGGTGGGAGTTGACTATGTTTCAAAGTGGGTGGAAGCCATTGCCACCTCAAAGAGCGACTCTCAGACCGTGGTGAAATTTGTGACGAAGAACATCTTTTCAAGATTTGGGGTCCCGAGAGTTTTAATCAGTGATGGAGGTAGCCACTTTTGCAACACCCAGCTAAACAATGTGCTCTCCAAATATGGTGTAAAGCACAAAGTAGCATCTCCATATCACCCTCAGACCAATGGGCAAGCTGAAGTTTCAAACAAGGATATAAAGAGAATTCTGGAGAAGACAGTCTCATCATCTAGAAAAGATTGGTCACTTAAGTTAGATGACGCTCTATGGGCTTATAGGACAGCCTTCAAGTCTCCCATAGGCTTAACTCCATATCAAATGGTTTATGGCAAATCATGCCATTTACCGGTTGAGTTGGAGCATAAAGCATATTGGGCTCTTAAAATGTTTAACTTTGATTTGAATGATGCAAGTGAGAAAAGGAAGCTGCAGCTTCATGAACTCGAAGAAATGAGGTTGCAAGCATATGAATCTTCGAAGCTGTACAAGCAGAAGGTCAAAGCATACCATGACAAGAAGATCTTAAAAAGAGAATTCAGGCCAGGGCAACAGGTTCTTTTGTTTAATTCTAGACTGAAGTTATTTCCTGGTAAACTGAAGTCCAAATGGTCTGGTCCATTCACAATCAAAGAGGTTAAGCCTTATGGAGCAATCGAATTGGAGGAACCGTCGTCAAAAAGAAGTTGGATGGTTAATGGGCAGAGATTGAAGCCATACCTTGGCGAAGTGGTGGAAAGAGAGAAGCTGGCCTTGGTTTTAAGCGACCCTTAAAAAAAAATCGAGGTAACGTCAAGCTAGTGACGTTAAAGAAGCGCTTTTTGGGAGGCAACCCAATTTTCTCAACCCTTATCTTTTTAATTTTTCGCATTATTTTTCTTAAATTAGGTACTTTAGGATGCATGTTAGTCACAATCAATTTTTGCAAGAATCAAACGGTCTCAGCCAAGTCGCGCAAAACTCACAGGGCATTCTGCTAATTCACACTGCACGCGCAAAACAAGCAAAGCCCCTGCCAATTCGCGCTGCACTGGCGCTGCACGCGCAAAACAAGCAAAGCCCCTGCCAATTGGCGCTGCACGCGCAAAACAAGCAATGCCCCTGCCAATTCGCGCGCCACTCGCGCGTAAGTGGCGCCCCGCGCGCCACTGGAAGTATAAATCTCGCGCGGCATTGGCGCTGGGCATCCTTTCACGCGTGAAGCATCTTCCAATCTTAGGTTTTCTAAAATTTTCTTGATCCAAGGAGCTTTAATCTAAAAGTTTGTTGTGGGGTTTTGAATTTACACCTTATTGTCTTCACCCACATCAATTATCAAGTAAGTATTCCTTTCTCAAACTTAATTTCTTTCAAGATTCATCTCATTGCACTTAATGGGTAAACTCAAATTTTGATGATGATTTTGATAGAAATTGTAATATGGTTGTTGTTGTGTTGATTTATGTGTTGAGAAAGTGATGAAAATCAAGTTTGGGGTTGATTAAGTTGATTGTAGGTTGTTGTTCATGTGTGGAGTGGATGTGCACACCACTTGTTTGATAAAATGTTTAAACTAGAAACCATGAACAACATGCTTGCATTTGTAAACAACAACCTTGTGCTTGAAAATAGTTTGAGAATTTGGTTATGTGAACTCAATACCTTCTTGAAAGGTAAATTATGTGTGACTATAGTTGAACAAGAAGAGTTATGTCATGTTTATTTGTGCACTAACCTTGACCAATCTTGTGCGCGAAAATTTTATTATGATGTGAACAGGATATGGCCGGCAAAGGAAAGAAGAGAAAGACGGTTGGTCGTGGTTCAACATCCCAAACTCATAATTCCGAGTACAACTCTGAGATGTTTAGATCATTGGGATGTGAAAAGTTCCACGACTCAATTAATGTGAACTCAAAGTTTGTCAAAGAAAAAGCCCTTCTCCTTGCTCCGGGTGAGTTCGAAGAGATTAGAGGAAACATTAGCAACAGAGGATGGGAGCAATATGTGGTTTATCCAAAGGAGGCGAGCAAGGCTCTAGTCTTCGAATTCTTTTCTAATGTCTTTCCTAAGCCTGCAGTTGGTATCACAGCAAGTTATGTTCGGGGTCGTAATGTCCCCTTTGATGCTGCTACTATCAACAGGCTATTTGGGTTAGCACCGGTGCCAGTTCTGAATTGTATGTTCAAAACCAAATTAAGTAGAAAGAATATAAAGGGAGACCCGGGACGCGCGGCTGAGATTCGTGAAGCGTTGTGCAAACCCGGAATGGATTGGGTAAGAAACACAAGTGGCGAACCTCAAAAGATTCTTACCAGCTCCCTCACCCCAGTTGCTAGAGGGTGGGCGGCTTTCATCCTTGCCACTATCTGCCCGAGTTCAAACCAATCTGAGCTGAGTCTCGACAGGGCAATCTTAGCCTCATGCATCATTCGAGCAGAGCCTGTCAATCTAGGGTGGATTCTAGAAAAAGAGCTCAGGAGCTTTGCCAATTTTAAAGATGGGGCTTTGCCAAGTTATTGGAGGTATGCTAGTCTCATTGCATTGTTGTGTGAAAAAGCAGGTGTAGTAGCCGATGCAGATGAAGACACTATTTCACCAGCCTCTGCAATTACTGGGAATTGGATTCGCTCTAGGCTAGGACTTGAGCATCCGGTTCAAAGAGAAGAGCCTCAACATGAGCAGCCAGATGAGCAAGAACCAACCTTTAACATTGATGATTTTTCGGTTGGGCCGTCTGCAGAAGATTTTCAGAATCTGCAAGCAAGAATGGATGTTCTGGCAGCAAATCAGGAGCGAATGACAGCAAACCAGGAGGAGATGAGACGGACCCAAGCAAGAATGGCAGCGGAGTACAGGTTTGGGATGAGAGCCCTCTACAGAGCCATGTGCACGGTTCAGAGTGGAGGACAGTTGGACCCGGAGGCTAACATCTTTCAGGCACCTCCGCAGTAGACCCTGGACGCGGTTGAGTAGTCTACTCACCGCTATGGTATTTTCTCTCTTTCCCTTATCCTTGCATTAGTTGGTTGTGTACTTTGTTTTGGTTTGAGTGCAAGTGTGCAGAAAAGGTGTCATCATCAGATTAAATATGTACAACTTCCAGAAAAGTCTCTCTCCATTGAGGAGTTTGCAAGTGCTATAGCTGAAGTGGATATAGTTTAGGTTTTATATATGAATTTCTAAGTATTGAAGAACAGCAAGCGAGGTTATCATTTTTTGTTTTCTCTAATATTATATGTAACTGAAAATTCCCAATGTGTTCTGTGAGATAGAGATGACAATGAAATCCAAGCGATCACCGGAGCCTATAAAACTCTTCTCTTTTATTTTTCTATCTACTATATTAAAAGGTACTAGGGTTCAATTTAATCTAAAAGTAATTTTTATAGAATTACTCTATCGGTTTTCATATATAAGTAAATTGCGGCTAGACATTGAATTAAGAAAAGTTAGAAAAATAAATATTATTACTAAATTGTGTGCATTTATTCTTAATAAAAGCAAAAGTAGTGTAATAAATAGTTTATTACATTGGTATAAAAGTAAAAGGAGTATAATAAATAGGGTAAAATTGAGATGTTAATAACTGAAAAAAACTTTGACTTGTTTGTATTTAGTAACAAGAAAAAGAGTATATTTTTGCTTATAAATAAAAACGGAGGGAATACTTCACATCCTAACCTATGAAGCCCTGATATTCCAAAATAGACGAAGTACCTGTATCTGACACGTATCCGATACGGGATGGATACGTCGCTAACACATGCAGGATACGGCTCACCATGACGGATACGTCACGGGATACTGATGAATCCCTATCACATGATGGTTTTCAGTGTTAAAAAGGGATTTTTACTTGGAGTTTTTGATGAATGACAATGAAGTTGATGAGAATTTAACAATTTGTGCTATTAGAAATTTATTTGCTATGCAGTTTTTATGCTGGGTTTTGTCGTGATTTTGTGCCCAGGGACTAGGTGGAATTGAAGAACAAAGCAGTGCAGGCAAATGGACTCAATGGTGCAATAGCAAGAAGCATTCAGCCAAATGGTGCGTGAGTGGCGCACCACGCGCGAGAAGACTGCAAGAAAGGCGCCCAACTGGCGCGTGAGTGGTGCTGGAGCGCGAGTGGCGCGCCAATCAGCGGCAGACGCGTTAAAACACGCGTTGGACGCGTTTTTCAGTATTTTGGGACGTATTTTGAACCCTAGTACACGGCGAGAACTGATTGCTCTGGATATCGGCGTTGAAGATTCGAGACTTGGGAACAAGGATTGAAGCTTCACATGTGTTCGTCTTCATCTCCAATTTGTAATTCTTCTCTTTCCTTTTCCTTAATCATGTGTAACTAAACCCTAATGTTAGGGATGAATGAATATTGACGTAGCACTATTGTCGATGGTTTAGAATTTTATTTATATCATACTCTCTCGTATTTTGCGTATCGAATTTCTACGCTTAATGCTTTTTATGGTTGGAAAACTCGTACAATGATATTTTGTTCAATTATGAAATGGAAGTTTTGTTTTTGAATGTTTGAAATTCTATACCTTCAATTCGTAGCTTAGGAATAATCTATGAGTTGTTGTATATTGCAAACCCTCGTTTTAAATGCTTGTCGTTAATTAGAATCGCTTAAGGAATTAGGGTTTGTAGTTATTGACAAAGGACTAGTTACCTAAGGAATTAGGAATTAGTGAATGTTGTGGGTTTGATAGCAAAATTAGAGAGAGCTTATCCTTCAAATTAAATCAGTGCAATAGTGTGAAATCAATAGGAATTCATCCCTAGCATCTTCTCCATCGTATCTTTTCAAACGCGTTCTTCGTTTCTATTATTAAAAACATAAAAAGAATATTTTATTGCTTTACTTTAGAGCTTCATAGCTCAATCAAATCAATCTCATCCTAGTTCACTTTGGTTCCTTTAGTAGTTGTTAACGTAACTGGTAATTAAATTCGATCCTTCAGGACGATACCCGATACTTGCCGGTTTTATTACTTGCACGATTCGGTACACTTGCCGAAAGTTCAACAGATACGTTTGGCTTTTCTGATACTTTTTTTACCTTGCACAACAGAAGTGGTGTTTGCCCGACAGGGATGGTGTTCTTCTTGATAGGATGAAGTATTGCAGAGAAAAAATACATATAGGTGTCCGAGTGTTGCAGCAGAGAAGAAAAGATGGGAGAAGAAATTGTAAGAAAAATGAGTTGCAGTCTTGAAGAAGATGAAGGAAATGGAGTAGAAGCAAAAAATTGGATTTGAAAATCTGGGATTGAAAACGTGAAAAGACAATATAGAAAGACGTGTTTTTTGGACCCACTTAAAATAATAGTAAAATAAGAGGGTGGGAAATATAAAACATTAAAACTACCTTCTCTTTTTGACAACACATTAAAACCACCTTGGGCAATGTATAGTATTGTTTTTGAGTTTCAGAAAATAATTTCAGAAAATTAATTCACCGAAGATATTATTGGGTTGAGTTGCGGACTAGGTCGCTTTCTTTAAGACGTTTCGTGGCACTGCTCAAAATTGTGCAGACAGACTATCAACCACGACGTCCCCAAGATAAAACAGCCCAGTCAAAATTGTTACGAAATATCACTGCACAGTGAAATTTCGCTCAAGAAATACACCTCAATATGGTTAAAAAACCACTTTGAATATGGTTCGCAGACCACTCTTGAATATGGCTCGTAGGCCACTCTTTAAAGTAGAAGAGAAGAAAAATCGAGAGAGGAGAGAGAGTTTGAGGTATGATTTAACGTCAAGCGGTGTAAAGAGTCAAGTGAGGGAGGGGCCTATTTATAGGCTTCAAAACTGACTTGGTGCGTAAGTCTTTGAGGATAAGACCGGAGTGCTTGCGCTCCAAGCTATAACAGATAGGAACAGACGTGGATAAGAACGACTCTGTTCAACGAATCTGTACGCAACGGTTAGTTCAGCGTATCCAGACGGTTCAACGAATCTGGACACGCAACGCACCAAAAAATAAAATAATAATTAATTATTTTCGCAAAAAAGAAATTACGCCTCACAGCCCGAGCCCAGGCCTGGGCCCGGCCCTGCCCGTCGGACGGCGGCGGCCACGCATGTGTGGTGGTCAGTTTATGTGCGTTCTCTCTATTTCACAAAATTGGGTACCCATTAGGCTCCAACCCAAGTTGTGAAGTCCACACTTATAAACACTCTTAAAGTGTTTATTCTATCCAATGTGGGACTTTTTCAATTCACAACTACCAAAGTTCCAACAATCCCCCACTTGAATTTAAAAAGAAGTTTCAGAAGTAGCGTCAAACGCCTCCATAAGATTGTGCATAAGCAGAGGTGTCATACGACTTGAACCTTGCATAGCAGTTAAGATTTAGATTCAACAAGAGTGACTCGTAGTCTTGAACTCTATCTCTAATCATCAAAACCACACACAACCTATTCCATAGGTGTATTCTCAAAAGCCCGTACGTTTATGGCCCTGCACGTCTATCCCAGTTTAGTGAACGCTCTAGGAATTTCTGCCAACAATTCCATAGGAAGCGGCCTCACTTCCACATTCACAAAGGTGAGTCTATCAAGAGTACTCCTGTAGCTAGGTACTCCACTCCACATAGAGTATAGATCTCATTAGGAGTTTCTATTATCTCAACCTTACATCGCTTCAAGAATCATGTTTCTTTACAGATATATAGTAGCATGTTCATCTCCTATCACTTCACAACTTGTTATTACCCATTGAACCTAATTCTTGGGATCTCCAGTCTTTTAGGTCCTGTTACCATCATGAGTGACTCATGGTTCTAATGGCAGTAGTCCCATCTTTTGAGATGTATTTTGGACTTTCTTTTTGGCTAATCCTTTCGTCAAAGGATCACCTAAGTTCTAATCAAAGCGTATTTGATCCACTCTCACAGCTCCTTTTGAGAGAATTTATCTAACAATGCTGTTCCTACGACATAGCAGTGGATCAACGCAACTGTCATCGGTTTTTCCCATAAGGGAATCTCTGCTAGCAGGCATCTTAACCAGCTAGCTTTTTCACTAGTTGTGGCTAGTGCTATCATTTCAGACTCCATAGTGGACTGAGCCAAAATGGTCTGTTTCTTTGATTTCCAAGAAACAGCACCACCGGCTATACTAAATATATAGCCGCTAGTAGCTTTGGAATCATCAGATAGAGTATTCCAATCAGCATCATTGTACCCTTCAATTACAGTTGGAAATCTCTGATAATGTAATCCAAGATTCATGGTCCTTTTCAGGTATCTCATGACTCTTTCAATAGCGTGTCAATGCTCGATACTAGGTCGACTAGTAAACCTGCACAACAATCCCACAACATAGGCAATATCGGGTCTAGTACAATCAGTGGCATACCTAAAACTGCCAATGATGCTCGCATATTCTGTTTGTCTTACACTATCACCAGTGTTCTTAAAGAGCTTGACACTCGGATCATATGGTGAACATGCAGGTTTACAATCAAAGTAATTGTATTTCTTTAAGATCTTCTCAATGTAATGAGATTGATCCAAAGAAATTCCCTTCTCGGACCTAGTGATCTTAATACTGAGGATTACACTTGCTTCTCCGAGATCTTTCATATCAAAGTTGTTGCACAACAATGATTTCACTTTATTTACAGCATGAATGTTTGATCCAAATATGAGTAGGTCATCTACATAGAGACATATGATAGTGCAAATGTCATTCTCAGTTTTGTAATAAATGCATTTGTCACTTTCATTCACTTGAAACTCATTCGATATAATCAAATTATCAACCTTCTCATGCCATTGTTTGGGAGCTTATTTGAGACCATACAGAGACTTGTCCAACTTACAGATCTTGTGTTCTTTCCCATGGATCACAAAACCTTCAGGTTGCTCCATATAGATTTCTTCTTCTAAATCACCATTTAAAAAGGCAGTTTTTACATCCATTTGGTGTACTTCTAAGTTATAAATAGCGGCTATCGAAATTAGTACCCTTATAGATGTAATTCTTGTAACAGGTGAATATGTGTCGAAGAAATCTATATTCTCTCTTTGTCTAAAACCTTTGGCTACAAGACGAGCCTTGTACTTATCAACAGTGCCATCAGGTTTTAGTTTCTTTTTCAAGATCCATTTACAACCAATGGGTTTGCAACCAGGAGGCAAGTCCACTAAGTGCCATGTCTTGTTAGACTCTAGAGAATCCATCTCATCATTTATGGCTTCTTGCCACAAATCAGCATCCAATGACGACAGAGCTTCTTGAAGGCTAGTAGGATCCTTCTCTAATGTATAGACCGTATAGTCGGGTCCATAGTCTTTAGCAGCACGTGCTTTCTTACCTCTTTGAGGTTCTATTCCCTTTTCTCACTACAACAGATTTGGGGATGGGTAGCATTTTTTTTAGCCATGGGCAGCGTTTCTGAGCGCTGCTAAATTTGGCGCTGGTGATTCCTCCCCAAAAATGGGCAGCGTTTGAGAAGTGCTGCTCATTAATAGCCATAGGCAACGTTTGAAGGGAGAAGCGCTGCTCATTCACCTAGCGCGTTTAGCAATGGGCAGCGTTTGGTAAGGGGAAGCGCTGCCCATTTCTAAACGCGCAAGGTGAATGAGCAGCGCTTGGTGGGAGAAGCGCTGCCCATTCACCTAGCGCGTATAGCAATGGGCAGCGCTTGGTAAAGGAAAGCGCTGCCCATTGCTGGTGAATGAGCAACGCTTCTCCCACCAAGCGCTGCTCATTCACCTAGCACGTTTAGCAATGGGCAGCGCTTCCCTTTACCAAGCGCTGCCCATTGCTATACGCACTAGGTGAATGGGCAGCGCTTCTCACACCAAGCGCTACCCATTGTTTAATTTTTTTTTTCCTTTTTTTCTTGTTTTTTTGTATTTTCCTTTTTACATTTGATAATTTCCTTGTCATATACAGCCAATTAATACCAATCCAATCCATTATATATTAACAACATATATATATATATATATATATATAAACTAGTTATATATCCCAATGCACCAATATGATCACAAACCAAAACAAACTAGCTAACAAGTTATTATATATATATGTATCCAAAACTTAGCAACTTACAATATTAACAAATTAATATGTATCCAAATCAAACTCTCTAACAATATGTATCCAAAACTAGCAAGATACTTACAATATGTATCTAAATTAAAACAAGTTAGCAACTTACATATGCATGAACCAATTCATATGCATGTATCCAAAATTAGCAAGCTACTTACAATATGTATCTAAATTAAAACAAGTTAGCAACTTACATATGCATGAACCAATTCATATGCATGTATCCAATCAATAAAACTCTAACAATTTACAACATTACAATCTATCTAAAATCAAAAGAATTGCGAGACATAATGGCACCACTCTCCTCTAAGCTCATCAAGCTGTGCAGTAGAGTATGTCTTCCACCGACAATCGGGAAAATACTGAAATTATATAATTAAATAAAATTAGAATTGAAATATATGGTTAAATCAAAATAAAAAAGAGTTCTGTAAAGATACCTGTCTGGGGATAACCATTTGATTGTGGGTAATAATTTCCTTCATAAATCTCATTACCTAATACCCACAATCATTGTTATTTGGTTGTTTCGGACACTACAAAACAAAAGATTAGTTAATTGTTAAATTTAATTTAATACATTTTTTTGACAACAATAATGTAAATAAATATATGAGAAGATTGATTACAAACTTACCACTATTGGCACCCATTTTGTCTGTGATTGTTCCAATCCCCAATATTCCTTCAAACAACTGAACACAATTGGATATAACTATATTATTAAAAATACATATAGTTAACAACTAAAACAAAGAAATATGCAGAGTGATCGAAATACACACACCTATTAAATATGACAACCAAGTCTGGGTGGGTGTTGAAATGACCATGCACAGAATCAATGTAGTACACCGTATCTGTCTTAGGATTTATTGCAAGCAAAATCCAATGATCCCTACAAAATAAAACTTTGAGTAAGTAATTGACTAGTATTTAAAAAATGCATGTTATATAAGAATAGATTAAATCTCTCACCCTACGAGACACGGTGCCATAAACATGGTATCGACGCCTCTATGTTGAGCATCCGATAAGCGTCGAGTGATATAATTTGTAACATCTGTCTTGTTTTGTTCCACAAGGTCGTTATAATTAGACAGATCCTCCCTGACATTACGGAGGTGTGTACTATCCGGACACAAGAACACATATCTCTGTGTCCGCTCCGAAGGGACCAAAATGTTATGATACAAGCACCTACAATTAGAGGTATATGTATATACAAATTAAATTAACGATATAATAAAATAAACTCAATGATGTTAAATAATAAATTACATACGTACCTGATATATGCTCTAATACAAACACTGGTTGCCCAATTCATCTGACATAAATCATTAATATCCTGTTTTTGGATTATCAATAGTTGATCGGGATTGCAAAAAATGTTGTCATCCATCTCCAATACAAGCGGGGTTTCATCATCCATCTTGAATTGTGCATGCATTTCGGTATACAAAATAATCCTAGAATCATCAATGGAAGAGGCGGAGGGCTGACACACTATTGGAGGAGGGGCTGGCTGAGTCACTTTTGGAGGGGCGGGCTGAGTCACTTTTGGAGCAAGGGAGGACCGAGTCACTTTTCGAGGAGGGGCGGGCTGAGTCACTGTTGGAGGAGGAGAGGGCTGAGTCACTGTTGGAGGAGGAGAGGGCCGAGTCACTTTTTGAGGGGCAGGTTGAGAAACTTGTGTTGAACGGCCGGACCGAGACACTTTCTTGCTAGTAGATATTGCCTTGCTAACACTTTTGCCCCTAGATTTTGCATTTTGGCGTACCTATATATAAATCAAATAATTCGTTAGCTAGCACACAATAAATGACAAAATAAAATAATTAGTTAGTTACAAATATATTGTCACTTACAACAATAAGGTGTGCTGGCCATGCCACAAATGTACCAACTGCATCTTGCACAGTTAGTAAATCTATACTGGGTATTGGAGCAGGCAATGGTGCATCCCCACAATTGCACAATCAACTCTGACTCTAACATGATTTGGAGGTATGGGTAAATTGTGCATCAAAGTTCCCAATTGGTCACATGTGAAGCCTATTGCAACCATTTGGTGTGAGTTTGAGATATACAATTCACACTCACACTCATTGTTGTCCTAAATCAATTATAAACAAAAATTAATAAATACATTGCGTAGAAGAAAGAGAGTTTAATAATTAATTTCTTATTTATCCTCAAAAAAAAAAAAAATTAATACCTTAGTTGACGGAATGGTGCAGCTATCTCGTGCGCTATCTGTGGCAGGGGATGGTACTGCAGGCGAAACCAACCCATAGTGCAATTTGATTTGACTAAGTTCAGACCTTAGACCTTCATACAATACCCGCAACTCTCTACTTTGTTTACAATCATGATGCTCCTCATAAGTTCTCTTCTTTGATCCAAGGTAGTTGGATGGATTAACGCCAAATCCACAACCCCTTGTACGACCTGTGTATTCTTCCTTTTCCAAGGCACGATTAAGGATTTCCTTTTCAGAGCAATCAGTGATCTCTCCCTGTGACACAGACTCTGATATGGTTTCCTGATTCACAAACAAAAGTATAATAAATAAAATTATTATACATTTTAAATATCATAAAAGTTTCAAAACAATATTCGAGTTTTGGAAATACTTACAATTCTGTCGGTCACCTCCTTAGTTTTGGGATCCACAACCTCTCCATCCTTTTGTCTGGCTGCTACCCACAAAAAATGTCGCTCAATGCTTTCTTTAGTAGGATCTTTCCCACTCTCCTCCAACTATATTTAAATTTACCAAATGTTAAGAAATTATAAATCAAAAGATTTATTAAACAAAGAGAAATCAAGCTTATTGTGTCTTACCAATCTCTCTTCAAAAACTTGATATCCACTAGCACCGCCTCTATAAGGGTACTCACAACCAGAAGCTCTCTCTCGATTCGCTTGGCATAGTTCCTATTTAGAGACATAAGTATACATTAATGTATAATATATAATTGTCAACTATATTTTAAGTTATAACTTAATAGATTATAGTACTAACCATGAAATCTTTATCTTCGGTGCGTCTCCTAACAAATGTAACCCAATCCTCCTCCGTAATAAATCCACTATATGGCGTTGGAGGCTTCCATCTGAGGTTTCCACTATTATCAAACAACCATTTTTTTTAGACTACCCCTGAAATTCCGATGTAGCTTTCCAGCTTCCTTCATACACCAGTCTTTTCGGGACTCATCCACATCAAAATATTTCTGCATACACATATTCAATGAAAATGATATAAATATATATGGTTACAAATTTATTAAATAAGATTACTAAAGAGATGTAAAATTATATACCTGTATTGTTAACCAAAACTCCTCTTTGTGTTTCCTCAAAACAGCACTTTTCTCACTCCAAGTACTGATTGTAATTGGTTTCATTTGTTTTACCTTACTACCGAGGAAGGTAACCAAATCTGCGCGATTATCCCCAATTGGCTGGCCCTTAATATTCCACAACACCTACATTATGTCATTAGTAAATTAGTTAACAAACAATTAAAACTAAGTGTTGAATTAATAAGTTAATTAGTAATTAGTAATTAGTAACTTACTGGTACCTTTCCTTTTCCTTTATTTACTCGATTGATGATATCTTTTTTGACCGTCATTCCACGAGGAGCCTGCTTTCTGATATACTTTTCAACATCACACTGATGATCGCTGTCATGATCACTGTCATGATCACTATGATCCGCCATCTAACCTGCAATAAAACATAATCATTGTTATTGTTATATTTATCTATCCAAAATAAATAAACAGACAAGAAGATGAAAACTATGTAAAATAACTACTTGGAAATAGATAAAAAGCATATGATGTAAGTCTAAATTACCTTTTCCTTTTCTTGGATATAATTGTATTTTCAATTCGCGTCTTAGTATTTTTTTTTTGACGAATCGTAATCCCATCACTATGATCGTTTCTAACATACAAAAAATCCTCTATAGGAGTACTTTCATCTACAATTGGTAGTGATGTCCCAAAGAAAGGGTCGTCCTCAATACCATCATCATCGGTTGCTTGATCCTCAATGTCATTCACCAATTTTTTATTTGTCAATAAAACAATGGACCAATTTGTATCAACTGGATCAGTGACATAAAACACTTGTTGAGCTTGGGATGCCAAAATAAAAGGCTCATCTTTATATCCTAACTTATTGAAATTCATCCGCATGAACCCCAACTCATCAATCTGTAAACCACTATTATTGTCAACCCACTTACATTGGAACACAGGCTCCCGAAACATGTTGTAATCCAACTCCCATATGTGTTCAATGACCCCGAAGTATGACATATTCGCATATATGGGATTTCTGTCTTTGGCACTTGATGTATGCAAAGCTTGAGCTACAAGTGTCACCCCACTATTTTGCATTTTACTTTGATCATCATGGTTTTTTGTATAGAACGTGTACCCGTTCATTAGATAGCTGGTGTAAGAGAAAACTTGCATATTTGGACCTTTTGCTAACCATCTCAATCTTTCTGAAATCGAGGAAGGATTCATAGCAAATTCAAAATCAATGTGCTCTTTTAGCCACACTATGAAACTCCGATTATGTTCTTTTGTTAACCAAACTTGAGTCTTATATGGGTGATCACTCTTAAGTATGTCCATGTGCTTGGAAACATATGAATCAACCTTAGTATCATTGTGCAAAACATATAAGTGTGTGTCATCTAGTTCTTTCCTTGATACCATCAGTACGTATTTTTGTTCCTGACATCCCTTTACTAATGTTTCCTAAGTGACGAGACCTTGGCAGTCCCACAGAATATTCAAGACTAGATAGATAGCCGGTACAGAACTCAATAGCTTCTTCAACTATGTAGCGCTCAACAATACAACCCTCGGGTCGTGATCAATTTTTCACATAACCTTTTAATATCTTCATGTAACGCTCAAACGGATACATCCATCTCATGTAACATGGGCCACACAATTGTGTCTCTCTAACCAGATGAACTATTAGATGAATCATTATGTCAAAAAACGAAGGTGGGAAATACATCTCAAGCTCACACAAAGTGACAGTAATTTCTCTTTGCAATGATGGCAACTTTCAGGGTCAATCACTCTACTACAAATCGCCTTAAAGAAGAAACTAAGTTTGGTTAGGGTCTTGCGCACTTTCTTAGGCAAAATGGAACGTATACCAATGGGTAGCAAATTCTCCATTAGAACATGGCAATCATGAGACTTTAAAGACTTTAACTTGAGGTCTTTCATCGATAAAAGGTTCATAACATTTGAAGAGTAACCCTCTGGAACTTTAACTTCATGAAGAAACTTACAAAACACGGTCTTCTCCTTTTTAGATAAAGTATGAGCTGTTGGAGGTAGATATGTACGTGTACCCTTCTTTATCGGACCCAATTCTGGTCTCAACCCCATACTAAGCAAGTCCAACCTCGAGTTGATGGTATCTTTAGTCTTTCCTGGCATATTGAGCAAGGTACCGATGACACTTTCAAAGACATTTTTTTCAACATGCATCACATCAATGAAGTGCCTTACATATAATGACTTCCAGTATGGCAACTCAAAGAAAATTGACTTTTTTTCCACCCCCGTTTGGCAAGCTCTCCTGCAAAAGGCTTCCCAAATTTAATGTTCAAACCTCTCACCTTTTGAAATAGTTGTTCACCCGTCAAAGCCATGGGAGCTTTACGGGTTTCGATATTCCCATTGAATGCCTTTTTCAACAGTCGATACGAATGAGTAGATGGCAAAAACCTACGATGACCACAGTATATATTCTTCCTACCATGTTCCAACCACATCCAATCAGTGTTATCTTCACATATAGGGCACGCACACTGACCTTTGTTACTGTACCCAGATAGATTGCCGTATGCTGGAAAGTCATTAATTGTGCCAAAAATCATAGCCCTCAGGTTGAAAGTTTCTTCTCTGAACCCATCATACACCTCTACTCCAGTCTCCCACATTAGCTTCAAGTCTTCAATTAACGGAGCCAAGTATACATCAATATCATTTCCCGGTTGCTTGGGCCCAGAAATTAACAAAGACAACATCATATATTTGCGTTTCATGCAAAGCCATGGAGGTAAGTTATAGATCGCCAAAATCACGGGCCATGTACTGTGGGAGCTACTCTGAATGCCGTGCGGATTAAATCCATCAGCAGACAATGCAAGTCGTAGGTTTCTTGGATCCAACCCGAAATCAGGATAATCAATATCAATTTTCTTCCATTGCGGAGAATCCGCCGGGTGTCGTAGCATGCCATCTTTAATCCTTTCATCATCATGCCATGTCAAGTGTTTTGCATCTTCTGAACTATGGTACATGCGCCTAAATCGAGGAATTATGGGAAAATACCACAACACCTTTTCTGGAGCAGATTCTTTCTTTTTATATCGCGATGCATTACATTTAGGACACGACTTTAACGATGCATGTTCATTCCGAAATAAAATGCAATCATTGGGACAAGCATGTATCTTCTCATAGTTCAACCCAATGGACCCTAACATTTGTTTTGCATCATACGTCCGAGAAGGGAGCACATTATCCTTCGGCAACATTTCTTTCAACAGTGCGAGTAATTCCGTAAAGCTCTTATCCGTCCATCCGTGGCAAGTTTTCAAGTTATACAACTTTATCACAGCCAATAGTTTTGTGAATTCAGTACAACCTGAATACAACGGTGTCTCCGCATCCGTTATCAATTTCACAAACATTTGAGGACAGTCATTAAGATCGTCTTCAACAGCCTTTGCCATCGCTTCAAATTCTCCCCCTTCAAATGTAGGTCTTTCAGTGTCAACCGGTGCACATCTCTCAGTACTATTACCCATATTTGAAGATTCACCTCTTTCCTCACCATGCATTGTCCAACAAGTGTAACTTCGATCTATTCCGTAACCCTTTAAATGTCCTGCCAACTCCTCTGCATTAACTGATTTTACATAACAACAACTCAAACAAGGACACTTCATGTTACTAGAAGTCCCTAAACGTTCAACAGCACACTTCACAAAATAATCCACTCCAGCAACATATTCCTTGGACAGACGATTGGCAGACATCCACTCTCTATCCATAATTTCCCAGTATTTATTTAAAATAAAATCCTGATAAGAGAACTTAAAAACCTATTATAGGTAACAAACACACAAAACGAATAATTTTTTTGAAGCTAATACATTCAACTATTTTAAACTAAAGAAATCAAAGACTTTGATGTCTTCCATATTGTCATTCTTCATATAATAAATACAAGAAAACAACAAAAGTACCTGAACAAGTGGAAGCAACGATGAACTCCAACGAATGCGAACCACGCACTAGCAAATGAAGCGAACAAACACGAACTCGAGCTCGAACTCACGAACCAACACGAACTCGAAGGAAGTATTTTCAATTCCTATAAACAATTCATTAATTAAATTACTAATTAAAGAACCATCATACAAATATGGAAGACAAAAATACAATCAATTTTTGTGACATTAACAAAATAAGACAAACACTTCGCCCTTTCAATAAACCAATCAATAACCATCAACTTTGATCATCTAACATAAATTTCCAATGCCATTAAAATTAATAAAATAACATGCAATCCTAAATATTCAAGTTTATAAAATCCCTTAACCGAAAGCAACATTAAATTAACAAGCATTGGACATCTCAACAAACACTAAGCCTACATCAAATTAAATTAACAAGCATTTCATTTGGACATTTCAACAAACACTACAACTACATTTCCCCCAAAGTTTAGAAACACCATTTTAAAGAACCAATCATCAACCATAACCTTTAAATCATCTAACCTAATGTTCCAATGCCATTAAAATAACTAGAGCAACATGTAGTAATACTAAACTTTGTGAAAGAGAAACGAAAATGAGGAAGAAATCACCTTACACAAAAATGGAGAAGAAATGGAGAAGTGTGGAAGAGATGTCCTTTGGGAAAACGAAAATGGGAGAGAGCCACGAAAATGAGAGAGAGCCACAAAAATGAGAGCTTGAGAGAACGAAAATGAGAGCTTGAGAGGACAAAGATGAGTGCTTGAGAGGAGTGTGTGTCCGTTTGAGGCCAATGGAGGAGGAGGAGGAAGAGAGCTTGAGAGAGTGTTAGTGTGTTGAGGAGAGGACTAGATCACGAAAATGTATGTGTTGAGAGGGAAAAAAATAAAAAAAATAAAAAACACACCAATAGGCGCTTCACTAATAAGCGCTGGCCATTGAGAACTGGTCATGACAAAAGGTAGCGCTTTCTGCATAGGCGCTGCCTATTGCGCAGCGCGTCTAACCCAAAAGGTAGCGCTTGCTGCATAGGCGCTGCCTATTGCGCAGCGCGTCTAACCCAAAAGGTAGCGCTTGCTCCATAGGCGCTGCTTATTGCGCAATGTGTCCTACCCAAAAGCAGCGTTTGCTTCATACGCGCTGCCCATTGCTCCGTTTCAGCCAAAAGCAGCGCTTCTAGCATAAACGCTGCCCATTTTAGCGCCTTTTTTTTCAATATCTGTTGTAGTGTCTACGTTGTTTTCAACGCTCCTAAGCACAGAAACTTGAGAAGTTCCGGTGCCCCCACTATTTCTTGATTTAAAAGGGAATCTACTTTCATAGAAGTCAACATCATTTGACTCTATGATCACTGTCATACCCTAATTTTGTCCGCCTAAGTCAAAACCCTAATTTTCCGCAAAAAATATATAAATTTAGAAGTGTGGTGTTATTTTGAAGAGTGAAGAGCATTGTGCATGCATTTTTGGGTTTTAAAAGTCATTCTAGGGCTTTTAAATTCATTGTTAGAGTGGAAATGCATTTGTTGTAAAAAAAACAATGTTTTTAGGGCAAAAGGGTATTTTGGTCATTTCCAAAATTAAGCAATTTCTCACCAAAAATCATTGTTCAATCTCAGAGGAATTTATTTGGATCTAGATGATTTGGGTTATGAATTTTTGTGCGCATGCATGCATGATTTTTGGCATAAAATTCAAATTTTAAGCAAAAGGGCAAAATGGGAATTTCCATCAAGGTGAGGTCTCAAATCAATTTTGGGAAGGGTGATATCATGGAATTTTGGGCCCAATCATTGATTCCTAGGATATGGCCCAAAGTGGCATGATTTTTATGGAATTATCTAGAAAAGAATAATCAAAAATGGTGAAAATAAGGATGTGTCCCCAATAAGACAAAATGTACTATTTTTCTTGACAAGCTTGCAAAACTTGGGCACCAAGGCCTCTTTGCTCCGAATTTTCCAGCTCATTTTCACCTCATTTTGTGTTTCCTCATGCCCTTGATCCATGTGAGTTGTATTCCTAGCCATTGATTAAAATTCTAGATCAAATCCTAGGCTACAACTTTGTGTAGAATGACCTAGGTGCCCTCAACAATTTTTGTGCAACAAAAACTCATAATTTTTGTGTATGACCAGCTATTCCTCACTCATTTGTGTTTTCTCCTTGTCCCTAATCCATGTGCATTGCAATCTTGGCCTTTGATTCAAATTCTAGCTCAAATCTCAATGGTTTGCAAAAGCACAATGTCCTAAATACCCTTAAACCTAGTTGCTCTCTATATATACCTTAGAAACCTCACCTCAAAAAGAACTTTTGGCCTCACAATTCATTCACAAAACCCTAGCACACAAACCTCTCCTCTCCTCTCCTCCCTTGGCCGAATTTCCTCTCCATTCCCTCCTCCATTTTTCTTCATTTCACTTCCATTTTCTCACCTCATTTCCATTCCTACTTCATATATCTTCCTTCTCTCCTAATTTAATTCAAGCTTGCATCATCAAAGGGCATTTTTAAGCAAGCATTTCGTGGGTTTCATTGAAATTTGGTGAAGATTCAAGTTGATTTGTGGTCTTGTTCTTCATATTAGTCATTCCTTAGCTTGGATTTGAGGTAAACTTCTTAAAACCTAGCATCATCTTCAACTTTTTTGCATCAAAATGTAGATATCATGTTTCTAATTTTGCATCCTACCATATTCATGCATTTTAGTGTTGTTATATTGTTGATTTGTTGATTGTTGTTGGTGAGAGGTGTCTCAAACATTTTGACAAGCACTTAGGGAGGCTTGGGTGTTTGAGATTGCTTCTCACCCTTGAATAAATTGTGATTTATGTTGTTTTTACTATGATCTTGCATTTTTGTTGAATAAATTGTGATTTATGTTGTTTTTACTATGATCTTGCATTTTGTTGAATAAATTGTGATTTATGTTGTTTTTACTATGATTTTGCATTTTGTTGAATAAAATGATGTGATGCTTCGCAAATCATGATTAGAATTAGGGTTTGTTAATTTTCTTGTGAAATGGGTTTGCAATATTGGGTAAAATGATTTCTCAAGTTGTTTTGGTTTGGTTGTTATGTACTTTGCTTGCAAAATTACTCTATGTTGATGATTGGCAAGAGGACTCACACTTGTGCCTTTGTGCACTGCACTTTAAGTGTTGAGGATTGCCTAAGATGATTCAACACAACCTTGTGCTTTGATTGTAAACTTTGGTTTGCTTGTTAGTAACTTGTTTGCAAAATTATTCTATGTTGAGGATTGGCAAGAGGACTCTCACTTGTGCCTAGTGCACTTCACTTTAAGTGATGAGGATTGCCTAAGATGATTCAATTTTCTTTGTGCAATTCTTGCTTAAAAATGCAAATGCTAGTTTTCTAACTTGATTAATCAATTTTGGTTACAAAAATGACTTGTTAATGCCCTCTTTTGGTCACTTTTGGTCTTGCAAATGTGATGTTCTTTCTAGGTCAATGTTATGCTTTAATGTTGATGATTTGGTAAAAGGACTAGACACTTATGCACTTGTGCATTGTCTCAAGCGTCAAGGATTACCAAAAGGGATTCAACCTTGTGCTTTATCTTGTGTTGACACTTAATTGAATTGAACTTTTGTATGGTCTCTTTGTGTGCTTATTGTTGATCTTACATATACATGCCATTAGACGTTGATGACTAAGTGTCATTCTTGTGCTCAAATGTTGTAATTGGTAATGTTTATGCTTATGCTTACATTGTTGATTGCTTTGCTTGCAATTTGTTAAATGTTGCACTTTGGTTCTTGACTTGGAAATTGATTGAATGTTCTACTTTCTTTTCCTTTTGGATGGCACGCCATCCCAACAAATCTTTTGTGACCAATGTCACCCTCAAACTCCCTTCTCCTTTCTTCAAATCAATCATTTTCTAAAGCTTTTCCAAACTCAATCTTTTCTCAAATTGTTTTCATAAGCCAATCAAATTCTTTCTAAGATCAACAATAAACCTTTTTGAAAACTCATAAGGAGGCAAGTCGGACGTACGGCCGGTGTTGTCTAGCGTCCTAAGATCAGAGCTGTACAGCTCAAACATCTTGGGATACTTATGAGAATTAAAACAAGTAATTAACAACTTGAACCCTATTTCAAAAAATGAGTAAGGAATCGAGTCGGATGTACATCCGGTATTGGTTAGCGTCTTAGGGTTAGCGGGCTGTACAGTTCGTGCGAGCCTAAGATACTTGCTCAAATAAAAGCAACCAACCTCACAACAAATCTTTTTCTTCCTTAATCAAAAAAACATTTTCAATAAGTAGGGGGCACGTCGTCTGTACAGGCGGGGTTGTCTTTGTTCTAGGTCTAGTGGACTGTACAGTCTAGGACCGAAAACCCCTACAATAAAAAACACCAACACAAAGTTTCTCGACTAAGGAGAACTACGTAAGCTTTGAATTCTCCATCGCACCGGGAGATACGTAGGAGCGGGTCACATCCCGTCAAGCACACTTTTAAAAAATAATAAAAAGATTCTTCTTTTCCCCCGTTTTCAAAAACACTTTTCTCAAATAAAAAAAGAAGTAGAACGAATTGTTTCAAATCAACTCTGTCATAACCGCACATCAAGTTAAAGGTTCCCTTTCGGTAGAAAGGAGGTGTGGGGTGCTAATACCTTCCCCACATCTCTAGTTCTCAAAGGGCCACCCGCCTTAAAAAGGACCCTTTTTCAATGTTTTGGTCCCTAAATGAAAAAATGTTGATGGCGGCTTCACAACTTTTCACGTTGTACGACGAAAGGTCCAATCCGGATTTTTCGGGGTGCAACAATCACTTTCGCATTAAAGTCATAAACCTGTATGTTTTGCTATTTACTGCATACCCAATGAATACACATTCATAGGCTCTACCGGCGAGTTTTCAAAAATAAGACAAGATGGGCTGTCTTTTCTTCAAGATCTCCGAAGAAAATTTTTATTTCTTTAGATTCGGCGAATCTATTCATAACTTAACCAACAGCTTATAACAATTTTTCACAACAGAGATCAAGTCCTATAATTCAGCAAAATAGCAAATCAATAAAGGTTTTATTTTTCTTTCTGCTTTACCATTCATTTCAGAAAAAATATGGTGCAGTCGTTTCATGTATAATTCCATTAAATTAATGAGAATCATACTCCGTTCCTTAATCGCTATAAAAACTCTTAACCTTTTTACTTAATTGATTTTCAAAAATCTGTAATGGAAAACTTTGAATATGTCAAGCACTTCATTTTTATTTTTCCCAAAGTATACTACAATGTAGTCAAAACAATTATAAATAAAAGTGATAAACTATCGTTTTCCATTTCTGGTTAACGTTCTATCTTATTCGCATATATCTGAGTGAGTCAAAACTAATACTCAGATTTCCTTACTGATTTAAGCGAAGTCTTGAAAATTCTTGCTTGACTTCAAAAATCACAATTTTTTCTTAAGTCATTTAAAAAAATAACTTTTGAAAAATGCTATTTGGCTCTTATTGAAAAGAATGCATTAGTTTACACGTCAAAGTCAACCATGTTTAAATATTATATAGTGTACAAAACTTCTGATAGACGAGGTACACAATGCTTTAAAAAATAACATTTGTTTAAATTAAAGTTTTAACCAGACTCAGCATCATTTTCTTATTTTCAGCAACCTGTATGTTTAAAACATACTCAATAACCATCCACCAATCTTCGCATTCACCAACAATGTTGATTTCAAAAATTATAGCAACAAATTGCAATTCAGTCAGATTAGCCTGCGCGGCAGAGCTTGGCCTGTTCATACACTTGCGTGTCGTATGATATGGTCTCTCGCAATTGAAACAATTAAATGGAGGAGCAGTGTCATTTCTAGGTGGGGGGTCCCATTCTAGTTGTTGTTCCTTTGAGCCTGATTACTGTTTTAATTTTTGAAAGGTTTTCTCAAAATTATATTGCAATCAATATTGCAATATATCGTAAAAGGTATAACTTCTCAAAAATAATGTTATTGCTAAAAAGCAATTCTATGATTTAAAATCATTAATCGTTAGCGTTAACCACTAACGGCAACAATATGAATTAAGAAAATTCATTCTTGTCGAGTAGGTTCCTAGGAAAGAGAGGTGGGTCACAACAGACACGCTTAAGTACCAAGTCTTTCCTAGCCAGAACTTTTCCCAGACTATATGAATTAAAATAATTCATTCTTATAGAGATGATTATTCTCTTTCCGTAGAATTAAGAATAATATAGAGATAATCATTCTCTTTCTATAAGACCGTATAGAGAAAATTATTCTCTTTCCATCGATAAATAGTATAGAGAAAATAATTCTCTTTCCAATGATAATAAATTATACAGAGAAAACAATTCTCTTTCTATAGAGAAAATAATTCTCTTTCCATTAATAAGTTGTATAGAGAAATTAATTCTCTTTCTCTTGGAATATTTCTTTAGCAATTTTATCTCTTCCTTTCTGATCAACTGTTTCAGTGAGCACATGAATGTCATCTTTTAAATGTTGGCAACATTTTTCATATTTAATAAAAATTTATTTTCTTGCCATTGACATTCTTGAACATGAAACGATTTGTTGAAATTAAAAACAGCAGAATCAGAGCCAGTAATGTCTTCGGTAGTCATGGCTAAATTTCGAAACGTCTTAAAATTGTTGTTTTTGAGTTTCAGAAAATAATTTCAGAAAATCAATCCACCGAAGATATTACTGGGTTGAGTCACGGACTAGGTCGCTCTCTTAAGACGTTTCGTGGCACTGCTCAAAATTGTGCAGACAGACTATCAACCACGACGTCCCCAGGATAAAACAACCCAGTCAAAACTGTTACGAAATATCACTACACAGTGAAATTTCGCTCAAGAAATACACCTCAATATGGTTAAAAAACCACTCTGAATATGGTTCGCAGACCACTCTTGAATATGGCTCGTAGGCCATTCTTTAAAGTAGAAGAGAAGAAAAATCGAGAGAGGAGAGAGAGCTTGAGGTATGATTTAACGTCAAGCGGTGTAAAGAGCCAAGTGAGGGAGGGGCCTATTTATAGGCTTCAAAACTGGCTTGGTGCGCAAGTCTTAGAGGATAAGACCGGAGTGTTTGCGCTCCAAGCTATAACGGATAGGAACAGACGCGGATAAGAACGACTCTGTTCAACGAATCTGTACGCAACGGTTAGTTCAGCGTATCCAGACGGTTCAACGAATCTGGACACGCAATGCACCAAAAAATAAAATAATAATTAATTATTTTCGCAAAAAAGAAATTACGCCTCACAGCCCGAGCCCAGGGCCGGGCCCTGCCCGTCGGACGGCGGCAGCGCTCACGCGTGTGGGGTGGTCTGTTTATGTGCGTTCTCTCTATTTCACAAAATTGGGTACCCATTAGGCTCCAACCCAATTTGTGAAGTCCACACTTATAAACACTCTTAAAGTGTTTATTCTATCCAATGTGGGACTTTTTCAATTCACAACTACCAAAGTTCCAACATAAAGCCCACATCATTTTGCAGGCATTGAGCCGTGTGAAACTAACTACTCCCTCCGTCCCAAATTGTTTGCAGTTTTAGCAAAATCAATTTGTCCCAAATTGATTGTTGTTTTAGAATTTCAATGTAACTTTATGCTCTTTAATGAGCTCAAAATGTCCTTAAACAGGATCCAATTCTAATACTTAAATTGGTTCAAGAAAAAAGTATAATACAGTACATATTAGCCGTAAGTAAATATTATTATTATTATTATAGTAATAATTCAATTATATATATTAAATCTAATATAAAATTTATAAATTTTATTAGATTTTTTCTCTGTTAATGCTTTGTCCGTTAAATTCTTATTGTTATTTTTAATTATGTTTGTATACTATATTTTTATTTTTATATTTTTGAATTTTAATTTAATTTTTTTAAATAAAGTATCTCAGCCGTATCGTATTTTGATTTTCAAAATTTTCTCGTATCCCCGTATCCGTGTCGTGTCGTATCCCGTACCCGGGCTTTATAGATCCTAACTCTTTATTTGGATCTAAATAAATAGTTAGGATGTGGAATAACTCTATAATTTTTTTTCTTTGAGTTACTTAAACCCTACTCATATGAAAATATTTATATATTTATTTATAATTTGTGTACAATACATAATAAAATAGTTAGCTTTTAATATACAGTTTACTAAGAAAATTAATTATTTAAAATTCATAAAATACCAGTACAATATTAAATAAACCTTTTTAATCTAAAGATCATTACAATTAGTGATTAGAACAGATCAGGCCGATCGAGAGGGGGCAATGATCCAGGCTATGTCAGGACCTTGTGACACCCGTTTTGTTAACATAGATGATGCCAATACTTTTTTTGAAAGCCTATTAATTAAAAAGGTTAAGCCACATGCCTTACTGCCGAAAACACTTTATAAGCTATACCAAGCCTACTTGAGTAAAAATTAAATAGTAGTTTTTCCTACTTTTATTATATATATGAACTTTTGTATTTTGCGTTATATCAAAAATTTGCTTACGTTTTATGTTAATTGAAACATATATTAATCAATGTTTAATGTATTTAATGGTATTATTAAAAAATTCAATTTAAATGGAATGTCACATAAATAAAAAAGGTATTATTAAAAAATTGAATTTAAATAGAATGTCATATAAAGAATTTCTTTAAGAGGCTTTGTTGGATCTTAAATTAGAACTTAACTTCATTGACCTATTAGCTTGTCTAAATACAAAAGTCTGCACTATTCAAAGGTTGTGGGTTTTCGTAAAAAAATAAAGAAATGTTGAAATAGGATTTTTTTTAGTCAAGCGGTGAAATAAGTTTTTAAACAAATTTGCAAGTCTTATCAAGCTTTTCAAAAAGTCGGGTCACGCCTCAAAAGTGGGCTTTTTAGAAGCCACGAGCCATGCTCAGATTGAGACTTAACATTTGATGGGGAATCAACACATAAACACAATAACAAAACAATATGCAGCTAAAAATAAGTTCTCCAAACTCCATCGATCAACTACTCTTCACTCATACCATTCCATCTTCATCTCTTTCCATTCGAAAACAACAACACCACATCACACAACAGGATTTCGCAACCATTTCAACCTCCGAAGAGGAAATCGGAACCAACAAACTACAACACCACATTCTATTTTGCTTTTGTCTTTTCTTTTTATTTTAATTGGGAGCTGCCGACAAGCTTACACATGAGTTTGCTCATATTCCCCATTTGAGTTTATTCGTAGAAAGCTATTGTTATGGCTTGCTTTTGATTAAAAAATAGCAAAATATACACTCTCTTATCACCATCAAAATATACTCTCTTAACTATAAGCTTTTTTGGAAATTTTCAATTTCTGTTGTTAAGGCTTGCTTTTATTTTTTATTATTGTTTGTACTAGACCATTGCCCGTGCGATGCACGGGGAAAATTTGTGGTCAATAAAATTATTCTTTTTTTCAGAAAATTGTATATATGATTCTTTAGCTAAATACTATAGGAGAATTATATAACAATGTTATAGGGAACCATGGTACACGACTGATGCGTTAAATTATCGTAAATAAGAACGTGAATAATAATCAAAATAATGGATGAACCCTTAAAGAGCAATGTGGATGAACAAATTGAACCCCAATATATTAGATGAAACCTTGTAAAAGGATGTGATTTCCCATATATATTTTGATTTTCAGTTATCTCCATTTGACATCTACGTATACCAAAATTAGTCAACATTATAGCAAAGTAAAAGAATAATAATATTTTAAAAGACTACAAAAGTATATAATTGTTGCTTTTTTATTTTTATATAAGATAATAAAACACAATTGAATAAAATAAATAACAATTGATATAGCTAACAATGGTTCTAACATAGTTATAACGTCAAAAAGTTGTTTCACATATATTAAAGGCGGGGAGTACTCCCTCGCTCCCCATCCCATCATTTCAAACTTTTATCCATCCCCGTCCTTGTCCCCAATCTCTGTCATATGGAGTTTTTCTCCCCCACCCCTGTCCCCACAGGGGAGTGGTCCTTATCCCCGTCTTACAAACTTTTCTTTGTCCTCACTCTCGATTCCCATTATGTGAAATTTTCCTCCCCGCCTCTGTCCCCTTAGGGGTATCCGTCCCAGCCCCCCAAATTTTTCTCCACCCCGATCCCCGTCATGAGAAGTTTTCCTTCGCTTCTTTTGTCCGCACAGAGACATGGTCCCGTCCCCCTTCTTTGAAATGACTGCAAAGGATTTTCTCCCTCATCCAGTCTCTATAGGGAAAATTTTACCTCCCTTGGGGGGACCTTATGAAATATATCAAGTTAGAAATGCATGAATTTTGTATTTATCTAATTGAGTGATCAAGAAACAACCTATTTGTTATTTAACATTTTATAAATGAAAAACAATACAAATTTTAGGAGAAACAACCCAATTTGAAATAGTTAGTTTGTTTATTTCAATATAATTGTTGCTAACATTTTTTAATAGAAGGTGATATAACAATGAGAACATGCATTTAAGTCCTTTCTCTCATCTCCTTACCTTGACAATTTATACTAAAGATTGAAAATCTACATTCAACGAAGTCATTTTGAATGGGCAATATCCATTTGGATAGCGGTGAAAATAGAAAAAGAAAATACTTTTAAAAAAAAGTGAGTTAATAGATAACTTATGTCTAGAAGAATAAAGGTTGCGTGTACGTATAAAAAAGAACATCGCTTTATAGCAACAAATTAAAATTGTATGCCCCTACATAACTGTTTATAGTGAGTCATGTCTTGTTCAAGATTATAGTTAGCTTGAAGATATTTTCAATACTTTTATTTCTGGTTATTCATTATTGAAAGTTTATCACCTTTAAAGACCAAAATTAATTACAATTACGAAATGGTATAATTTAAACAAATGCAGAAACTCATAAAATTATATAAACAATAAATAAATGCAATATTACTTGATAATATTTGTTGAGTAATGAACACTCGATGCTAAGTTAAAAATAAGGCCTCAAAATAATCTCAATTGACTAAAAAGTAGGGAAAATATGAATAAAAAAGAGAGAGTGCATAAGAACTTAGAAGTTTAAGGAAGTATCTTCTTAATGCTTCAACTTCTTAATATATCTTCTTTGTGTTCTCCTTGCTTCTTGAAAGATAATTTCTTCCAAGTACTTTGCTTATCATTCCTACTACTATCATTCCTCCATTTTACTACTACTTTGTACTCTAAATATTGAAATGTACTCCCAAGTCAGATTCCACTACGCCCTCATCCCAAAACATATGCATCTCAGCAAAACAAAATTAATTTATTACTCAAAATCAAAGAACATAACTAAATAACTGATAACAAATGACAATCCTAATACGTTATGAGACTTTGCCTCTGGGAAGTTTAAAAGACACAGACAAATATATAAACTGTGCAATTGAAGAATAAAACCCAAAAACTGTGCAATTATTAACCCCCACCTCCCCCCCAAGTATTAAAATCATAAAGAAATCAAGAATATGTACTATGCATCCAAATTATGTCTTCACGATAAGATAGTTAAATTAAAAAAGAATAATAAAAATCAACAATAGCAAAAAATAAAACAACAGCGAACACTAAGAAATTAAAGTAACAAAAAGGAGAAGAGA
The DNA here is from genome assembly GCA_963573325.1 of Astragalus glycyphyllos. Lineage (NCBI taxonomy): Eukaryota > Viridiplantae > Streptophyta > Magnoliopsida > Fabales > Fabaceae > Astragalus > Astragalus glycyphyllos. The sequence continues at coordinate 49,821,416 of OY754307.1, read as the reverse complement.
GAGAAATATGAGAAGAAAACTCTCCCCGTGATATACGAAACCATCAGACTTATCTCTCTAACCTATAGGCCATAACGTTTCAGCTGCAACACAACCCTTTTACATTCCTTGCGACACTTGAAAGAGGGGAGGAGGGTGAGACCTAGACAAAATTGTTTCGTTTTAAAAAGGACTCTAATTTATGATGACTATATGTCATATGAAGGTTCTGCCTCGTAACTGATGTAGGGACCGTTCACTTTTCCGATGTCCTTGAAAGACCAAATAATATCATTTTATTTATATAGTTTTAATTACCTTTGGAACTTTAAAAATAATTGTCAAGAGAAAACCCATTTTCAATGAACAATTTTAATTACCTCATTTAACGTAAAACAATTAATATAGCTTCTAGAAAGGAGGATACAATTAAAACCCATAATAGCTATGTAATTACAAAACTACCCTCAATTTTGGCGGACTTTTTCCCGCCTAAACATCAAACCTTGTATTCTACTTTTATATATAAAAGATTCATAGCGGTAAGTTTAAAAGGTTACTCATTGTTTGTTCTAAATATTATTGTCTCTAATTTTTCTTTTGCTTCTCTAAGCAGCTAGAAAATTGTACTTCAAAGTGTCGGTTTTTGTATTTTGAGCATCAACTGGACTCAAATTTTTACTCAAGTTTGAACTATAATGTAGGTAGTGGGGAACATTCGTTCTCAAAAGAAATGGCTACACATCATAATGGAGGCAGCAAACCACATAGCTTAGAGTTGTAACAGCAAACGAGTCTTTGAAGACCGAAGGTTGCAACATTGATAATTAGGCAACATTGACACCATGAGAGAGCTCTGCAGCAGAAAAAGAAGATTAAATACTGAAGATCAGAAATTTCTCTAATTTCTAGGTTATTTTTATCTGTAATTCATGACTTTAATTTCTATTTTATTGTTCTTGACTATTATGGATACTTAAATCATCTTCTAGGGTCTTAGGTGAATCTTGCATGCTTAGAGACCTTTTTATGTTCTAATTTCTAGTTTGGATTCCTATTTTTATTTTAATTAATATTGTCCTATTAATTTAATCACATACTTAAGAATGATCACCCTTTGTATGTTCATAATCAATTAGTTGATTAGCAATCGTACTACAATTAGTTGGTGGACCTATAGGATAATTGGGGATATAATTAATGCATAACCAAACTTTTAATTTAGTCTTCCAATCATTCAACCTTTTTGTTCTTTATGTTTTTCTTAAATTTAAATTCTTGCATCACCAAACGAGAGTTAATTTAGAAAAAAGAATATTAATCGCGAATGACCAAACAGATTAATAGATTTAGTAAAGGGATTGACAATTATATAAAATAAGGGAATTCAGGTAGAATTAGACATAGAGGAATTGAAGCTTGCAAGTGAAACCGCGACCCTAGACCTCTCTCCAATTTATTTAATCTTGCATTCTAATTCTTGTTATTTATTTCACTTAATTTGTTTTCGTTATAATTCCAATATTTGTTCGTCTAAACAATATATAATCTTGAGTAGTTTGGTACTTGTTAATTAATCCTTGTGGATATGATAATATTTTATATTACTTCTGCGAAAGAGTACACTTACTCTAAGTGTGTTTTTAACGCAACATTACTTCTGCCAATGTTCCTACAAATATCTTACGGCTAATGGCGTCAATGCCACCGCTGATGAACATCTGAGTTTGGAAGGCATCCACCTGGCTCTGAGGGTCCCCGAAGCCGTTGTAGCTTCCGGTGGCTAGCTCTCATAACCTAGGTGGTATTTCCACCACCTGGATCTCATCCGTAAATGGTTGAAACACGCGTAATGGGGTCCTGATGACTTCTGATACTTGAGTTGAATAAATCTCCTCATGACAGCGAGTTGTTGCTGCAACTGCACCTCCCTTGCCTCTAGGACCTAATTAAATCTAACAGGAGAGGAAATCATGGATATTTCCCTTTGATCACGCCTCATTACATATTGGGAGAGGTAGAGGTGAGGTATTTGAGGGCCGATCTGTCAGTCATGCAGGAAAGTTCTTATGTAGCCGAGCGTACGTTTATACCGGCCGATCCGGTTTGTTGGGAACAAAAACTATACTCCTACATTCCCTACCAACTTTCTTATAGCATAATCAATCATCTCGTTTACCGCCACAGCTCCACAAGGTGTCTCCCACAGATGGCCGATTAGTTCTAAGTCACAATGTTATCCATCACTCTACCTAATCGTGCTGCCAACAAAATTAAAGTTGGATTAACTTCAACCTATAAAAAAAATTCTTAGTAGTACTAGTACCTATAAGAAAAAATTGGAATACTGGAGCAATAGTTAACAACCTCAAGTGCTACTATTTTCAAGCAACTTGCGTAAAAGCTACTACTTGGAAGGCCAAATGGTTTTACTACTTTATTGGAAAGCGCCAATGGCCATTGGTATCTCAGTAGGTTTTCAAGGCAGATGAGGCGTTGCGAGTTTCCCTATATATAAATGTAGTATAGCACATAAAGGGTATACGTATCGTTTTGTTAGGCTTGCAATTTTGCACGAAGGCATCTTGTTTGAGTATTGCAAAGGAAGGGAAAGGTGAGAAAACAACAAAGCCAAACTGGCTTTTACTTCCGAGAGACCTAACGGCGAACATACTCTATAGGCTCGCTCCTGTCGAGATTCTAACTAGTGCCCGTAAGGTGTGCTCTCTTTGGACGTTTGCAAGGACCCTCTTATGTGGCACACCATTGACAGGATCAGTGGTGTCCACTATGATTTGGATTCTTTGGTGAGGATTTGCTACCATGCTATTGACCTTAGTTGCGGTCATTTGGAAGAAATTGTGATTGTTGATTTTGGCAACGATTTTCTTCTCCAATACATAGCTCATAGGTAATACTCTTAATTTGTTTGTTTTCACTGTTATATTTTGTTACGTACAGTCATTCGATCCGTTCTTCTACGCATGTCTTGTCTGAAAATTTTGCAGTATTGTATTATCTGTTTTAGTATGCCAAATGTAAATAGTGCATTTAATTTATCCATCTAATTGCAGCTTAGAAATATGTATATGTATTTTAATGTATTTGGTGGTGCATAATTTGTGGATGCATGTATCATATTTTTGAAGCACTTTTGTGAAAAGAAATAGCTTTTTTGTCAAAATTTTCAGGGCTAGTCATTTACGTCGCTTAAAGCTTTCGAACTCGTGGAATTCAGCTCATCGATTTTCTCATAAAGGATTTAATGAAGCTGTGAAGAAGCTTTCACTATTAGAAGAACTTGACATTTCAATTAGAAACCTATCTATAAATTCTCTTGAAGTTATTGGCCAATGTTGTCCTCTTTTAAAATCGCTTAAATTTTACCAATTCATTTCGTAAGTTGACAAGTCAAATGAAGTGGCATTGCAAAGACTATGCCCAGGCTACGTTACCTAATGATTGCTGGAATCATGCTCACCAATGTTGGCTTGCTTGCCATTCTTGATGGATCTCCTCTTCTTGAATCTCTTCACATGCACCTATCTATTAATGTTGATTTGAGTGAAAGTGTGGTGAAAAGGTGTCATCATCAAATCGAAGATTTAAAACTTCCATTTATTAAGTAGATCTTAGATTAAGAATATTAAGAGACTCAAATGTTGATGGTGCTGTTTTAGGAGTACTTTTGTTAAATTTAAACTGAAGACTACTTTGCTGTTTGTTGTGTCAAAATTTTGTAATTTAGTGGATACTATTGACATCCAAAACGAAGCTTATAATACTTAGTTTGTAACCATGGCACAAGTATAAGGTATTATTAGTCTCTCTGTTCCAGATCTCAAAAAACACTACTATGTGAGAAGAAAATGATATGAGGATATCCGGATTGAGTTCCATTGGCATTGAGATAAGTAGAAGGATATAGGCACCAGAATCTTGTATTCCCAAGTTCCTAATATTAGTGCCTATAAATTCAAATGGAAATCGTATAGTAAGTAATAAAGTCAATAAGTTGTTTATTGGCAGAAAAATGGGAAAAAAATTAAAGCCTAGAAATGAAAAGGTATTGTTCACTTTTTTTCCACTAATTAACTTAGGATCTTCGAAGACAATTAGGTTGCCAGCCCAAATTTATTCTATATTGGGTTTTGGAACTCGAGAGGAAAGGCAGCAAAGAAAGCACTTGTTAGCAATAAGGAAAAAGAGACCACCAATAAGTTTTTTTTATTTTTTATCTTTCCTTTGATCCCTCACCCCCTTAAAGAATTGTAATGTTCAGCTCCTTAAAAACTCAAAAAACAAGGCATCGCCTTCGTATGAGCTGACTTATAACAGTGGTTCACAGATAATATCTAGTGAAAGATATCCTCATTGTTCACATTTTTCATATTTAAAATAAATTCAGGAACATGTGAATATATTAGCTTGTACTCAAATTATTTTTACATTTAAACTTATAACAGCGGTTAATGGAGGAATCATACTAGAGAGTTAAGTCAAAAAGATGTTAGTTAGTAGCTAGTGTAAACATAACTAACTAAAGTTAGTTAGTTACCTTGTAACAATATCACCCAAGTTGGGTAGTGTATAAAAGATCATGAATTCATGATCACTGAAATGAAGATACCAATTGAGAAGCATTTACCTCGTCTGATTTTTCTGTTGTATTTTGAGTATTCTTTCCACTCCTCTCAGTGCTAATGCACCAGGCGCATCGTCCCTTGTCCTTGTGTATGTGTGCGCCCAATTCACAGGCACCTCGTGTCCTGTGTGAGTTGCGCCTGGTTCCAAGGCTTCGTGTGTGTGTGTGTGTGTGCGCGACCGGTTCTTGGGCTCCGTTGCGTGTGTATCTCAAGAAGTGTATTGGGCGCCTATGTGCAAGGCGCCGATAGTGGTATTCAGAGCAAGTGGTCTACAAATGATCTATGAATCAAATGGATGTGAAATCTCCCTTCTTGAATGGACCACTTGATGAGGAAGTATGTGTTGTAGCCACCAGGTTTCGTGGTGAAGGAACATTAATTAATAGCAGGAGATTTACAAACTGCGGAAGGCACTCTATGGACTCAAACAGGCTCCAACGGTCTGGAGCAGAAGGGTTGATGTTTCTGGTTGAAATTGGTAGGTACTTTATTAGATAATTGCTACAGAAACGAAATTGGTAGGTTCTCTATGATTTTCTCTAGTAGGAAGCAAAGAAAGCATATGTTATCAAGGAGGGAGAGACCATCAAAGGTTGTTAGTATTGGAGTAATATACACTACGAGAATCATCTGATTTACCTACTAAATATATCGACGGGTTAAAAAAAGGTAGGTAATTTCTAAATTCTCGACGACCTATTCCGTCAGTACAAGGCGTGTCGTATTTTTTACATATGTAATGTTAAGGAGGGAAAATAGTCGTGCATGTTTCCGACAGATTCGTAACGGTCGGTACTTTCAGATCGATATTACCATCGGTACCGTTAAAAAATCCCTCGGTAATTTTTAAATAGTTGTTGTGGTTATATCGTGAGACGTGTGCTTCAGTTTCACCCTCACTCTCAATACTCTCTCCACCATTCTTCCTCTTCCAAGAAAACGCTCACCATGCTCCTCCAAAAATCACCCACCACCACTACCATGGTATCTCCTCTCTAGTCGCGTGCCAACACCACCGGTCATCCCCACTGCTGGTTATCTCCATCACTGTAGAGTTAGAAAACTCCTCCACTATTGGCCATCAAACCCTATGCATTCTACTTCTTCATCAATTGTAAATATTATACTTCTATTCTATTCTATTGTATCCAAATCAGAACCCTAATTTTTGATTTACTTAAAACCCTAGCCTCCTCTTCCTAATTTCAAAGCTTCAATTTGAGTAACTCAGGATCATCCACACATTAACAGCGAAGATAGCTGTTACCAGGGAGCGAGAGGAAGCTGGAGGTTGATGTTGCTCGATAGAAGCGGCTGATTGACATGGTATTTAATCATGTATGGATACCAATACCTCCACCGGAGTCGCAACCGCTCGAGAAGGACCAGCCCGCCGAGCCTAGGACCAAGTTGACGATGCAGATGACAGAGACAGTGGAGACTTCCCTTATCAGGAGGATTACTAATGGCATGTAGGTAATTTATGTTTTAATTAATGTGCAAAATATCTTAGTTTTTGATTTTATACGATATTCTTAACATTGTCGTTTTTTATTTGTTAGGTATATTGTTTAGAGCTAGACTCGAAGATGCTCCATTGTAGCCGTCAAAGTTTTTTGAGTTTAGGGAACTTGTAGCTTATAGGTTCTTTGTAGTTTGACACTTTTAGTTGCATGTTTTGACACATATAGTTTTAGCACGTGAGCATTAGTATAGTTTATGGAAGTTTATACTTTATGTGAACTTTTTCACACTTGTTGAATTATTATAGAAGTTAATTTTGCCGTGCTTTTTGGCACTTGTTCAATAAGTTATAATTGGTCTCGCTTAAATTAGTTTATTAAACTTATAGTTTATGTGAGCTTTATAGTTAAATTGGAATTATAAGTTGTGAATTGTGTTATTATAGAATTGTATAGTACCCTGCCCAGATGGTGGCTTTTGCCTTCTCGACCTATCCCATGCCCGCCTCATATCCATGTTTCACCCCCCAAAATTTCCCTCGTCCCTATCCTAGATTCCCGAAAAAATTAATATAAAAATAAGTCTAAAAAGTCATAGTTTAATATTTTATTTTTTAATATCAAAAAATTATAATGTGAAAAATAAAAACATAAAGGTTCGCATATTTAAATATTTTAATAATATTTTTAATTAATAGTACATAAAAAAGACTAAAAAAATCATTTCTAAAAATATAATATACATTTGCAAAGACGGTGTGGTTTGATGGTGATATTCCACTGAGAGAGGCACTGACGGATCTTAGTTAGGGCCCAGGTGGGCCACGGCCCACCCAGAAAAATATGAAATTATTATAATACTCCTATTTTAAAAACAAAACTACTAAATACATAACACGTTTTGCACTGAAGTTAACATCATCGTAGCACCGTGCAGTGGTTAATTATGCCATCGATTACTGAGCGATGCTGGGTTATGCGCTGGACAATACAAATAAAATGCTAAAAAACTTATAAAAGTGGCACATGCAAGAATCGAACGTCCCTCCATGAGGAAACAGCCACACTTACTTACCAACTACACTTAATATTGTATGACGAAAAAAATCAAAAACAAATATTATATGATAACATTTTTTCAGCATTTTAAAATCAAAATAAAACTAATTTCAAGTTATCTTTTTTTGGTGAAGTTAAAATTATCTTTTTCCAAACAACTTCAATAGAGTCTCTATGTGAAATCAAAATTACATCTTATTCATTTAATTTTGTTTATAAACAATTATTAATTCATATTTATCTATTTTAATTGTGTTATCCTTAAACTCTGTTACGACTCTTTCACGACCTTCGCTGTTCCCTTTCTTTGATCTTTGCGTTTTTGTGTTTTTGTGTCTCTTTCATTAGTGGCCCACCCGAGTTTCTTTGTCAAGATCTGCCACTGGAGAGAGGTTGAGGCATTGGGCTTGTTTGACGCTCTTCGTTGGCTTCGGCAGTTACATTTGCAAGATGTTGACATTGAGCTTGATTGTAAGCAGGTGGTGGATGCTTTCACAAGGAGGATGCAGCTACATACAGAGTTTGGTGTTATAATTTCCAATTGTCAGCGTACTTTTAATGATTTATTCAACTGTAATGTCAGTTTTATTCGGCGACAAGCCAATTGTGTTGCTCATACTCTAGCTCGGGCGGCTCAATTATTTGCTAGTCACCACGTTCATGATTTAATACCACTTTGTATTTCAAACATTTTGATTAATGATATGGCTTAAGTTTGTTTGCTTCAAAAAAATATATAATATACATACGGTATACATGTATTGTATCCAGAGCAGCATCTCTACAAGGTGGGAGAATGGCTCCGTCCCCATCCTAAATTGAACACGGAGAGATTTTCTCCCCATTCCTGTCCCCATGGGGAAAAAGCCCCACCATCGCCTCACGAGGGCCATGAATGGGGCGGTCCACGAGGGAAATTCGCATGCACGGGTAGAATTTTCCACCCCCACACACGCAAATTTCGTCTGTGTGGTTTTTTGCGGATAATGTATACTTGCGCTACAGATACCCACAAATAGTTATTTAAAAATGATTTTCCATAAAACAAAAAATAATTGTGCCACAAAATTAACTTTTTTAACATGTTTTTGCTATTCATATAATAAAATTAGGAATTTATTTTATCTAACATTTGATGACTATTAGTTGATGAAAAGATATGAAAGACACTTTGAATTGGATAGTAATTTCAAAAGACAATTATGACATAAAAAAGTCTTGTGGATTTCAAAAGACTGTGTAGGAATGTATCGTCGTGTAGAAAATTTTTTACAATTATGATATGGTGTATATCGTCGTGTAGATAAATATTTACAATGTCAATCAATCACGAAACAACACATTATAGAAAATGTTTGACTTTATCTCACCTTCGTTAAAAAAATTACAGCGATGGTGTATATGAATTAAACATATTTTACTATTCTAATTTGGTAATTTTAGTCTTTGTGATTTTTTCGTTGCACTTTTGGTTGCTAAAAATGATGAATTGTTCAATTTTATTCCCTTATATATTTTTCCAAAATTCAAGATTTTTTGAGGACTAAAAGTGCGAATAATATATGACTTTGAGGGAAAAAGTTGCGCAATTAAAAAAAATGGGAACAAAAATTGTCAAAGTAAAATAAAAAGACTACAATCACGAAGTTAACAAAAATCACCTTATTTGTTTGTGATAATGATAAACTTTTTTGATTAAATGAGACTAATTAAACTAATGGACTTGTAATTCATCTTTTATCTCATTAGACAAATAAAGTTAGTTGGAGTAGCTAAATAACATATTATTGGGGTAGCTAAATTTAAAATATTCCTAATTATCCAAATACGAGTCTAGTTTATGTTACTAAACATAATGTTTAGTAACTATTACTAAAGGGCAATATGGTAACAACCATGTTTAAAATTAGGGGGAAAAATTGATAACCAATCTCCTATTATCTTTCCATAATAATAGGACTTAATTGTTAGTAATTAAAATAGAAATTAAGAGAGAGAAAAGTAAAACCCCATTATACTAACCAAAACCCCAAAACGCAGATACGGCCATAATCAACGAAGAAAACCAGAATCGCAAAAACCCCATAAACCCAAAACGCAAAACCAGAAGAAAACCAACGAAGAGAGAGAGAGAGTCGCAAAACCCCAATAATCCCAAAACGCAGAATCACAGCATCTTGCCCAAGATAAAAATCGCACTTTCGTGAAGGTGGGTTTTCGTTTTTTTTTCTTCTACTCAAAAACCTGCGTTTTACATATCAACTATTGTGTTTGAATCTTGCGTTTGTCGTTTTTTTCTCGTGTTTTACCAACCAGATCGCTGAAAAACGAGATCGACAACGCAACCGGGAATCGAAACGAGTTCGAAGACGCAACCGTCGTCTCTAACCACTTCGCAATCTGAAAAAGGTTAGTTCTTGTGCTTCAAATATTGTTTGTAACTGATAAAAGATTCTTGGATAGGTGTTTTCTGGTTTTATGTTTTTCGAATTTGTAGGTAACGACACCTAACCAACGTTATTCAATATTGCGGTTAGTAATTGATTAACCAAAATACCATATTCATGTGGTTAGATTAACCAACGTTGTTTAGAATAGACGATATTGCTCTTCGTAAAGGATTCACCATATATTTTGTTCTTGGCTTATAATGTTTCAGCTATATTGTTTAGAAAAACCGACTATATTGTTCTTTTGACTATGTGACTGATCCTCTTATCTGTTGTCTGCTTCTCCCATTCTTTCCCACTCTACATTTTTTTGATAATTAAGGACCTAAAACCCTGTTAGAACTTGTATTTAAAATTATGTCACAGGTTGGTTTAGCATTGACTTTCTGTTTACGCATTATTATTCTGTAGTACCTATTAAAACTTCTGAAATTGGAATGCGTTTTGGTTCTTTAATAGGAATCATTTTATGTTTATGTTATCGAGAATACTTGACATTTAAGAATTTTGATCATCATTCAAAACTTATTTGATGCATTTGATTTAACTACATAAGAATTCAAGCTTTCTGTAGGTCATGCATGTCACAAAGTTATATACTTTTTGTAAGTTTATAGTCATCTAGTGATTGAGAACACTAGTCTATGAGGAATTCACCAAGCCTAGTCAGCAATAGTTACTGGAGTTTAACTTGTTAGTAAACGTGCATTCACTACAAGAAATGTTGGATTTTCTGTCCAACACTTTCCGGCGGATTAATATCCACCGGAAAGTTTTCGGCGGATTTGAGCAATTTGCGGCGGATATTTCTCGACGGAACATTTGCGGCGGATTTGGTGGCATTTGTGGCGATTTTCAATAGACACAAACTTTCCGGCGGATATTTTAGCGTTTCCGGCGGATATTCTTGAATTTAAAAAAAAATTAAAAAAAAATTGGAATCCGCAACAAAGTCCATTTCCGGCGGATTTTTGAAAAAGGGGGGAAATTCAAATTCAAAATCCGCCGCAAAATCCACCAATCCGCCGCAAAGTTCCTTTCCGAGGGAAATTTGAATTCCGCCACAAATGCTGGTCAATCCGCCGCAAATCCCAGTGTTGACTAGATCCGCCGCAAAGTCCACCAATTCCGCCACAAATCCCAACGGCTATACAAATCCGCCACAAACCCCTTATCCGCCGCAAACGTGTATTTGTGGGGGATTTTGAAATTTGAACCGTTGCCCATCTCCCTCTATATATTTCCACGAAATTCATCCTTCACTTCTTCACTTCTTCACTTCTCAAATTTCTCTCTTCTTCTCTCTACAAAATCTCTTCTTTTGTTTGATAGAATTCTTCCATCTAAGGTATGATTTGTTCCTCTCTTTGATAGAATTCTCTCTTCTTCTCTTTGTTTGAGTTCTACTATCGTGTTTTCAACAACGGTATAGTTATTATTTCTTGTATTGTTTGTTTAGGAGTTGTGTTTGGTTCGTTTTGATTTCGGTTCAAAGGAGTTTGGAATAGCATCAAGCCAGAGTCTTCTCGTCACAACCGGTTAGATATCCAATTTAATATTTGATATATTATTAGATAGTTATTTGATATATTATTAGTTAGATTAGATTTTCTAAAATAGTTAAATATAAAACTTTATAATAATTAGTTAATAAATAAATTAGTTAATTAGTTAATATATTAATATATTAATATATAAATTCGTTAAAATATAATTACGAAATTAAAGTAATATATTTTTAATATAATTTTATTTTTTGTTTAATAAATTTCATACGAAAATAAATTTAATAACTAATGTTTATGTTAATTTATTTTTTAAATTGAATGTAAATAAAATTAAATTAATATATTTTGTAATTTGAATTTCTGTTTGTATATTTAATTTATTGATTTTAACTTTAATGCAAAATAAAATGAAATAAATAAATAAAAACGAAGTAATTTTTTATATTTACTTTATTATTCATTTCTAAATTAATTTAAGTAAATTTTTATATTTATTTTATTTATATTTACGAAATTACGAAATAAAATGAAAGAAATAAAAAAATGAAGTAATTTAGTTATATTATATTTACTTTATATTTACTTTACCTTATTAAATTGTATATATATTCACTAATATAATTCACTAATATATAATTACATTTACTTTGATTAGTTATATTCACTAATATATAATTTGATATTTTGTGTAAAAGATAGTAATTTACAATTAGTAATACACTAATATATAGAGTTCTTAATATATATAAGAATATAAGAATAAAAGAACATGTAATTTAATTATAATTGAATAATTGCTAGTGTATGTTTAAAACCTAATAACTAGCAATTTAATTAATGTTAACATGTTAGTGTATGTAAATATGTGTATAGGTATATATATATATATATATATATATATATATATATGTGTGTGTGTGTGTGTGTGTGTGCATGTATATGTAATAATATATAGGAATATAATATATAACATTAATTTTTATAGAACTATAGTGCGTAGTTCTCGAAAATATGGATCGTAGTTGGATGTACGATCGGTTGTTTCCTGGAAGAGCTGGTTTAAAGCGGCGTTTTGTACAAGGGGTAGAAGAGTTTATATTTTGCCCCAAGCAGCACGAAGAATTTGCGCGACAAGGCGGAATTAGATGTCCGTGCTTGAAATGTTCATTTAAATTTATAAAAAATGATGATGAAATTAGAATGGATTTGTACAATAATGGGTTTAGGCCAAATTATTTTATATGGAGTCGGCACGGTGAAGTAGCAAATTATTCCGGTTATTCCGGTTATTAATGTAGTAGCTCCCATAGCAAATAGTTATCCAGCGGCTACGACATCTAGAGGCGAAATTATTCAACCTTTAGAAGTTTATCAAGGAATGATATCTGATGCGGTTGGAGTAAACTTGGATTATGAAGAGCCGGAATATGATGCTGAAGAAGTTCCAAATGAGGAAGCTCAAAGATTTTACATGTACTTGAATGAAACAAATAATCCATTATTTGAAGGAGCTAAAGACTCTAAATTATCAATGTGTGTTCGGTTGTTGGGTCTTAAGTCACAGTTTAATGTTGCTGAGTTATGCATGGAGTATATGACCAAAATGATGTTGGATGCAACTCCTGTTAAAGGACTTTTGCCGCAGAGTTATTATGATGCTAAAAGATTAGTATCAAAACTTGGTTTGAAATCTAAAAGAATTGATTGTTGTGTCTCTGGTTGCATGCTCTATTATAACAATGAGTTTGGCATAAATGATGGAGAGTTGTCGGAATGCAAAATTTGTGGAGAGCCACGCTATCGTGCCAGCAGGAGAGGGATGAGTGGAGGCAAATTGGTTCCACGAAAAGCAATGTTCTATTTGCCGCTCATACCAAGGCTACAGAGGATGTTTACTTCAATGGAGACCGCAGGTAAAATGACATGGCACCATCAAAATAGAAGTAACTCTGGTGAATTATGTCACCCATCAGACGTTGAGGCTTGGAAGCATTTTGATCGTGTTCATCCAGATTTTGCCAGTGATCCACGGAATGTTCGACTTGGTTTATGCTCTGATGGATTCACACCATATATTCAAGCCTCGGCAACACCGTACTCTTGTTGGCCGGTTATTGTTACCCCGTACAACCTTCCTCCAGAAATGTGTATGTCTAAACCATACATGTTTTTAATGCAATTATTCCAGGGCCAAGTAATCCAACAGCTGGAATTGATGTATATTTGCAACCATTGATTGATGATCTAAAAAGACTTTGGAATGGTGTTTTAACTTATGACGCAGCATGCAAACAAAATTTTGTGATGAGGGCGGCTTTGATGTGGACGATTAATGACTTTCCTGCATATGGAATGTTGTCTGGTTGGGGGACACATGGTAAGATGGCATGTCCGATTTGCATGGTTGACACAAAGGCTTTTACTCTTAAATACGGAGGAAAGACTTCGTGGTTTGACTCGCACCGTAGGTTCTTACCTATGGATCACCCATTTCGAAAACAGAAGTATGCATTTATCAAAGGAAATGTTGAAACAAATGGACCTCCTCGTATTTTGACACCTGAAGAAGTTTGGGACAGTGTTAAGGATATTCTTCCTGTGGAAGTTGTAGCGGGTGTTGTGTCTCGTCCAGAAGGCTATGGACAATGGCACAATTGGACAAAAAAAAGTATTTTTTGGGAACTTCCCTATTGGAAAGATAATCTATTGAGACACAATCTCGATGTGATGCATATAGAGAAGAATTTTTTGACAACATATTTAACAGTCATGAACGTTAAAGGTAAAACGAAAGATAATGAGAAAGCTAGGAGGGACATAGATCATTATTGTCGACGGAAGGATTTGTTGTTGGTTGAGCAAGGTACTAGGACATTGAAACCTAAAGCCAATTATACTTTATCTACTGAACAAGCGAAAGCAGTTTATCGGTGGATAAAAGAGTTGAAAATGCCAGATGGTTATTCTTCCAATTTATCTAGATGTGCGGATGTGGATCATGGGAGGTTGCATGGGATGAAGAGCCATGATTGTCATGTATTCATGGAGTGTTTACTTCCCATCGCTTTTAGTTCGTTGCCGACACATGTGTTGAATCCGCTCATTGAAATTAGTCAATACTTTAAGAATTTGTGTTCTGCAACGCTAAAAGTTGATGATCTTACAAAAATGGAAGAAGACATCCCATTTATCATATGCAAGTTGGAGAGAGTATTCCCGCCTGGTTTCTTTGATTCTATGGAGCATCTTCCGATGCATCTCGCATATGAAGCTAAACTTGGCGGACCTGTCCTATACCGATGGATGTATCCGTTTGAAAGGTTAGTTAATTAATTAATTAAAGATCATGGGTGATTCCAAAAGAAAGAAGGTTATGTTATTAATTACTATATATTAACATATTCTTTTCTTTAGGTTCATGGGTGATTCCAAAAGATTAGTGAAAAACAAAGCTAGAGTTGAAGGATCGATATGTACTTCTTACTTACACCGTGTCATTTTGAAGACTGCTGGTGAATCGTAAGTATAGTATTTATATTAATTTAATTTTCTTTTATAACTCTTCATTATTATATAAATTTTGTGTAACAAATTAAATTCATCTCTTTAAATATTCTACAGCTTTCTTCCTTGCAAGAAAAGTGCAACTGCAATCATAACATCAATTAGGGAGAATTTCAATAAGGGCTGGAAAAATTGGGGTGCAGTGAGAAAAGATAAGGACGAATGCAAAAAGATTTTAAATTCATTTTTAGTAAGTTTTTATTCTAAAAACAATTTTTAATTATTTTATTATTGATTAATTTGTTTTTATTTTATATAATATATAATATTATGTAATTAACATAATTGTATAATTTTTAAAATAGGGAAAATGTACGTGGCTAATTGAGGAACAAGAAGAATGTATGAAAGTCTGGCATAAGAGGTGTTCTCATCGGTTTTCTGAATTATTGAGGAATGCACGAATAGAAGATAAGAAACCGACTTATATGGGAGAATCAAGTTGGCAAGACCTGAAAAAGTATTGGGCGACATCGGAATTTAAACTTCTTTGTGAGAAAGCCAAGAAAAACAGGGCTTCTGACAAAGGTCGCTGCACACACACAGGGGGCAGTGTTAATGCTGCAACTCATCATTTGCATTTGGTAAATTTCTTACATATTACTTGATTATTTAATTATTAATTAATATTTATAATTAATTGATTAACTAATAAAACTATTTATATACGAAGCAATGAACCAGAGGCCAGTTACGTTGCCTGAGTTGTGTACCTACCTCCATGTCTGGGAGGAGACTGGTGAGTTTGTTACTGACCAGGCGAGGGAGATTCAGGTAAAAGTTATTATATATAGGAAGATTCATATTATCTTTAAATTATTATTATTTCATTAATACATAGTTTTTCATTTTATTTTGGTTTGTATTATTTTTTCAGGAAAACTTTGAGGCTGGAATTAATGAATACCGGGAGACTCAAGAGCAGAGCAGTGAGAGCACAGAAGTTGATCCTGTCGAGGAGGCTAGAGCAGCTCGTAAAATTTGGGAGAGAGCAGTTGGTCCAAGAAAAAGTAATCGTTTAGTAGGATCTGGTGGTATCGGACCGGCTGCTTTCAGAGCAAGTATTATTCCGAGTCTTTCTAGTTCTGGATCAGCTGGGAGTACTGCTCGCTCATATGTTCCTACCACCGGAGATTTGCATGCTGTAACTGAGTTGACCCAGTAGTTGAGCCAGGCTCATCGTGAGTATGAAGAGCGCCAGCAGAAAAGTGCTCAAGAATTGCAGGTGCTTCGAGAGCGGACTAGGTTAGCTGAGGCACGCGTGGCGGAGCAGGAAGGACAAGCAGCGGAGGAACGTAGGCTAGCAGCGGAGGAACGTAGGCTAAATGAGGAGCGCTATAATCACTTATTTAGTCAGCTGTCTCAGCAGCAGTACTCCAGGCAATCATCTTCCCATATGGCGCCATCCTACACGCCGCCACAGCAGCACTTTGGCGGTGCCTTTCAGCCATGGTCTCAGTACCCGCAACAGTATCCACCTCAGCAGTAGATGTATCCACCACCGGCGCCCCAGCTTCATCAGCAGTACTATGCACCTCAGCAGCAGATGTATCCACCCCCACCCCAGCAGGTTGATCAGCACTCCCAGCAGATATACAACTCAAGTATCGATTTGAATACTATCGATCCTATTGGTGCTTTTCTTGCAGCTACTGATGACGCCTCAGGTGACGCCACAATCAGCTATTACACCAGCGAGGATTCAGACCAGCTCCCACACCAGCCCCCACCCCAGTAGCTAGCTTACTCTTATGTTATTTTGTTCTTTGGATATTTAAGTTTTATTTTGTGTTGAATATGAATATTCGCGTATTTTGTTGGGATATTTAAGTTTGCACTTTTTTTGGATATTATATCGACCGTGTATTGATTTTTAATCGTATATTTAATTTGTCATTTTAGATTGATTATTAATTTTTTTCAATTATAATATTATTTAATAAATATTTTATTTAACAAATTATTTAATAATTTATTAAATATTATATTTTTATTAATATTCATTATAAATATTTAATAATATTTATTATTATTTAATTCGTATTATTTAAAAATACGAATTAATTATTTTAAAAATAATAATTATAAAAAAATTAATTATATTTAAATTGTATTTTTAAAAATAACAATATTTAATAAAAAAATAATTTTCTTTTTTTAAAAAATTTTTAAACAATTTTTAATTATTAAATATTCTGTTTTTAATTCGTATTATAAAAAAAACATTTTTTAATTATTAAATTTTCTGTTTTTTTTAAAAAAATTTAATTTTCCATTTTTAAAACATTTATTTATTATTAAATTTATTTTTTTTAGAAAAATATATATTAAATTTCCGGCTGATATTAGGCGGTTTCCGGCGGATTTATTTTTTTTAAAAAAAACGTATTTTCCGGCGGATAGTAGGCGGTTTCCGGCGGATTTATTATTTTTTTAAAAAAAATCGTATTTTCCGGCAGAGATTAGGCGGATTCCGGCGGATTTTTTTTTTTAAAAAACCATTTTTTCCGGCGGATTTAATTTTTTTTTAAAAAAAAACGTATTTTCCGGCGTATATTATGCGGTTTCCGGCGGATATTTTCAGCGGATTATAGGCGGTTTCCGGCGGATTTGGCCTCGGAAATTTCCGGCGGATTTTGCGAGGGAATCCAATCCGCTGGAAATTTCCGCCGGAAACCGTTTGCGACGAGGGTTTTTCCGGCGCCCAAAATCCGCCGGAAAGTCCAAATTTTCGGCGGATTTTGGTCATTTCTGGCGGATTTTGGTCGCTGGAAAATCTTGTTTTTCTTGTAGTGATTGTATCATAGCTTCTTGTTACTGGAATTTAACTTGTTAGTAAACGTGCATTATAAATACCAGTTCTTATACCACAAAGCCCGTATGTGTTGATGTTGAAGCAACTAACCTATACTAAGTTCATATGTTGTTAGGTGCAAACTATTCGTGTTTTGTAATTTTAAAGGTAGAAAGCAACTGATAAATGTTCCCTAATTTTGTCATTATTATTGCTTTCTATTTATCAAAAACGGTACATCTCCTCTCCAATTTTTAAATATTTATTGCTTACCAAACCAACTTACTGCAGAGAACTATCCAAGATGAGGCAAATCATTTCTGTCAGCAATTGCAAAATGATATTATGAAAACTGGATGTGGAGAAAAGGCTGCTGGAAAAAGGCACAGAAAATAGGCTAATTAGAAAGGTTGTTGCAAAATACAAATGGATATTTGTTTTTTTATCATTCTTTCCACGAATTTTTTAGCATCTGATCCTACTGTCAATGATTATAGGCCTGTCAATGATAATAGGCCTTGATCTATTAGAAAGGTTAATTAGAAAGGTTGTTGCAAAATACAAATGGACATGTGTTTCTTTTTTTATCATTCTTTGCACGAATTTTTTATCATTCTTTCCACGAATTTTTTACAGATTGCCTTATAAGCACAAAAAATACCTCCAAAAATTAAATTAATTATGCACATCCACAACCATTCTTAATGTTGCGGTTATATACTTTATTTGATCAATGATCAATATAAATATATATTGTATATATATATTGTGGTTAGAATATATTTATTGTGTGGTTAGTATATATATATATATATATATATATATATATATATATATATACATCCTAAACCGCAAACTTGCTATGGTGTGGTTAGAATATATATAACCATAAACTTGCTATGGTGGTTAGAATATATATAACCACAAACTTGCTATGGTGTGGTTAGAATATGTATACCCACAAACTTGCTATGGTGTGGATATATATTGTAAATAAGGTTCTTGGTTACAATAACCACAGATGTGTAGGGCTGTGGTTAGAGTGTCACTAACCATAAACTTGCCACAGGTTTGGCCAACAAATTCCATCAAATTGTAGAAAAACGATATCAATGAAATTTATCTGAAACGTTTACATGACGATAAACTTTCTTCAAAACATTGTTCCCTCCTAATTGATAACAATAAAACTAAGAACACACCAACAACATTGTTTCATCCAACATAGTAACAGACGACCTAACTAACAGGCGACCTCATCATGATATATTTGTCCGTACAAATAAATGTAAGAAAAAAAGAGAGTATGTGGTCAAGTTTGGGAGTGAATGAATATCTTAACATTATATATATGATAAGTAGTGGTTGGTAGACAATGAGGATCTTAACAATATATATATATATATATATATATATATATATATATATATGATAATTTTGTCAGCAAAATAAAGGATTGCTTATATAGTTAGTTGTTTATCAGCAAAATAAAGGATTGCTTTTATCAGCAAAATAACCACAAACATGAAAGAGCAAAATAAAGGATTGCTTATATAGTTAGTTGCTTATATAGTTAGTTGTTTATCAAAGAGGAAGAAAGGAAGAATAAAGAGTGAATGATATAAAACGCAGAAAGAAATAAAGTGCAGAATTAAGCGTGAAAGAAGGAAGAGGGAAAGAAAGAAAGAAAGTGCAGAAAGCGTGTAAGAAGGAAGAGGAGGGAAGTCGTGAAGAAAAAAAATGAAGGGAGAAATAATAGGAAACAATTAAACACCACATTAAATGTGGTGCATTAAAAATAGGAATTATTTTCATTAATTATATTTAATTATTTAATTATTAGGCAGAATATACGTTTGTACCAAAATACTCTCCTTGAATAATAACCATTGGATGCATTTTAATAAAAATGTTGAGCATCCAAAGGCTCATACTAATTTAGTAACTATCACTAAGCTAAATGCTTAGTGATATAAGCCGTAGCCTCCAAATACATATATTATTTTTGGATAACCGAAACTACCTCGTAACATTACCAACTGCTCCTAGAGCTGAAATAGGACAGAGTAGCTAGGAATGGAAAGAAAAAATAATAGCAGGATGTGCAACAAAAAAAAAACTAGGAGTGTCAAAATATTTTTTTCATAGTGGTTTTAGTGCAAGTTTTTTAAATTTGAGGTTGTGCAGCTGCACACCTTACCTATATGTAGGTTCGCCCCTGCTTAGGATTTTAATGGATTTATTTGATAAAAATGTCTTGTGGATTTTGTAGTTAAGATTTTAGTTGATTTATTTCATGAGATTTCAAAGGACTATATGGATGATTATAAAAATAGAACTTTGTGAGTTTAAGAGATTTCAAAGGACTTTCAGTTTGAGGATTTTGGTCCCTCTATTTTATTTTTCATGATTTTGGTCGCTCAATATTCTATATTTTAGCAATTCTGGTCCCCTATGTTTTTTCAATTGCATTTTTTCTGGTCCCCACATTCCCAAAATTTAAAATTTTTAGAAATCAAAAGTACAATTAAAATGCATGAGGACCAAAATTGTCTTATTGACAAAATTGGAGGACCAAAATCACCAAACGTTAAATAGAGTAACAAAATTCGCAAAATTAAAAAGTTTGAGCACAAAATATACAATTAAACCTAATATATATATATATATATATAATATAACATATATATCATCGTAATTAAATATATGTAAGTACCTCTGTAAAAACTCAAAGAGCCTTAGTGCTTCTCCATGTCTGTCTTGACCGTTCCAAAACTCCAAAATGTCCACGTGCATTGAATGTTTGCTCCAAAACAAGACATTCCCACTGCTCATGCCCACTTCTCATAAATGTAGGAAGGTGGTTACCGTAGCTTTTGTTTTGGTAAAGGAAAGGGGGGAAAACCCCAAAGAACTTAATTATTAGGCAAAACAAGGCCAATGAGGTCCACATCAAGTGGATCCTTAAGGAATGGAGGCTCCACATCAAAATATTTACAATCAATATCAAGAGAAAGGCTCTCTTTAGCAAGTAAATCAGCTGGCATATTGCCTTTCCTATCTAGGTGACTCCAAAATTAAAAAGTTTGAGCTCCTTTGACTTGGCCAACTGCTCATCCCCACTTCTCATAAATGTAGGAAGGTGGTTACCGTAGCTTTTGTTTTGGTAACGGAAAGGGGGAAAACCCCCCAAATAACTTAATTATTAGGCAAAACAAGGCCAATGAGGTCCACATCAAGTGGATCCTTAAGGAATGGAGGCTCCACATCAAAATATTTACAATCAATATCAAGAGAAAGGCTCATCTTTAGCAAGCAAAACAGCTGGCATGTTGCCCTTCCTATCTAGGTGACTCCAAAGAACATCCATATCATTTGCAACCACATCTTGAATGTTTCATAGAAGGACTAAGAGAGGGTGAATCTGGGAAATCGGAGAACTCAACAATTTGATGGCGAAAGTTGAATCGGAGGCGACCATGATCTTCCAGAATCCCCTATCGAAACAAAGACAAAGACCGTAGTAGATGCCCCATAACTCCGCAGCCAAGACATTACAACTAGGTAGGCGATGCATAAAACTGAAAAGGAACTTGCCATTTGAGTCCCTAGCCAGCCCACCACAACCAGCATTTCTCCCCACGTTGGTCACAAATCCATTGCAGCAAAGGGACAAATGGTTATTTCGAATTGGAAACCACTAGGTCAGGCTAACCACAGAACCGGCAGAATTAGTAGGGTACAGATTATTTTTCACAGCTTTCGCGTGAGACACAACCTCCACCAAACTCTGAATTCACCTATATATAGCCACCGGAGACGATGTAACACTGTTGAAAACAAGATCATTATGGGCAAACCAGATTGAACACAGGGGAGTACGAAAATGATGTCCCAATTGTTGACCGAAATAGTAGCTTGACTCAGTCTTTTCCATTACATTAATTTCTTTTTATAAATCATATAATTATTACTTGAGCATTTACTGAATAATTATATGAACACATTAAGATCAAATAATAGCCTCCAAGCCTATATAGACTTAGTTGCCACGTCGAGTTGATTTACTTGAGCCGAGTCTTGCCTCGGCCGATTTTGCGTCAGCGTAGTAGACACCTCAACTTCTCATTCTTATCTTAGTCGTGTGGTCATGTATAGTCATTTAGACCTTAAGTGGCTAATTTTGTATTTTGCCGACAGGAATCAGCTCGCGACGAACATGCTCCAAAGGCTAGACCCTCGACAAAGTCATGTGTAAACAATGTCATTTACATAAAAAGTGGTGTTTTTCGTTCATTTTCTTCCTAAAATGGGGGAAAACAAAATTTGATATGGGGCCTTCTAAAACTTTTCATTAATTCTTATTTTATAAAGACAACCAAAAAGAGGGAAATAACATATTCTTTTGGCCAAATACACCATAAATATATTGTTTTGACCAAAAGACCCCTCAACTTAGACAGACTACATAGGCGCCAATTTGGTGGACTGGGCGGGATTATTATTTTTGAATCAATCCATTAACTTCAAAAATCAAAAACTTCCACTCAATTTTTCAGAACTTGCCGCCGAAACAAAGGACTATAAAATGCTTGCATCAGGATTTCCGCATAGTTCCTTTTTTCTCATTTATCAATTCAAAGACACATTAGAACAAATTGGAACGACGACAACCCAGAGTTGAATGGAAGCGAAAGCTCCTGTTAATAACCCATAAAGTTTCTGTTCTCCCCCTCTTTTTATCTTCACAGCCGTGCACGATGTCGTCACGGTCGCGCCGAGCAAAGAAAACGAAAGTTGTTGAAATCACAACAAACCCAAACTGGCTTGAACTTCCAAGAGATGTCACAGCAAACATACTCAAAAGGCTCAGTGCTTTCACAATTTTGATGAAGGCACGTAAGGTGTGTTCTATGTGGTGCAACATTTGCAAGGATCCTTTCATGTGGCGTTCCATTGACATGGGAATGGATGACATTGATATCTTCCTTTTACCTCAATGTCCCCAAAATTATGATATTTTGAGGAAGATGTGTCGCTATGCTGTTGATTTAAGTTGTGGTCAGTTAGAAGACATTAGTATTTATAGATTTGGTACCGATGATCTCATTGACTACATAGCTGACAGGTAACTTATAATATCGTTTTCTATTTCTCTGTTTCCAGTTTTATACTTTGCCATGATCAGTGATATAGTAATTTCTTTTTTGTTATAATCGGAATTGAATCCCCATTAGTTTGTTTCTTTCCAAGTTTCAATTTTTGCTGGAGTTGTAAAATAATGGTTAAATAGATATGATTGCCAGGCGGTGAAGGTGGGAGAAAGAAGAAGAGATATAGTAGACTACCAATAATACCCTTTTTATCTCAACCGATAATCTAAAAAATAAATAAACTAGATACTAGATAGATTCTTTTTTTGGGTACTCACTGTAGTATGCTTGTGTGCTTTGTTGTGTACCAGCCTCCTGTTTTTTTATTGTGTCGTTGCTTAATATAATTATGAGGATACAAACTTTTATTAATACTATTCTTAGTTTACTACATATAATTTTTAGTTTTTAGGAACTTTTTGACTTGCTTTCCAATATGCTCCGTTTGTATGTTTTTTAGTTGCTAATTAATAGCTTACCCGGAGTGGTAACTCAACCAATATTGCTTTGAACCTACATAAAATGTAGGACTTGGTATGTTGTAATTTTTGTATTTTATAAGCTTTTATCTTTTTATCATGTTTGTTGTCCAATTTTACAGGGCACCTCACTTACGTTGCATAGAGATTGACAGTTGTCTGGGAATGTCAGATAAAGGAATGTGTGAAATTGCAAAGAAACTTTCATTGGTAGAGGAGTTTCGTGTTAAATTTGCCAACTTCTCGGAGGATGCTCTTGAAGTTATTGGTCAATCTTGCCCACGTTTGAAATCGTTGAGATATATTGGGCTATCATGGCAAACCATTGGACAGCAAGATGAAGAGGCGTTTGCTATTGCAAAAACAATGCCTGGGCTACGCTATCTTGATATTAATGGAAACCCACTTAGTGATGTTGGGTTGACTGCCATTCTTGATGGATGTCCTCTTCTTGAATCACTTGATATTCGAAAGTGTCAAAATCTCGATTTTAGGGGGAGTTTGTGGAAAAGGTGCCACGACCAGGTCAAATATGTACACTATTTTGATAACTATTCCGGCTATTCTGATTTACACACAGACAATGAATATGATTATGATTATGATTAAGTTCAAGCCAGTGAAGATTATGATTATTATTGTGTAAGAGGATTTGATTTTGGTACGGACAATGAATATGAAGATTGTGATTATGTAAGTGACTTTCTAGGACTTAAGTGATGAGCTAGATGGAATTATTGTTTTTTTGGCATGTGTTTCATTTCCAATTGAGGATTTGAGATTGTTTTCTTGTTAGGAATTTTGGCTTTTGGGGAACCTTGTATACAAGTGTACTTTATGTGCTTCTCTAGATGGATAATTAGACTTTACTAAAGGTTGTTTGTCCTTGAAGACACTTGGATGTTAATGTTGTTTGAAAGGAAATTTGTAGAACCTTATAAGCATGTGTACTTTACATTCTTCATTGGATAGATATTATTATCTTGTAACATCCGAAAAAATTAGACTTAAAGTAACAAACGTAAATTATTAAGGAAAATCAATTAAGTGGCTTACTTTACATTCTTCATTGGATAGAACCCTATATGCCCATTTTATATTGATTATACGAGGAAGAGTGTGGCAAAGGCTTTCATGACTTATGTGGTGAAACTACATGGTTTACCCAAGTCAATTGTGTCTGATAGAGACAAGGTTTTCAAAAGTTCTTTTTGGCAGCGCCTCTTCAAGTTACAAGGAACAACATTGGCTATGAGTTCAGCATATCATCCACAATCTGAGATTTTAAACAAATGCCTAGAAATGTATCTGAAATGCGTCACTTTTGAGAATCCTAATTCTTGGTTCAAGGCTTTAGCATGGGCTAAGTATTGGTACAAATCTGCTTTTCATACTTGTTTAGGTATGACACCCTTCAAAGCTTTGTATGGTAGAGATCCCCTTACATTAGTGCGCCCTTTGTGTTCAAAGAGAGAGAAGTGATATTACAACAACTGAAAATGAACTTGAACAAGACTCAGCAAAGAATGAAATTACAGGCAGATAAGAGGAGACAAGATGTGCAATTTAAGGTGGGGGAATTGGTTTTAGTAATGCTACAACCATATAGGCAACACTTAGTTGCTTTAAAGAAGAAGAACAAGCTGTCCATGAGATATTTTGGGCCCTTTGCCATTGTGCAGAGGATAGGTACAGTGGCTTATAAGCTAAAATTGTCGGGCAAACAAAAATTCAAGATGGTGCTGTGTCTCAGCCCTATTTGCCATTACCATTGACAACAATTGAGCTGTGGCCTATTCTGAATCCGAAAGCAGTACTGCTGACTATAGTGTTGGTATAGGGAAACTCACAAGTTGAACAGGTTTTGATCATGTCGGATGACAATGATTGTGCTGCTGCCACATGGGAAGATGTTGAGGAGATCAAGGCTCATTATCCTCTTTTTAATCTTGAGGACAAGATTCCTTTTAAAGGGGATGGTATTGTAATGAATGAGATACCCAAGCGCATGGCGCCTAGTGACTTAGTTGACTCGAGTGGGCGCATGGCGCCTAGTGGCAAGAGACAATTCGAGCAAAATGCGACGGATTGGAGCCCAATGATGAGGCGTAGCAGGACACGCATGGGACCACTCTTGTGCGTAGGATCACCAGGGCGCGTGTGCCTAGTGTGTGACTGAAAGACTATGCTAAATAGTGAGAGTAGGCGCGTGAGAGGAATCATTAATATATGACAATAGTCTCTCTCTCTCTCCTCTAACTGTATTTTGCTTTTACTTCTCTCTGATTCCCACTACGGGATTGCTACTAGGGCTGTTCATGGTTCAGTTTTCAAGGAGAGCCGCACTGAACTGAACCGAACTGTTCAGACAGTTTGACCGAACAGAACCGAACTGTCTTAATAGTTCGATTCGGCAGTTCGAGTTCGAACCGAACTGTCTTAATAGTTTGGTTCGGCAGTTCGAGTTCGAATCGAACTGTTTAAATTTTGAACATTTTTCTAACTTTTTTTTCGGGCTCAACAATTCGATTTTTTTTTTTAAAATTTAAAACAGTTCGGTTCGAACTCGAACTGCCTAGCCAAACTATTTATACAGTTCAGTTCGGTTCGGTCTAACTGACTAAAGAGTTCAGTTCTAAACTTTTAGTAAAAGTTTAATTAATTTTGGTTCAGTTCGGTTCAGTTTGGCAGTTTAGTTTAGATTTTTGGTTCTGATGAATAGCTCTAATTGCTGCCTTCTCAGAATCAAATTGTACTGTACCATTATACTTCATTTATTCTGTGTACTTGTTATTTGTTGTGTGGCTCATTACAGGATACTAATCCTATTCCTCGAACATGGCATTCTACAAGAGGTGTCAAGGAAGAATCCCATGATGAGATTGTTGCTGCACTTGTTAAAGATGTGAAGGAGCTGAATTCATCTGCTATAACAACAAATTCATCTTGTTTTTAGGGGAAGCTTCTTGGAAGGGCTGCAAGGTTTGCTTTAATAGCTAAAGAAGTGTCTTATCTTAAAGTGGTTCCTTTTCTTGAAGTCCTATTGAGCCTT
Organism: Astragalus glycyphyllos; assembly: GCA_963573325.1. Taxonomy (NCBI): domain Eukaryota; kingdom Viridiplantae; phylum Streptophyta; class Magnoliopsida; order Fabales; family Fabaceae; genus Astragalus; species Astragalus glycyphyllos. The sequence goes on along the minus strand of OY754307.1, from coordinate 49,795,269 downwards.
GGTTGGATGGAACGTTTAAAGGAAATGACTTTTTCTACTAAAGAAAATGGGGTGGACTTGTTACTCAACAAGGGTCTAATAGTAAAACGACTGATTTTGGATTATGTATTTATAATGATCACCATTTTCATTTGGGGTACTTCCTTTATGGAATAGCAGTTCTTGCAGAAATTGATCCTATTTAGGGACAAAAGTTTTTTTTGGTCAAGATGTATTGATTACCATTGAAATGGGCAAAGCCCCAACCAATACAATCCAGGGACAAAAGTTTAAGCCTCAAGCATATTTACTTGTGACAGATTTTATGAACTTAGGCCAAAACTATCCATTCTTGAGGTGCTTTCTGTTGGAGAGTAAACTTGATTTGGCCCATTGGACTAATCAAGTGTTAGGCCCATTTGGTTTTAGTGTTTTAGTTTATAGAAAATTCTAGAGAGTAGTAGAGAAATGTAGAAGTGAAATATGTAATATTAAATAAGTAGTTGAGAGAAGTGTGTAGAACTCTCTCACTTGAAGTGTGTAGAATATTCTCTAGATTGATGTAGAACTCTCCCTTGGAGCCTATAAATAGGGGAGAGCTAGTCATTTGTAAACCAAGCAAAAAACAAGTAAGCAAGTTAGCAAATAAACATCAAGTTCTAAAGAGCAAAGTATCCTCTCATTTTAAGAAACCATAGTCTCCTCTTCCCTTCCTCCCAAAGTCTTCCTAAAACCATTCTACTTTCCAACAAAGTGGCATCAGAGCTAAGGTTCTGATTAGAAATCCTTCCAAAGTCATGGCGAGCAATGGTGTGTCATCATTCCAAGTTCCACTTCTAAAAGGGAGCACCTATGATAATTGGTGCATCAAAATGAAGGCTCTTCTTGGAGCACATGATGTTTGGGAGATTGTTGAAAAAGGTTATAAGGAATCACAAAATGAGGATTCCTTAACTCAAGCACAAAGGGATATTTTGAAGGATTCAAGAAAGAGAGACAAGAAAGCTCTCTTCCTCATCTACCAAGCATTGGATGAAAATGAGTTTGAGAAAATTTCAAATGCGACATCCGCTAAGGAGGCATGGGAGAAGCTGCAAACGTCTTGCAAAGGAGAAGACAAGGTAAAGAAGGTGCGTCTCCAAACTCTAAGAGGTGAGTTCGAATCCTTACATATGACTGAGTCGGAGTCTATTTCTGAATATTTTTCAAGAGTAATCGCCGTGTCAAATCAATTAAAAAGAAATGGTGAGAAGTTAGAAGACGTAAGGATTATGGAAAAGATATTACGCTCTTTGGATACCAAATTCGAGCATATCGTCACAACCATCGAGGAAACCAAAGACTTGGAGACCATGACGATTGAACAACTCCAAGGATCATTGCAAGCTTATGAGGAGAAACATAAGAAAAAGAAGGAGATCACCGAGCAACTCTTCAAGATGCAACTAAAGGAGAAGGAAGGAAGTCAAGGAAATGAGAGAGGCCTACAAGATCGAGGTCGAGGTCGAGGTAGAGGTCGAGGTTTTGGCCGAGGACAGTTTGGACGCCAAACTAATGGACGAGGTGCGAATTTCACAAACAACAATTACAAGAAGGGAGAAAGCTCAACAAGAGGGTGTGGACGAGGATCTCAAAACACAAGGTTTGATAAATCTCAAACTCGATGCTATAATTGTCAGAAGTTTGGCCATTATGCCTCAGAATGTAGATTTTCAAAGAATAGAGTAGAAGAGGAGACAAACTATGTGGAAGAGAAAGACCAGACGGTTGGAACAGTGCTTCTAGCACGTAGAAGTAACGAAGGAATCCAGGAAAACATATGGTACCTTGACACCGGTGCAAGCAACCATATGTGCGGAAAAAGAAGCATATTCGTGGACCTTGATGAATCAGTGAGTGGCAATGTCTCATTTGGTGATGATTCTAAAGTTCAGGTGAAAGGCAAAGGTAAGATCTTAATCCGCCTAAAGGATGGAAGACATGATTTTATTTCAAATGTCTACTACGTCCCAAATATGAAAAACAATATTTTGAGTCTGGGACAACTCTTAGAAAAGGGCTATGACATTCACTTGAAAGATTCCAGTCTTTCCATCAGAGATCAGAGAAACAATCTCATCACCAAGGTACCAATGTCAAAAAATAGGATGTTCTTATTGAATATCCATAATGACGTGGCAAAGTGTCTCAAAGCTTGCTACAATGATGATGCATGGCTTTGGCATCTTAGATTTGGGCACTTAAATTTTGGAGGTTTAAGTTTGATGTCGAAGACGAATATGGTGAGAGGGTTGCCGTCTATCAACAAACCCGATCAACTCTGTGAAGGATGTTTACTTGGAAAGCAATTTAGGACGAGTTTTCCAAAGGAGTCAAACTCAAGAGCCAAAAAGCCACTCGAGCTCATACATGCTGATGTCTGTGGACCAATCAAGCCAAGCTCACTAGGTAAAAATAACTACTTCCTCCTATTTATTGACGATTTTTCAAGAAAGACATGGGTATATTTCTTGAAGCAGAAGTCAGAAGTCTTTAATATTTTCAAGAAGTTTAAAGCTGCAGTGGAGAAAGAAAGTGGACGAGTGATTAAGGCTATGAGAACTGATCGAGGCGGAGAATTCACTTCTAAAGAGTTTCAGGAGTTTTGCGAAGAGAATGGAATTAGACGTCCCTTGACGGTTCCAAGATCCCCTCAACAGAATGGTGTGGCAGAGAGGAAAAATAGAACAATCCTCGACATGGCTCGAAGCATGCTTAAAAGCAAGAAATTGCCAAAAGAATTTTGGGCTGAAGCAGTGGCGTGTGCAGTCTACCTGTCAAATCGATCTCCAACAAGAAGTGTATGGGGAAAGACACCACAAGAAGCATGGAGTGGAAGAAAGCCAGGTATCTCACACTTGAGAGTCTTTGGAAGTGTTGCCCATGTTCACATACCAGATGAGAGAAGAGCAAAACTCGACGATAAGAGTGAGAGATTCATCTTTGTCGGTTATGATCAAAACTCAAAGGGTTACAAGTTGTACAACCCGAACAGCAAGAAGACGGTGGTCAGCCGAGATGTAGTCTTCGATGAAGAAGGACAATGGGACTTTGGACCTCATGAAAAGGAGTACAGTTTCTTTCCCCAGTTTGATGAAGAGACATCTAGAGAAGTTCAAAAAGGGATCACATCACCAACTACGTCCACTTCAGAAGACACTGGGAGTGAAAGGAGAGTGAAACGTACACGAAGTCTCCAAGATGTGTATGATAATACAGAAGCTTTTTCACCGCGAAGGCTTGAAGATCTCTATGAGGAAGTCGAGGCAACGAATAATCTCACATTGTTCTGCCTCTTTGCAGACTGTGAACCTATGGACTTTGAAGAAGCTGCGCAAGATAAGAGATGGAGGGATGCAATGGACGAAGAAATTAAAGCCATCGACAAGAACAACTCTTGGAAACTCGTGTCTCTTCCGAAAGGGCATAAAGCTATTGGTGTCAAGTGGGTGTACAAGGCAAAGAAGAACGTCAATGGAGAAATCGAAAGATACAAGGCAAGGCTAGTTGCAAAAGGCTATAGTCAAAAGGCCGGGATTGATTATGACGAGGTGTTCGCTCCAGTCGCTCGCTTGGAAACCATAAGACTAATAATCTCTCTAGCAGCCCAAAACAAGTGGAAAATTCATCAGATGGACGTGAAGTCTGCCTTTTTGAATGGAGTCCTAGAAGAAGAAGTGTACATCGAACAACCTATGGGCTACAAGGTGAAAGGTCATGAAGACAAAGTTCTCAAGCTAAAGAAAGCACTATATGGACTGAAACAGGCACCAAGAGCATGGTATAGTCGGATTGATAACTACTTCAAAGAAAACAATTTCACGAAGTGCCCACACGAGCATGCCCTATATGTCAAGGTCAAAAATGGAGATATCTTGATCGTGTGCATATATGTGGATGACTTGGTCTTCACAGGAAGCAATCCAAGTATGTTTGAAGAGTTCAAGAAGGAAATGGTAAAGGAGTTTGAGATGACAGATATTGGATTAATGTCATACTATCTTGGCATTGAGGTAAAGCAAAAGGAAGATGGAATATTCATTTCACAACAAAGATATGCGAAGGAGATGCTGAAAAAGTTCAAGATGGATAGTTGCAAGCCAATCAGCACACCAGTAGAGTGTAAAATGAAATTATCAAAGTACGACGAAGCAGTAAAGGTGAACCCTACAAATTTCAAGAGTATGGTTGGGAGTTTGCGGTATCTAACATGCACAAGACCTGATATTTTGTATGCTACTGGACTCATCAGTCGATACATGGAGAATCCGACCACAACTCATCTCAAGGCTGCAAAAAGAATTCTTCGCTATATCAAAGGAACATTGGATTTCGGCTTATGGTTTTCATCAAATAATAATTATAAGCTTGTTGGTTACAGTGACAATGATTGGGGTGGAGATGGAGATGATCGGAAGAGTACTAGCGGTTTTGTGTTCTTCATGGGAAACACAGCTTTCACTTGGATGTCAAAGAAACAACCGATAGTCACACTTTCAACTTGCGAAGCAGAATATGTAGCAGCCACATCATGTGTTTGCCATGCAGTCTGGCTCCGAAATTTGTTAAAGGAGTTGGGGATGTCGCAAGAAGAGCCGACCAAGATCTTTGTGGATAATAAGTCAGCTATAGCTCTAGCAAAGAATCCAGTCTTCCATGATCGGAGCAAACATATTGATACTCGCTACCACTATATAAGGGAGTGCATAGCAAGAAAGGATGTGCAAGTCGAATATGTGAAGTCTCAAGACCAAGTTGCTGACATCTTCACAAAACCCCTCAAGCATGAAGACTTTATCAAGTTGCGAAGCCTACTTGGAATGACAAATCAAGTTTAAGAGGGGGTGTTGGAGAGTAAACTTGATTTGGCCCATTGGACTAATCAAGTGTTAGGCCCATTTGGTTTTAGTGTTTTAGTTTATAGAAAATTCTAGAGAGTAGTAGAGAAATGTAGAAGTGAAATATGTAATATTAAATAAGTAGTTGAGAGAAGTGTGTAGAACTCTCTCACTTGAAGTGTGTAGAATATTCTCTAGATTGATGTAGAACTCTCCCTTGGAGCCTATAAATAGGGGAGAGCTAGTCATTTGTAAACCAAGCAAAAAACAAGTAAGCAAGTTAGCAAATAAACATCAAGTTCTAAAGAGCAAAGTATCCTCTCATTTTAAGAAACCATAGTCTCCTCTTCCCTTCCTCCCAAAGTCTTCCTAAAACCATTCTACTTTCCAACACTTTCATCCCTACAAATTACACTCTTAGGCTGTTCACTGAATTTTATAATGGAAGAAATCAAGAAAGTTCAAGTGAGGCTGTGAATGCATACTACTCAGCGGGCCTTCAAATTAGGACCAAATTTTTAAGATTTGAACAGGATTCAAAATTATTTTGGGACAGCCTTGTATAGGAGTTGCATGGGTAATGATGGGTTCTATGAATATGATCCAGGTAGCAGAATTTGGGGGAAAGAGGCACTTATATATTAAGAAACAAATTCTCCTAATAGATAAGTGCCTCTTTCCCAAGTCCAACTGTATATATTTTCTTGCCTCCGCCTTTCACATAATATTGTTACCGCCATTAGACCATTACTCAACTGGAGGCTCCCCACCTCAAAGATAATATTGGATGAAAAGTTCACATTGAGAAAAATCAAAAGTTTATCAATGAAACCAAAATTTCAAACTGTCAAGAAAAGACACACGAGCTCAGTAGAAAAGAGCTTGGATTGTATTTGTGGCATCAAGCATAGTAGCAGTGAAGGTCTTGAAAGTAAAAAAAGTTAATCAGTAAAGTCTTTTGAAAGGTGCTTTGTAGGTTGTCATAGAGTAACCACTTTTAGTCCCACATCATGTAACTGAAGAAAGAAAAATAGAGTGTCACTCTTTAAATAAGCTTGGCAATTCCGACATGCCCTAAAATTATATAAACAGTTCCTTTTCTCATTTAGAAACAAATGGCAACACTGAATACCTAAAATTAAATGTGACCCGTTCTCTTCTCCCCGTTTCATTTTCACAGCCGTGCACCATGTCTATGCATTCAAGTTCATCAAAGAAAGCAAAAGTTGTTGAGATCACAACAAACCCAAACTGGCTTGAACTTCCGAGTGACGTGACGGCAAACATACTCCATAGACTTGGTCTTGTCCGAATTCTTACTACAGCACGTAAAGTATGTCCTCTGTGGTGGAACATTTGCAAAGACCCTATCATGTGGCACACCATTGATATGGGAAGGGATTCTACGTACATATTATGCCAATCTCCCCAACATTTGCAAAGACCCTAATATTTTCCCAAATAAGTTATTATAGATATTTACAAAATATATTATTTCATCACAGAAAAATCCTAAAATAACTAAATTTATACAAATTTTATAGCTAAAAAAGTAAAATTAGTACCAAATAATTCTCTTTTTTACTCATCTCTTATGAATTTTTAAATTTAATTTAAATAATTATGTTATGGGAGCAACCCTTATTTTTTTTGTGGGGGCAAAATAAATTTGTTATATATTTTTCTAAGCAAAATAATTATTTAAGTGGGGGCATTTGCTTCCAATTACATATACATGGATTCGTGCCTGATCGAAACCCTATTAGCTTGTTTCATTCCAAGTTTCAATTTTTGCTCTAGTTGTAAAATGGGTGGGTATCTTCAGCCGAATATATTTTAGTGGCACTAAATGTTAAATTATATATATATGGACCGTCCAAACCAGCTTGATAGCCCGACAAGCCAGCGCGGCTTGATGACTCAACAGAAGCGTAACAAGTGGCGCTCATGAAATGAACCATGCGTGCTCGGCATGATGACTATTAAATCGGATAAGGTTGCCACGACATCGGCAGGACAGGTGGCTGAAGAGAGACACAATGATGAGGAGGCCGGATAAGTAACCACCCCGGCAGTTAGATTAGGACTCGGCTATAAAAAGGGAGGAAAGTTTGTCATAAAGACATCAGATAACAACTTTACTAGCCATAACCGTGATAGACAAAAAGCTATCCAGCATACTGTAATCTTTTCCGACTTCTAATAAAATATTCAAGTACATTGGCGCCCACTGTGGGGCCCGGTAAAATTATTCCCGGCCACACTTCGTTCAAACAAGGTCACCACTCGCTGTACATGATCGCCAACGTCGCTCCCCGGCTTCGTCTCGCGGTAACACAACCAGAAACGAACCCTGACCACAGGGGCGTTCCCGGACTACGTCCAAACATTCTTGTGCGTAACTCGGCCCAGGAAACCATCACATCCCCAGTGACAACCACCACGGCCATGCCAACAATTACAGAAATACAAATTCAACAACCGCCAATCCCAGTTCACCCAGGAACGGAAGATCACCCACTAATTGCAGGGGTCAAGGCGGTTATTGACGACCTCCGTAGAGAGAATCAGGCCCTGCAACGCAGAATGGACCCCAACAGTTTGGATAGCATCCAGATAGAGAAGCCCCAGCCATTGATCGACTCCATTATGTCAGACGTCGTCCCTCAGAACTTTAAACCACCACCTCTGAAAAATTATGATGGTAAAAAAGACCCTCAGGAACATTTGACCGCCTTTGACACTCAGATGACCATCATTGGCGCTCATGACACCCTGAAATGCAAATTGTTCTCCTCAGTCTACCCCGTAAATCCATCACCAGTTACTCTGACTTCACCAAGAAATTCATCAGACATTTATCGGAAAGGAAACATCGCAACACCACCACTGCAACCCTGTTCAACACCAAGCAAGGTCCCAACGAAAGTCTTCGAGAGTATTTGGGCCGTTTTAGTGATATAATCATCGACGTGGAGCATCCAGACCAACGACAGTTTGCTGACGCTTTCACTAACGGTCTCCGAGTAGGGCAATTCAATGAGTCATTGGCTTACAGGCCGGCCTCAAAAATGCAGGAAGTCCTAGTCAGGGCTGAAGCATACATGAAAGAGGAAGAAAACAACGCTGAAAAACGCAATAGGGACGTCAAGGAGAGAGTGCAAGACCGACATCACCAGCATGAAGAATTCCAAAGGAACACCTCTCAACGGTGGGAATCCCAGTGAAAAGGGACACCTCTGAACCAAAAAAGAGAAGTCATTCTGAAAGACATCCTACACACAAAGCTCATTCCAGAATTGAACCCGGCCAGAAGAGTCTTAGGCAAAGATGCACACCTCTGGTGTGACTACCATAAAGCACGGGGGCATGAAACAGAAAACTGCTTCGCTCTCAAAAACGAAATTGAAAAACTGATCAGAAAAGACATGTTAAAGAAATATGTCAAGGCCGACTCAGAAGCGTCAACGAGCCGCACTACAGAACAAGCTCAGCCAAATCTACAATCTCAGTTCGTCAAACTAAACAACTCTCAGGAAGAAGAAGAGCTCCCCCCCAATAGCACATACACTGAAAACAATCTCAGGAGGATTTCCAGGAGGTGGAGAAACTAGTTTTGCTCGAAGACGGTATGCTCGCCAAGTCATGCACATTGCTGACATAGAAACAGGTCTTGAAATCCCTAAATACGAGTCTAACTTGAGCTTCTCCCCAAAAGATTTGGAAGGAATTGCACCCCATGAAGACGACCATTTGGTGATCGTTGTACAACTGCTTAACTTCAATGTTCGCCGTGTGTTAATAGATCCAGCAAGCTTGGCAGATGTCATATATTGGGACGCTTTCCAAGGTATGCAGTTATTTCGTGAACATTTGCAACCTTACCATGCTACTTTGGTTGGTTTCTCAGGTGAACAAGTCCAAGTCAAAGGGTACATCACCCTCAAGACCACATTTGGCACTGGAGCTCAGGCAAGGACGTTCAAAGTACGATATCTGGTTGTAGATGCCCCATCATCATACAACATCATCATGGGCAGACCAGCATTAAACGTCTTGGGTGCAGCACTATCAACACAATATTTAACCCTCAAGTATCCTTTGGATAACGGTGGTGTAGGGACTTCGAAAGCAGACCAAAAAGAAGCCCAGTAGTGCTACCTTGATAGTCTCAAAACAAAAAAGAAAAATGCAGAACACGACCCAAAAACCAGCTCTCATAACATTAACTTTGCCGATTTGGATCCCAGAGAGGATTTCAGACCAGAGACTCAGGCCAATTGACGACTTGCAGCAAGTCCAGATAGGAGCCGCTCTTGATCAAATCACCAACATAGGTTCGAACCTCTCCCCAGACGAAGCAGAAACAATTATTGCCTTCTTGAAAAAGAACATTGACCTCTTCGCTTGGACTCCAGCAGACATCCCTCGCATTGACCCAACATTTATATCTCACAAGCTTTCTATTGGGCCAGCAGCCAAGCCGGTTGCCCAACGAAAGCAGAAATTGGGGATAAAAAGAAAACAAGCTATCGCAGAAGAGACTAAAAAGCTGTCTGATGCCTCCTTCATTAAAGAAATCCAGTACCCAAGCTGGTTGTCAAATGTCGTGCTCGTCAAGAAATCCAACGGAAAATGGCGCATGTGCGTCGACTTTACTGATCTGAACGCAACATGTCCTAAAGATCCATACTCTCGGCTAAGTATTGATGCATTAATTGATGGAGCTTCAGGCTATCGCCTCTTAATCTTTATGGATGCTTACTCTGGTTATAATCAGATTAAGATGGACCCAGATGATGCTGACAAAACGACATACATGACTGACGCCTGTAATTACCACTACACAGTGATGCCATTTGGCCTAAAAAATGCTGGAGCTACCTATCAACGACTAATGGACAGGGTTTTTAGCACGCAAATAGGCAAAAACCTAGAAGTCTACGTAGATGATATGGTGGTCAAAAACAGAGGAGGGCAGACCACATGTTGACGGCTTGGAGGACATTTTTTCCTCAATCTGCAAACACTAGATGCGCCTAAACCCCACCAAGTGTACCTTCGGTGTGCAAGCAGGCAAATTCCTTGGTTTCATGCTAAAAAACAGAGGTATTGAAGCCAACCTGGACAAATTCAAAGCCATCTTAGAAATACGAAGCCCGTTCAGTCCCAAAGAAGTACAACAACTAACTGGTCGGCTAGCAGCGCTCTCCAGATTCTTATCATGTGCAGGTGACAAAGCTTTCCATTTCTTCACTTCCTTAAAGAAAGAAGGCCAGTAGTGGTTTCTCAGCAGTGGTTTCTCAGCATGACTAGTCAAAGAGATCCACTTACCGTTGTCAACCCCTTTTGTCCTATAAAAAGAAAAGAAAATTCCTACCTAGGGGGTGATGTTCAGAGCTCGGCATATTATTTCGAATGCCCGCATAAACGCCCAACTATTGGGGGATGAAGCTGACTTGGCGCAACATTTAAATCTCTCAAGACCATGTTCTCAAAATGGGTGAAGGGCATTTTTACTTTCAGGTCGTTGAATACACAAGCATACATATAAGTGCACTCATCTCTTACACCTTTCCGCCTAGTTAAGCAGACCAGTTCCCCTTTTCTGCAGGGCTCAACTATCAAATCCTCCTCCTTGCCTGTAGAAGACATCTTATTACTACCCCAGAACTCGACAATACTCTCCTTAGTTTGGAAAGCGGATGAATACTCCAAAGCCTCAAAATCAACAGTATCTTCAACAACTACTTCAGAGGCCATTATAACCCTTACAGCGTTGCTGGGTACATCAGACCTCATGGCAAAGCTGGATCCTGGAGAATAAAATGGAATGGGGTCATTATCCGAATCGTCATCTGAGGATTCTGAACTGCCTATCTCGACAAGGACTTTCTTTAACCTAGAGTTGGCCACTTCCTTTCCACTCTCGTTCAACTCCCAGATTTTGACCATCTTATAAACTTGAAAAACGAATAAGAAAGGAAACAAAAGAAAAGGAGAAAGGAAATAGAAGGTACCTTGAGCAAATAAAAGGATCTTCATGGCAAAACGCTAGAGAAACGCAAGCTAGAAACGAAAACGTAGTTTTGGTGATATATCCAGATATAGCAGCTGTGTGGTTTCCCAAGTGAAAAACTTCTCTTTATATAAAAGGAGTATTTAAGAACTCCAGGTAGCCGTACACGCGTCTCATGCGTGTCGAAGAAGGAAGCAAGAGAGACAGGGCAGATATGACTTGAAAGAATTTAAAGCAGGATTGATGGGACGTAAAGGCTCTGCGCGCAGTCCCAAGACAAAGAGCGTACAGTGCAAGCAGACAGGCGCTAACTGTCCACCTTCTGCCATTAAAAGCCTCAACACGTGTGATTATCTCGGCTTCTGAATGTTGTTTCTCTATGATCAATCATCTCGTCCTCTAGAAATGACCTCGGCAAAAATACTAATTTCACATTCCTTTGATTCACACGAGGTCGTCAGGAACCAACGATGACCTCAGACATTGAAAAGACACCTTCACCGTAAAGACTACTCGGTAGCAAGTCCTGACACACCAAGAGACTCCAAGCTTTCCTCGCAACAACCTAGGAGCCATATTCACTTAAAAAAACTCTCGCCCCCTACTTAAGCTCTTCGTCCTTATAGCACTCGAGCTTGGGGGGTTGTGGACCGTCCAAACCCCTTTTTATATATATAAAAAGGGAGGAAAGTCTCTCCACAACCTCTTGAAGGGGAAGGCTTTATGACAGACTTTCCTCCCTTTATATATATATATATATATATATATATATATATATATATATATATATATATATAGGAAAGAAGGGGAAGGCAGTGAAGTTGGGAGAGGGAAGACGAGGAAACGTATATCACCAATAATACCCTTTTCATTTCAACCGGTCATCTAAAAAAGCTAAATCCACTAGATAGAAATTGTTTTTTTAAGGGAGAAATTGTTGTGTACTGTTTACTTAGTGTAATGCTACTCTTGGTTGACGACATGCAGTTTTTAATTGTTTAGCATATTGGCTTGATCTGCAATTTCCTCCATTTGTAGTTTTTTAGTTGTTAATAGCTTTCCCATGCCTGACAACTCAAGGATTTCTGCTTTGCACCTACTTGAAATGTATAACTAGGTCTGTTGTATTTTATGTATTTTAAGCCTTTCTCTTCTTTTTTTTGGTGAAAGCAATGGGCATAGAAGCCTAAGCCTTTCTCTTTTTACCATGTTTTTTCTGTCAAAATTTATAGGGCAAATCACTTACGATGCGTAAGTATTGACAATTGTGAGTTAATTTCTGAGGAAGGAATGTGTGAAGTTGCAAAGAAACTTCCATTGGTAGAGGAGTTTCACATTACATTTGGCAACTTCTCTAAAAATGTTCTTGAAGTTCTTGCTAAATCTTGCCCTCTTTTGAAATCACTGAAATATACTGGGATGTTGTGGAAACATGATGTGAAGTGTGATGATGAGGCATTAGCTATTGCAAATACAATGCATGGACTACAGTATCTTGATATTAATGGAAACCCGCTTAGTGATGTTGGGTTGACTGCGATTCTTGATGGATGTCCTTGTCTTAATACACTTGATGTTCGGGAATTTCGTAATTTGAATTTGGATTTTATTGGAGATTTGTGGGAAAGATGTCACAATCAAATTAAAGACTTACGACTTTTTGTGAATGATTTGGACTACTTTCCTGATTTTGACGTGAACAATGAATATGAAGATTTTTATGATTACGTAAGTAGATTTGATTTTGGTCCGGACAATGGAAATGAAGAGTATGATTATCTAAGAGGATTTCTAAGTGATTCTGATTATCTAAGTGGATATGGAAGTGGTTCTGATTCTGATTATCTAAGTGACTAGCTAGACGACACTATTTTTTTTCATGTGTTTCATTCCAATTGAGGTTTTTTTTTTTTTTTCCATCAAAATTCCAATTGTTGTTTGAGATTGTACTTTACATGGTTTTTTAGATGAATTATTAGACTTTTGTTTAAAGGATGTTTATCCTTAAAGAGACTTGGATGTTATTGTAGTTTAAGGGAATTTTGTGGAACATTGGAAAGCATTACATGTTTCATTATGTTGTTATTGTTGTTGTTATTATTATAATTATTATTAATATTGTTATTAATTAATGAATGATTTTGAATGAGATTCTTTAAACAACTTTCTATTTTTAATAAATTAGGAAAATGTGAATTTGTTCTTTCTTAATTTTTTAAAAACAAAACGATTTTTAAAAGTGTAATCAAATAATCTCTTATTGTCGCTATCAACCATGCAGTGGTGGAAAAGAAATGGAAGCCACTCAAGATCTCTTAGAAACGGTCTGGGCCTATCTAACTTGTTTTTGCTGACAACGTTTTGCTCTTTTCTAAGGCTACCCAGCATCTCAAGCTAGATTGGTGGCGGAGGAGATCTTTGAGAATTTTGCTGTTATGAATGGAACAAATGATGAGTCAGCAAACCAAGAGGTGACAGACACACACAAAGGAGCACGTGGAATAGAATTGGCTGAGCCAAGGCGCAGCATGCGTCCTAAGAGGGACCACCCCATGTGGGGTGAATTTGCTAGGCAGTAGTCACACTATATGTGTGAGGTAGTGTGTGAGAGAGGAATTTTATGCATTGTGTGAAGAATCATTTCTCTCTCTTACCTCTGCTCCTTTCTGTACCTGCGTTTTTCTTCTTATTTTGGTTGTATTGCTGTTGAACTTATTTAGTCTCTTGGGTAGGTTTCCATTTCAGTGAAATAAATCTGCAGTATCTCTTTTATCATTTCTAGTGTCATTACATTGGTGCTTTCATCTACATCATTGGAGCTTGCTGCTACAGCAAATGACGCGAGATTTAGCAAGATTGAGGCAAATCAAGCGAGTGCTGATGCAAAGCTCAACAAAATCACAGAAGCACTGGAATCTCTGTTAAGTCGCGAACCAAGACCTGTGCAGCAGCCTGGTGTACTACACAATCTGGGTTTCAGGTAAGCAAGATTAAACTAGATTTTCCTAGATTTAATGGGAAAAATGTACTAGACTGGATCTTTAAGGCCGAGCAGTTTTTTGGTTATTACAATACCTCAGATTCAGATAGAATTACAATTGCTTCTGTTAATTTAGATGAAGATGTTGTGCCCTGGTTTCAAATGGTACAGAGAACTACTCCTTTTAAGTCTTGGCAGGAATTTACTAGAGCTATTGAATTGGATTTTGGTCCTTCTTTATATGATTGCCCTAGAGGTGCCTTGTTTAAATTGAAACAATCAACCACTGTGAATGCTTATTACTTGGAATTTACTGCTTTGTCTAACCGTGTGTATGGATTAAGCAATGATGCTGTTGTAGATTGTTTTGTGAGTGGATTGAATGATGATGTACGCATGGATGTGATGCTACACACTCCAACCAACATTGTTAAGGCCGTAGCACTTGCTAAGGTCTATGAGGAAAAACACACTGCCCAAAAAGCCAACCTAAACACCAAAACACCTAACCCAAACACTTCAAGCCTAAACACGAGAGCCCACTTCAATCCAAGCAAAACACAATTCTCTGACAAGCAAAATACACCACCTATACTAAACACCCCACCTACAAGACCCATGAACCTTAACCAGAAAAATCCAAACATTAGGAGAATATCCCCTGCCGAAATGCAATTGAGGAAAGAAAAGGGACTTTGCTACTTTTGTGATGATAAATTTTCCTTTTCTCATAAGTGTCCTAATAAACACTTAATGTTGCTCCAAGTTGATGATGGAGACCCTCTAGAAACCATAGAACCGACCACACAAGACACACCTATCCCAAACCCAAACCAAGACACACATGAGCATCACTTATCCCTTAATGCTATGAAAGGGTCAGGAGGTTTTGGCATCATCCGTTTCCAAGGCAGTATTGGCTCTATTTCAGTTTCTATTCTCTTAGATGGGGGAAGTACAGACAATTTTATTCAACCTCGAATAGTACATTGTTTGAAGTTACCAATTGAAGCTGCACCTAAATGGCAAGTTTTGGTGGGTAATGGACAGAAAATGACATCTGAGGGCATGGTTAAAGATCTGGCACTGCACATTGTGGACAGGAAATTAAAGTCTCTGCTTATTTACTACCAGTGGTAGGAGCTGATGTCATTCTTGGGGCACCATGGCTTGCTTCTTTAGGCCCTCATGTGGCTGACTATGCCACAACTATGATGAAATTTTACCTCAATGGTAAATTTATTACCCTACAAGGAGAGAAACAACAAATTCCTGATGTGGCACAATTGCATCATTTGAGGAGGTATCAACAAACTCAAGCAATAGCTGAGTTGTTTACAGTACAGTGGATAGAACCAGAACATCCAAGGGATACATGGTTAGAATTGCCTCAAGATGTGGAACCAGACTTGGCTTTGTTATTGAATACATACAAGGAGGTGTTCAATACCCCTTCGGGTCTGCCACCAAACCGTGAGCAGAATCACAGTATTTCTCTCAAGGAAGGTTCACAGCCTGTGAAAGTGAAGCCCTATAGATATCCACATAGTCAAAAAGAACAAATTGAGAAGATGGTACAAGAGATGTTAGACCAAGGCATCATACAACCTAGCACCAGCCCATTCTCCTCTCCTATTGTGCTAGTCAAGAAGAAGGATGGCTCATGGAGGTTTTGTACTGATTATAGAGCCCTTAATGCTATTACAATTAAGGATAGCTTTCCGATGCCAACAGTGGATGAATTGATTGATGAACTTCATGGAGCACAGTTTTTTTCTAAGCTGGACCTCCGAAGTGGATACCATCAAATTCTGGTGCAACTAGAAGATAGAGACAAGACAGCTTTCCGTACTCATCAAGGACATTATGAATGGCTTGTGATGCCATTTGGTCTCACCAATGCACCGGCAACGTTCCAAAGCTTGATGAACTCGGTTTTTCAACATTTATTGAGGAAATGTGTCTTAGTATTCTTTGATGATATATTGGTGTATAGTCCTACATGGAACTCACATCTTAAACACTTAGAAACTGTCCTGCAGCTGTTACATCAGAATAGCCTATATGCTAAATTGTCCAAGTGCTCTTTTGGACTTACAGAGGTGGAATACTTAGGCCATTTGGTCTCAGGAAAAGGCGTAGCAATGGAAAAGACTAAGATTCAAGCTGTGTGGGAATGGCCAACACCAGGGAACTTGAAGCAATTAAGGGGATTCCTCGGCCTCACAGGCTATTATAGGCGATTTATTAAGTCCTACGCGACCATAACATCTCCTCTTACTAATTTGTTGAAGAAAGAAGCCTTCCTGTGGAATGAAGCAGCAGAAACAACATTCCAAAAATTGAAAATTGCTGTGACTAGTGCTCCTGTGTTAGCTTTACCCAATTTTCAATTACCTTTTGTCCTGGAAACCGATGCATCAGGTACGGGTATTGGGGCTGTTCTGAGCCAAGCTGGCCATCCTATTGCCTATTTTTCAAAGAAAATGGCACCCAGAATGCAGAAGCAGTCTGCTTATGTGCGTGAGTTCCATGCTATTACAGCAGCCCTTGCCAAATTCAGACACTATTTATTGGGACATCAGTTTATTTTGAAGACAGATCAAAAGAGTTTGAGAAGTCTACTTGACCAATCCTTGCAAACTCCGGAACAACAAGCTTGGCTCCACAAGTTTATGGGGTATGATTTTAAAATTGAGTATAAACCGGGCAAAGACAACCAAGCTGCAGATGCGTTGTCAAGATTAATGTCATTAGCTTGGTCAGAACCTCAGGCTATGTTTCTGCAACAGCTACGTGAAGAAATTTCAAGCAATGAAGAGATGCAAGCCATCATAAAAAAATGTCAAGAAAATTCAGAAACTGAGGGACCATATGCAGTAAGAGAAGGACTAGTATTTTGGAATGACAAGCTAGTAATTCCAATTACAAGTACACTGATACAACAAGTTTTGCAAGAATTCCATGCATCTCCAATTGGTGGACACGCAGGGATAGCAAGGACAATTGCTAGGATTTCTTCACAATTTTTCTGGCCTAGTTTGAGAAAGGATGTTAAGGCATTTGTGGATAATTGTGTAGTGTGCCAACAAGCTAAATCCATGAATACAGCACCTGCGGGCCTACTCCAGCCACTGCCTATTCCATCACAAGTATGGGAAGATGTCTCCATGGATTTTATAATTGGGTTGCCTGTATCATTTGGTTTCACTGTTATTTTGGTGGTTGTTGACAGACTAACCAAATACGCTCACCTTACGGGCCTCAAAACTGATTACACAAGCAAATCAGTGGCAGAATCTTTCATGACGAACATTGTCAAATTGCATGGCATACCAAAATCTATTGTATCGGATAGAGATAAGGTGTTCACTAGCAAATTTTGGCAGCACCTATTTCAACTACAAGGCACAACCTTGGCCATGAGCTCATCATATCATCCACAAAGTGATGGCCAGACAGAGGCAGTGAATAAGTGTGTGGAGATGTTTTTGAGATGTTTTACTGCAAACAATCCAAAAACTTGGTATAAAGCTTTAAACTAGGCAGAATATTGGTATAACTCATCCTTTCACACAAGCATAGGTATGACACCTTTCAAGGCTGTATACGGGCGTGATCCTCCTATGTTACTCAAGTATACGCCCAATGCAAATGACCCAACTGAGCTGCAGGAACAGCTACTGCTGCGTGACACACTGCTGGCAGAATTAAAATCCAATCTGCAGAGAGCACAGCAGGTGATGAAAACACAAGCAGATAAGAAACGAACTGATGTGAGTTATGAAATTGGTGATCTGGTTCTGGTTAAACTGCAGCCATATAGACAGAATTCTGTGGCACTGAGGAAACATCAGAAACTTCGAATGAGGTTTTTTGGACCATTTCCTATAATAGCTAAAGTAGGAGCAGTGGCGTATAAGTTACAATTACCTGCAGAGGCCAAGATTCATGCTACGTTTCATGTGTCACAGCTGAAGAAATTTAGAGGGGAGCCTACTGATCCATATCTTCCATTACCATTGACAACAATTGAGGAAGGACCAATAATTCAACCTGAGAAAATTCTGCAGACACGAACCATTATGAAGGGTTGTCAAGAAGTGGCTCAAGTGCTAGTTAAATGGGTCGCGATACCAGTAGCTGAGGCAACTTGGGAGGACAAAGCTGAGTTTATGAACACTTATCCTACCTACAACCTTGAGGACAAGGTTGTTTTTAAAGGGGATGGTAATGTTATGAATGGAACAAATGATGAGTCAGCAAACCAAGAGGTGACAGACACACACAAAGGAGCACGTGGAATAGAATTGGCTGAGCCAAGGCGCAGCATGCGTCCTAAGAGGGACCACCCCATGTGGGGTGAATTTGCTAGGCAGTAGTCACACTATATGTGTGAGGTAGTGTGTGAGAGAGGATTTTTATGCATTGTGTGAAGAATCATTTCTCTCTCTTACCTCTGCTCCTTTCTGTACCTGCGTTTTTCTTCTTATTTTGGTTGTATTGCTGTTGAACTTATTTAGTCTCTTGGCTAGGTTTCCATTTCAGTGAAATAAATCTGCAGTATCTCTTTTATCATTTCTAGTGTCATTACATTTGCAGATATCTCTGGTCTTCGTGTTAATACTTGGTAGTTTTAAGCTTTATTTTCTTCTACCACAGGGATAAGGAGCACCTTCCCTATGATTCATGGGAGATTGGAGAGGGATGATTTTGATTTTATTTTGGACAAGATGCTTACTTGTCTAGCTTATTGGAAGAACAATCTCTTGAATAAAGTTGGTTGGCAAATCTGTTTTGAACTTTATCCCTAATTATTATATGTAGAAAGCTTGGCTTCATCAACCCATGTGTTATATGCAGATAATTTGGCTTCCTCAATCCATTTGTATCCACATTGATCGGTTAACACACAACATTATTTGGAAAGGGTGTAATGAGAAAGGCTTAGATTTAGTAGGATGGGATGCAGTTACTAATGCTAAGAGCAAAGGTGGGCTCGGGATTCGTCTAGCCCGTGAAGAAAACACATCAATGCTTGGCAAACTAGTGTGTCTCCTTCATAGAATGAAGATAAACCTATGGTTGATGTGCTTAGGCAAAAATACTTGGGTTTTACACCTTATATGAAAGCAAGGAAGAAGTTTGTCTCCTTTTGTTTGGAACTCAGTTCAAAAGGCTAAGCATGTTCTTCATGAAGGGTATGGATTTTGCTTGGGCAATGGCGACTCGCCACTATGGCATACTAACTGGACTGGTTTAAGTTCTCTTAACTAGCTTGTTCCATTCATAGATCTTCATGATGTGCATCTTTGCATCAAGGACATTATCATGTAGGGGAATTGGAATGTTGATGCTCCACCACAAATGTGGTAATAGTGAATCAAGTATCTGGTTTGATAGATGGGTTACTAAGAAGCCCCTGAGTAACTGTTGTGTGAAAACATGATGTGCAAGTATACACAATGGCAACAAGTAATAAAGAGTAAGTAGAGATCGCTCCAACGAGGATTGTTGAGTTCTTTTCTATATTTAAATTAGTAAGTATATAAGCTAGTAAGTAAAAAGCAAAATAAAATAACAAGTTGTAGAACCCAATTTTATCAACAAACAACAATAAAAGTAAGGCTTAAATATGTATTCTGCCCCTGCAAATATCACCATAATCCAGTTATACCCCTGTAAAAATAAAAACTTTAAAATTACCCTTGTAAATATAAATTAATCGCTTACGGTTATGCCCCTCGGTCAGCTTCCCATCCAAAATAATAATTTAAATAGGGTTTAAATATATGTTCTGCCCCTGCAAATATCACCATAATCCAGTTATGCCTCTCCAAATATTAGCATAATAGAAAAATTAAAGATTTTGACAAGGGCATAACTGGATTATAGTGATATTTGCAGGGGCATAACTGGATTATGGTGATATTTGCAGGGGTAAAACATATATTTAAACCTTATTTAAATTATTTTTTTGATGAGAAACTGACCGAGGGGCATAACCGTAAGCGATTTATATTTGCAAGGGTAATTTTAAAGTTTTTATTTTTACAGGGGTATAACTGAATTATGGTGATATTTGCAGGAGCAAAACATATATTTAAGCCTAAAAGTAAAGAGTTACGGAAATTCAGATTAGAGAATAAACTGGGGTGCCTTTTTACTATGCAATTTCATCTAAATGTATTAATATTGTATCTGATGCTGGTGATGTAGGATTTAGTGTGTACTTTTCTGATACTTTCTACAGGGTTTCGTTATAAGGGCTTATGTCTAAGCTGTAAATAGGTTCACCCTTGGCTATTAAGCACCCACAACATTTTACCCTATGGATTTTTCCCTCCTATGTCTAGGTTTTAAGCAAGGATTATTAAAGTGTTCTTTAATAACCACTATCCATATTATCCTTTGAGATCAATTTATAAACCATGTTTGAATCTATAAATAGTATTTATATTTAGGTGATCAGTTCTAAAATAAGTTTGGAAATAGTATCACACAAAGGATAAAAATGCTAAATATCAAATACATGCATTAAACACACAAAGACTTCATTATATAGATCAAAGCATCCGAGCGAACAACACAATAAATTCAACTTAAACATAATGTTTAAAGCCATAAATGCAAAGAAGAAATATACTAAGAAGTGATATACTGAAGATTGACTCCAAGAACGGTAGCATGGAGGTTCATATCAGCTCCCAAATCCACGAAAATCTTCAAGTAAGTCAGCTCCTGTATTACTGCAACATCACTAACAACATCAGAATTTCCACTTTGGTATTTAAAGGTAGCTTGGTAAAAAAAATGGAGGAAAAGCTATGTCTAGACTTTTCTCCTCTGAACCAGCCTCTCAAATGAGGAAGATGAGCTGCCTTAAATAGTACTAGGGTTTAGTGATCCAAGAAATATCCTTTGGAGGCTCGTGCCCACAAAAAGGGAATATTCTACACATGACAGCCTGGTCCCCACAGCAGGGTGTGCCCGTCCTTATCTAACAGCTAGTAGGCACTGAAATCAGCGCCTCAACGTTTCTCTCACATCTATCGCATGAATGCAATGCTGTGGCACCTGATGCTGCAGCAATGAAATACACACATAAAAGCACAAATGGGGCACCAAAGGGCCAAATGACTCCAACCCAGATTTAAACCTTCACTTATCATAAATAACACAATTAATATTATTTAAAGACATTTTTATTAGAGAACTTATACTGATTTAAGCTAAAAGAGCATCAATAACTCTAATAAATAAGAGTTATCAGTAACCAAGTTCCTTTTTTGGGATATTCATGACCTTGATTTGACTATTTGAGATTTGTTGTTGCGAGGAACTGGGAACTCTAACTGATTTACTCTTTTCTTTCAGAAAGTATCTTTAATCAAATTAGAGCTTTGCATCCGAGATTTGTGGATGACGTGGCTGATTGTATGCGATTGAATCACTGTGTTATAGGAACCTATATTCATCTAAATCAGCTTACCATGCTCTACTGGACCAGTTTCACAGGAACAACGATTACCTGGAATTACCTTGGATTTGGAAACTTCATGTTTCTTTTAACATACAATTTTTAGTGTGGCAGATTTTGAATGGTTCTTTGTTAACAAAAGCAACTCTTACTGCTCGGCACATTATTACTACGGCAATAGCTAGCTCTGGAAGTTTGGAATGCTTGTCTACAAATGTCTACACCACTTCAAAATGATGATGATTCTTTAGGGGATTGGGTGGTGAGGTGTTGAAAACTCACGGTATTTTTCCTTTGTTAATTATGTGGAAATGTTGATACTCAAGAAATAAATTCATTTTTGAAGGCATAAAGACCTCCACTTTCACTATTGTACCCGAGTGTTATACTCTTAACAAGGACATTGTTACAACTTTTGGGAATCTGGTGACAAGCTCTCAAGTCAATAGAAATCTGCTTGAGATTTGTTGGCAGAAACCAGATACAGGTTGGATTGCTTTAAATGTTGATGGTAGCGCTCTCACTAATCCATGTGCAGTAGGGTTTGGTGGTATTATTCGTAATCATGAGGGTCAATTCATCATTGGCTTTAGTGGCTCAGTAGCTAGGTTGGTCTAACATCATGCATGTTGAGCTGATGGCCTTACTAACAGGTATATCTTTGTGTTGGGACAAGGGTTTTCGAAAAATCCAGTGCTTCACAGATTCTTTGGAGGCCATTCGATTGCTTAAGGACGAAAATCCAGCTTTTCACCTATATGGCAATGAAGTTGCTTTGTTACATGACTTGTTGAAGCGCGATTGGGAGGTGCATATTAAGCATACATATTTTGAGGGAAAATTTTGTGTAGACTGGTTTGCAAAGATGGAAGCTAGGAGTGATTCTGCTTTGCTTATTTGTAGGAATCCCCAACAGATTTGAGACCACTTTTGATTGCTGATGCTAACGGTACTCAATTTGTGAGGTCTTAGCTTTTTTCTTCTTCTTTTGTAACCAGGAAAAAAGCCCATTGATGACAACATTAATTCCCTACCTTCCTACATGAATGCTATTATTATTGATTGCTTGATTTGGAATGATCATACGGAAGCGCTATGATGCTCCAGTTGGCCGAGGGTATAAATGGCTACTACAGAATCGCTATGCATTATTGATTTGAAAAGAAAAACAAAGGATGCTTGATTTGAAATCCTACTTAGTGTGGCATGGAATTGGATTTCAGTATCCTTTGTTTTTCTTTTCTTGTTTTCCTTCTTGTGCCAAAAAAAGCCCTTATTCTCACTATCTACTACCTTTCCTCACCTCACTAATCAAAATGGTTTCCATTGCATTTTGTGAGAGGAAGACCAACTGAGCACAGAGAATTTGACTAAATTTTCATCCTTTTTATTTTCCTCCTTTTGAAAATATTGATGTTTAGCGTTACACAAAATTCAAATAAGTGATTGAACTAGATGGTATTATTGTTTTTGTGGCATGTGTCTCATTTCCAATTGGGAATTAGAGATGGCTATCTTTGAAGATTCGTACCACATAAGTGATTCTGATTTTTAAATTTGAAGTCTTAAGCGATGAGATAGATAGTATTATTGTTGTGTGGCAATGGCATGTGTTACATTTGCATTTGAGAATTTGAAGTTGCTATTTTTGGAAAGACTCGGATGTTAATGGTGTTTCAAAGGAATTTTGTGGAGCCTTAGGGCCGTTTGGTTAACCAATAAGTTCTCACTAACATAATTAATATCTCAATAAGTTATTTTTCAATAAACTTCCTTGACAAGCTTATGAATAATACATAAAAGCTTATTTATTTGCATAAGTTGTTTTTCATAAGCTCAAAATAATATCTATCCAAACGGCCCCTTAATGCCTTATATGTTGGTGTTCCTAGGATTACCAGGAACACCCTTTAAATCCGCCTCTTGTTCGGCGAGTTCACAGAGCTATTGAAGTGACTGTAAAATTACACAAAGTATAAAACAAACGATATATATTTAATAAAATACTAAGTGTAAAAAATTAGAGATAAAACGACACAAAAAGAATAACCGAAAATGTCTCGTCAACACGGTAATAGAATATCCACTTCGCCAAAATGCACAAACAGGTAGTGCTTTCTAAAATTTTGGGAGTCTTGGTCCCTGACATGGACTTGTCCCGAAAGAAGTCCCTTCTTGGGAGTCTTGGTCCCTAATTTTTTCGGATTTAATGGTTCTGGTTTGATTACAATCCAAGTAGGCCCCGAAAACCGATTTTTTAGCCTAAATAATTCACCTGACGTTGTTAGCCTGCATTTTCGACAGGCTCAATTAAATGCAGTCAACGAGGTTGCATCAAGCAGATTTCGACCTTAGATTTGGCAAAGTCGAAGAGGCTAAAGGCAGAGATTTCGACAAGAAGAAGTTGAAGGCTGATAACGAAGTAGAATCAAGCAACCATTGTCGAACGCACGTAGCAGTTACATTTTTTTTAAACTTTGTACAGTTATTTTCTATTTGTATAAATAGTAGTTTTTCATAGGAAAAAGGGGTCCCAAACTCATATACAGATTCTCACGCTCTAACTTCCAACATCACAGAGAAAACGAGTCAGAGAAGAATGTATGATCATGTATACCAACTTTCTTTTCAATTGATGCATTTTACTTTGTTTCTTTAAGAAAATTTTTTGCATTTTTATTTGTTCTCTTCATCTCTGTCTGAAGCAACTTTGACAGTTTCGCGCGAAACTGCCAGTTATCTCCCTTCTTTTCTTTAAAACCGTAAAAAACATTCATAATTTCTGGAAAAAAACTTTAACACAAATGGTCTTAGGATTTACTAGTTGATCCTGCAACCAGAAGAAATTTCAAACTAGCGGTGTTTACCAAAAACCACGGTAAACAAATTGGCACGCCTAGTGGGACATTTGTGCTAATTTTTAAAGTCTTTCTTTGAAATGTTAAAAAATTGTGCTTATCTGTGCATGCGTTTAAGGAGTGGAAAACATCTTTCAGAGATGGCGCGCTCTAATACAAATAATGCTTCTGCATCAAATGCACAAAGTACGCAAGAACAAACGTCAGTTAGTGACGCTAATGCTGCAAATGTTGCAGGCATCACCGTTGCTATGCCTTCTTCGACAACAATGGGAGTAACTGCCATAACTTCTCCCATAATTACTCCTGTGTCGATGATGACTGCTGCAGCATTAACAAATGTTAATACTATGGCTTCTTGTCACCAATATTAGGATCAACAAGTCCTTTAATGGCACATCAAGTTAATTAGGCCTGACCCTCGTTTTTTAAAAAAGAAAGTCCCCAGTGAAGTCGCCAGCTGTTGCACCCCGAAAAATCCGGTTTGGACCTTTCATCGTACAACGTGAAAATTTGTGAAGCCGCCATCAACATTTTTTATTTAGGGACCAAAACATTGAAAAAGGGTCCTTTTTTTTTTTTAAGGCGGGTGGTCCTTTGAGAACTAGAGATGTAGGTTCGGGGGTCGGTTAGGTGTGGGGAAGGTATTAGCACCCCACACCTCCTTTCTACCGAAAGGGAACCTTTAACTTGATGTGCGGTTTTGACAGAGTTGATTTGAAACAATTCATTCTACTTCTTTTTATTTGAGAAAAGTGTTTTTGAAAACGGGGGAAAAGAAGAATCTTTTTATTGTTTTTTAAAAGTGTGCTTGACGGGATGTGACCCGCTCCTACGTATCTCCCGGTGCGATGGAGAATTCAAAGCTTACGTAGTTCTCCTGAGTTGAGAAACTTTGTGTTGGTGTTTTTTATTGTAGGGGTTTTCGGTCCTAGACTGTACAGTCCACTAGACCTAGAACAAAGACAACCCCGCCTGTACAGACGACGTGCCCCCTACTTATTGAAAATGATTTTTTTGATTAAGGGAGAAAAAGATTTGTTGTGAGGTTGGTTGCTTTTATTTGAGCAAGTATCTTAGGCTCGCACGAACTGTACAGCTCGCTAACCCTAAGACGCTAACCAATACCGGATGTACATCCGACTCAATTCCTTACTCATTTTTGAAATAGGGTTCAAGTTGTTAATTACTTGTTTTGATTCTCATAAGTATCCCAAGATGTTTGAGCTGTACAGCTCCGATCTTAGGACGCTAGACAACACCGGCCGTACGTCCGACTTGCCTCCTTATGAGTTTTCAAAAAGGTTTATTGTTGATCTTAGAAAGAATTTGATTGTCTTATGAAAACAATTTGAGAAAAGATTGAGTTTGGAAAAAAGCTTTAGAAAATGATTGATTTGAAGAAAGGAGAAGGGAGTTTGAGGGTGACATTGGTCACAAAAGGTTTGTTGGGATGGCGTGGCATCCAAAAGGAAAAGAAAGTAGAACATTCAATCAATTTCCAAGTCAAGAACCAAAGTGCAACATTTAACAAATTGCAAGCAAAGCAATCAACAATGTAAGCATAAGCATAAACATTACCAATTACAACATTTGAGCACAAGAATGACACTTAGTCATCAACATCTAATGGCATGCATATGTAAGATCAACAATAGGCACACAAAGAGATCATACAAAAGTTTAATTCAATTAGGCATCAACACAAGATAAAAACACAAGGTTGAATCCCTTTTGGTAATCCTTGACACTTGAGACAATGCACAAAGGCATAAGTGTCTAGTCCTTTTACCAAATCATCAACACAAAACAAATTATTCACCTAGAACGAACATCGCATTTGCATGATCACAAGTGACCAAAAGAAAGCAATAACAAGTCATTTTGTAACCGAAATTGATTAATCAAGTTAGAGAACTAGCATTTGCATTTTTAAACAAGAATTGCACAAAGGAAGTTGAATCATCTTAGGCAATCCTCAACATTTAAAGTGAAAGTGCCTAAGGCACAAGTGTGAGTCCTCTTGCCAATCATCAACATAGAGTAATTTTGCAAACAAGTTACTAACAAGCAAACCAAAATTTTCAATCAAAGCACAAGGTTGTGTTGAATCATCTTAGGCAATCCTCAACACTTAAAATTAAGTGCGCAAAGGCACAAGTGTGAGTCCTCTTGCCAATCATCAACACAAACATGATTTTCAAAGCAAGCAACAAAAACAAGCACAAACCCTAATTATCTCATGAAATGCGACACCAACATAGAGCTAAAATCTCATTTTATTCTTTGAAAGCAACAAAATCATGCAAGCAAATGACATAGATCAAGCTTTTTGGCAAGGATTCACATGATTAAGCAAAGGAATGCACTAAAATCACACAAACCATAATTTTTCTACAATATGCGAAATGAAACATAATCCCAAATCACAATTTTATTCATGAAAATGCAAGCACAAAATGAAAATAGCACAAACACACAATTTATTCCAAGAGAGAGATGCATTTCAAGCATCCAAACCTCCCAAAGTGTTTGTCAAAATGCTTGAAACAACATCTCTCATTCAACAACAACAATTATATCAACATTTCATCAAAAAAAATAGAGCACTAAAATGCAAAGAAATGCTTGATATGCAAAAATAGATTGATGATCTACATTTTTTATGCTAAAATTTTGATGATGTTAAGAGTGAGAGTGTACCTCAACTCCAAGCTAGAATAGCAAAAGAAATAAGGTGAATGAACACTAAACCACTTGAATCAACCCTCTAATCTTCAATCTTGAGCTTTATTCTTGAGATTTGAAGATGGATCTTTGAAGAGAATGCAAGGATGATGAAGGATTTAGAACTAGAATGTTGATTTGAAGTGAAAAAGTGAAGAAATGAGGTGAGGGAGTGAGGAGGTGATTTCGGCCAAAGGAGGAGAGGAGAGGAGAGGTTTGTGTGCTAGGGTTTTGAGTGTGAATTGTGAGCCAAAACCTTGTGAGAGGTGAGGATATGAGGGTATATATAGTGTGCAATTAGGTTTAGGGGCATTTAGGTCATTGTGTACCTCATCTCATTCTAGGATTGCATTTTAATTTTGAATGGAGGGTGAGGATTGAATCACACATGGATTGAGGTCAAAAAAAAATGCAAAATGAGAGGGAAATGAAGGGGAGGTATTCGAAATATCAAGGGAGAGTGGCCTTGGTCACCAAGTTTTGCTAGTTGTCATCTTGTACTATTGTACTATTATATGACCATTCTATTATCCCTTCATTTTTGATTATTCTTCTTAGGATAATTGTACAAAAATACACCCAATTTAGGCCACATACTAGGAATCTTAGGAATATGCCATTTTATGAGATCACCATGACCAAAAATATCATAAAAACCTCATCTTGAAATTTTTGTAGAATATTCCTTTTTGATGCCTTTTTTGAATTTGAATTTTTATGCAATTGCGTGCATGTATGCGCAAAAAAATATATGACCAAGGGTGTCTTGCTTCAAATAATTTCCTCTAAAATTGCACAATGATTTTTTTGATGAAAAATTATCCTATTTTTAGAAAATGACCAAAATACCCTTTTGCCCTAAAAACTCAAAAAAATGTATGCACAATGTTCTTCACACTCTTCAAAATAATGCCACACTTCTCAAATTATTTATTTTTGTTGAGAATTAGGGTTTTGACCTAGGCGGACAAAATTAGGGTATGACAGCTGCCCCTCTTTATTTGGATTTTAACAAGGAATATGAATTGGCCAAAACATATTCCGAGGCAAAATAGAAATAAAGAATTCAGAAATTATACCAATTTTGTCTACTTAGAGAAACCAGAATTTTCCTTTTTCCTTTTTTCTCTTTTTTGTTCCTTTTTGAAATATGATACAAATGCAATGAAAAGATTTTTTTTTTTTGCCCTTTTTTGTTTTTCTTTTTGGAACCAGTTGGTGCCAACCCTCAATAAGCCAGCGAAAGCAGTAAAGAAAGCAAAAAAAAAAGGGTGCCGGCCCTCATTAAGCCGGCGAAGGAGGCTGCCTAAAGCCTTTTAACGAATCGCGAATGATCCGAGTTTGCACTTGGGCCTGGGGAGCACGTGGGCTCAAAGGGGTGGTCTTTCGAGCGACCGGGGGAGGGTACTCTATCAAGTTTAGATCTCGATATTTCCCTAGGACTGCGCCATGTTTTAGGCCAACATAGCTATCCTTTTCGACTGGACCTATTGAGGTCAGGGGGACTTACTCGCAGCTTGAATACGAAGTGAAGTCAGTCTTCTGGGGGACACGTGGGTCCAAAGGGGGATCCGCAAATCCAATTAGTCTTCTTCAGGGTCAATGCTTTCACACCGATCCAGGGGTGCCTGCTCTGGTCGCAGGACTTTTCTTCAGGTTTCTCAGGTTGGCGGTACCTGCACATGTCAGCAGATGCAATGCATGGTGCATGGAATGAATGCATGTTATGCAAAGGCCTGTTATGCGAATGCATGCGATGCGATGATTTTGGGTGAATGATGAATGCTGGGGAATGCTTTTCTTTCAGCTTTGATTGTTTTTTTTTTTCATCTTTTAATTCTTCTTTTGATCAGCTTTCTGTTTTCTGATCATTTGTTTTTTCTTCTTTTTGCCTGATCAGCTTTTTTTTTTTGATCATTTGCTTTTTTGTGCTCTTCTTTTTTTTTAATAAAAGGCTTATTCTTTTGCTGGTTCAACCGACCCGTGACACTCATGGCACAAGACTGGGGAACTTATTAGAGTTGCTGCGGCGCACGGGCCGGGTGCAGGTTTGCTTTATGATTTGCCATCTGAAGTGTTTGATGGGCGCAATTATTTTCTTTGCAACATTAATTTGTTTTTGAGGAATCACTTCCTTCCCGTGACTTTTGGGGATTTCGCAATGATTGCAATGCTCTAGGATTTATGCACATGTTTTACAATTCAGTATTACCATCATCATAAAACGTTTATTTTGAGCTGAAAAAGCAGAAAATAGAAAAGCAAACAGATATGAGAAAAATTGAACTTTATTGATGTGGAAACCGGTCGTACAGAAAGTTACACCGACTGTTCAATACATTTGAAAATTTAAACTGCAAAAAGACACGAAAAAGAGAGAAAAGCTAGTTTCTAAATGTCCGTCTCTGTGGAACAATGCCAAACATTTATGTCCTTGACCTTGATCACCCCTCTATCCAAACCTTCAGGAGTGCTGTATGCCCTTGTTTATTTTCATGCCCAAGTTTTCTGACCCTAATTTTTGCCTGGATCGCCCTTTGCGGGTTTTCAATCCACCGGGTCGCTCTGATTTTGCCTAGGCCGCCCTTTCGGGTTTTCAACCTAGCGAGCTAATTCTTACTTGGCTTATCTTTCTCTTTTTTCGTCTATTTCTTTCAGGCATAATACTTCTTCACCGAATCTGAATTGACTGGGTTTTTGAGTTCTTCACCGTCCATGTTGGTGAGTATTAGTGCTCCTCCAGAGAAGGCTTTCTTGACCACATAAGGTCCATCATAAGTGGGAGTCCATTTTCCTCGGGGATCGCTCTGAATGGGCAATATCTTTTTGAGCACAAGATCTCCCTCGCTGAACTCCCGAGGGCGAACTTTCTTGTCGAAGGCCGTCCTCATCCTCTGTTGATACAGCTGTCCATGACACAAAGCTGCAATTCTTTTTTCCTCAATGAGATTTAACTGATCCAGACGAGCTTGTACCCATTCAGCTTCTTCCAACTTGGTTTCCATCAATACCCGCAGGGAGGGTATTTCAACCTCAATAGGGAGGACTGCCTCTGACCCATATACTAGAGAAAAAGGGGTTGCCCCAGTTGAGGTACGCACTGAAGTGCGGTATCCGTGCAAAGCAAAAGGGAGCAACTCATGCCAATCTTTGTAGGTTACCACCATCTTTTGAACTATTCTCTTGATATTCTTGTTGGCCGCTTCGACTGCCCCATTCATCTTGGGTCGATAGGGGGAAGAATTATGATGCTGGATTTTGAATTCTGTGCACAGGTCTTTCATCATCTTGCTGTTCAGGTTGCTGCCGTTATCGGTGATGATCCTGTTTGGAAGGCCGTAACGACAAACCAGATCTTTCTTCACAAACTTTGCGACCACAGAGCTAGTGATGCTTGAGTATGAGGCAGCTTCAACCCACTTGGTGAAATAGGCAATGGCGACAAGGATGAAGCGATGCCCGTTTGATGCTTTTGGCTCGATAGGACCGATGACATCCATCCCCCACATTGAGAATGGCCAAGAAGCAGTCAGAACGTTTAATGAAGCAGGTGGTACATGGATATGATCGGCATAGATTTGGCATTTGTGACACTTTCTTACAAAGCTATAGCAGTCAGATTCCATTTGCAGCCAATAATAGCCGGCTCTTAAGATTTTTCTAGCCATGGTGTGTCCATTGGAATGAACCCCGAATGAGCCTTCATGGACCTCTTTCATAATCTTTTCGGCCTCCTCTTTTGCAACACACCTTAGGAGAACCATGTCATAATTTCTCTTGTAGAGAACTTCACCATTCAGGAAGAAATTCCTCGACAGCCTTCTGAGCGTTCTCTTGTCATTTTCTGATGCCCCAGGAGGGTATTCCCTGGTGGTGATGTACTGCTTGATATCATGGTACCACGGCTTGTCATCAGGCTCTTCATCTATTGCAGTGCAGTAATGATGTGCTGGCAGATCCCTATGCTGGATTCTGAGGTGAGCTAAACTCTTGTCACAGCTGATGTTGAACATTGACGACAAGGTTGCCAAAGCATCGGCCAACTGGTTTTCGCTTCGAGGGATATACTGAAAAGTGACTTCCTCAAAGGACTCCATCAATTCTTGAACATAATCACGATAGGGAATCAATTTGGGATCTCTGGTCTCCCAATCACCTCGCACCTGATGAATAACCAAGGCTGAATCACCATACACATCAAGCCTTTTGACCTTCCATTCAAGGGCTGCCTGAATACCCAGGATGCACGCTTCGTATTCCACAATGTTATTTGTAACATAAAAGCTCAGTCTCGCAGTGACCGGAATGAAGCGATTGTCTGGAGAGATTAACACAGCTCCGGCCCCATGCCCCCACATGTTGGATGCACCATCAAATATCATCCTCCATCTTTCATCTTCTTGGGACTTCCCCTCGTCGAATAGTGCCATGATGTCTTCATCGGGAAAATCATACTGCATCGACTGGTATTCTGGGATAGGCTGACAAGCTAAGTACTCAGCAAGTGCGCTTCCCTTGACTGCCTTCTGCGTGACGTACAGGATATCATATTCTGACAATAACATCTGCCAACGGGCAATCCGTCCTGCGAGAGCTGGTTTCTCAAAAATGTACTTGATCGGATCCATTTTAGACACCAACCAAGTTGTATGGCTCAGCATGTACTGCCTTAAACGATGAGCAGCCCAAGCCAAAGCACAACAAGTCTTCTCCAGCATTGTGTATCTTGTCTCGCAGTCAGTAAATTTCTTGCTCAGGTAATAAATAGCATGTTCTTTCTTGCCTGACTCATCATGCTGCCCCAGCACACACCCCATCGAATTGTCCAACACGGTTAGGTACAAGATCAGCGGTTTTCCGGACACCGGTGGCATCAGAATTGGTGGATTCTGAAGATACTCTTTAATTCTCTCGAAGGCTCTCTGACAATCATCGTTCCATTTGGATTCTTGGTTCTTGCACAACAGCTTAAAGAGAGGCTCGCAAGTGGCTGTCAGTTGGGATATGAACCTTGAGATGTAGTTCAGTCTCCCAAGAAAACCACGGACCTCCCTTTCAGTCTTTGGTGCTGGCATTTCAAGGATTGCTTTGACTTTATCTGGATCAACTTCTATCCCTTTCTGACTGACGATGAACCCCAGTAGCTTTCCGGATCTTACACCGAAGGTGCATTTAGCTGGGTTTAATCTGAGTTTGAACTTCCTTAGACGTTCAAAGAGTTTTTGCAGATTCACAATATGTTCTTTATCAGTCTTGGATTTAGCAATCATATCATCCGCATACACCTCGATTTCCTTGTGCATCATGTCGTGGAACAATGTCACCATGGCCCTCTGATACGTCGCACCGGCGTTTTTGAGTCCGAAAGGCATCACCTTATAGCAAAAGGTTCCCCAGAGAGTTATGAAGGTTGTTTTCTCCATATCTTCTGGAGCCATCTTTATCTGATTTTATCCTGAGTATCCGTCCATGAAGGAGAATAAAGAGTGTTGGGCTGTACTGTCCACCAGAATATCAATGTGGGGTAGGGGGAAATCATCTTTGGGGCTGGCTCTGTTCAGATCCCTGTAATCGACACACATCCTGACTTTCCCGTCCTTCTTCGGAACTGGGACGATATTGGCAACCCATTGAGGATACTTGGCAACCGCTAGAAACCCGGCATCAAACTGCTTCTTTACCTCATCCCGTATTTTCAACGACATCTCTGGCTTCATTCTTCTCAGTCTTTGCTTTACAGGCGGGCATTCTGGCTTTACTGGCAACTTGTGCACAACAATATCGGTATCCAACCCAGGCATATCTTGATACGACCATGCAAAAATGTCAACGTAATCGCGCAGGAGCTGAATTAACTTCATACGATCACTGTCGTTCATTGCGGTACCGACCTTAACTTCTTTCTTGTTCTCATCTGTACCCAAGTTGATTACCTCAGTTGATTCTCCGTGAGGCTGAATGACCCTTTCTTCCTGTTCCATTAATCTCATCAGTTCTGGAGGAGTTTTCCAGTTGTCCTCAACATCTCCCTCAGTTTGATTAATTGGATGATCAAAGTCAAAATATGGATCATCGGCATTGTTATTTTCAGAGATAATTATTGTTGATCTGCATTTGCAGAGGCAAAAAGCAGAATGAAAGGCGAAACAAACAGGCAAAATAAAGCGGAGAAGCCACATGAAATTAAGAGAAATGATTTTATTGATGAATTTCAAAAACAACGTTTTTATTGATGATGATAGCAATGAAGATAAAAACATGCGTGCCCCTAACAACTTATCCTATGGCCTTGGGCAGAGCCACAGGGGTGCATTACAAATTATTACTTTGAATTAAAAGCCACGGGAAAGTCAGCAGCTTCCCAATTCTTCAACTTTTCACCGGCAAAGCAACGGCGGACTAGGCTGGTATCACCTTTTTCAGCTCCAGGACCATCCCCAATGGCAGCAATTTGATTAGGGTCCAGCAACCCTGCACTCTTAAAGCTCTGGCGAATATCACAGATAGGGATCTTTTTTGACCAAGGATCATGACCTCTCAGTTTGGCCAACCACCTGCTCTTTCTTTCCTCTGCCATCCCCTTTCTCTCGGCTTGATTCGGATGGTACCCCAACCCACAACGGTCTCGATTTTCCTTCAGTTGAATAGGCGCAAGAATCCCCTGACCAGTCTTGCCTAAACCACATCCCACCTTGTATCCTTGTTCTAACATGATCTTGGCGACCATTTCCTCATTCCTTGACAATTTGGACCCTGGTGACAGAAGCTTGCTCCCTCCGAATACAGCATTAGCAATTTCAAGGGACTGAAAGGAGGTCTCCAGAGATTCCTCAGCGGCTTCCACATAACGGAATGGAGATGGCTTGTTGACTAACATTTCTTCTTCACCAAACACAACAACAATCTTGTCATCTACCACAAACTTGACCCTCTGGTGTAGGGAAGAGGGAATAGCTCCCGCCATGTGAATCCACGGTCTCCCCAACAGGCAGCTATATGATGAAGTGATGTCCATGATCTGGAAATTCACATAAAAGGTCTCCGGCCCAATCTGAATTGGGAACTCCACTTCCCCTAGCACTTCCTTCTTCGACCCGTCAAACGCTCTCACCAACGTCGAACTAGGCTTCATATAAGAGCAGTCCACATCCATTTTGTCCATGGTGGACTTTGGCATGACATTTAGTGAGGACCCATTATCAATCAAAACCCGAGCCAACACATAGTCTCCGCATTTGACGGAGATATGCAGAGCCTGGTTGTGCTTTCTTCCTCCTGGGGGTAACTCATCGTCAGCAAAAGTCAAATGGTTAGCTGCCACGATGTTTCCTACAATCCCATCAAACTGACACACAGAGATATCTTCAGCGACATGGGCTTCATTGAGTACTTTCATCAGGGCAGTCCGATGAGCTTCTGAATTGAGCAGTAACGACAGCATAGAGATCTTGGCTGGAGTTTGTTTCAACTGATCAACAATTTGATAATCACTTTGTCTGATAATCCTTAAGAACTCACTGGCTTCCTGTTCTGTTACTTTCTTGCCCTGGGTATCCTCTGATACTTTCTCTTTTCCTTTTCTAACCCTGTCCTCAGCATCTTTAGACATTTCAACCCGAAGAGTTTCCGGAGCATACATACGGCCGCTTCTCGTCATTCTACCCACTCCTGATATATTGGTGACAGCAGATGCACTTGGAGAACTCTCCACTGGAGGCAAAGTGCTATATTTCCAGGGCACAGCACTATCTTTCTCATATGGAAAGGGAGCAGGGACCTCAATGACTATGGGCTGAGCTTTGGCTTGAACTTGCCTCGGATTGTAATCATATAAAATCTCAATTGGCCTTCTGACTTCTCTGCCATTATTAGACTGAAGGATCATCACGCTTTCTTCTGTTTCAAAAGTAACTACCTGAACTACACGGCGGTCCATCAAGTCTTGCAAGATCTGCTTAAAAACTTCACAGGCCCCTTTACACAGGGAATCAGCACACCCATTCTCCTGACAACAACCTTTCTCAATGACCTCAAATCGACACAATTCAGCGTGAATGGCATCCAAAGGAGTCTTAATTTTCTCAACCTCCCTTATCACCTGTCCAGTAGAATCTTCTATTGCATTGGTCGACGGATTCCCATGTCCTGGCAGTGGATTTGTAGTTATACTTGGACTATTCTGTTTGAAAGAAATCCAATTAGCGTCGATTAAGTCCTGGACTACGTGCTTAAAAGCTTTGCAGTCCTCCACTGTGTGACCGATTCCACCCTCATGAAAACTACAAGTAGCATTGGCATTATAGCTCCTAGGGAAAGGAGGCTGGAGAGGCTTCATCGAGCGAGTGTTGATTAAGTTTTTGGAGACCAGATGATTGAACAGCTCCGTGTAAGTCATCGGGATTGGATCAAAACTGACGCGCTTCTTATACTGGTAGTTCTGGGCTTTATAACCATCATTGGCTTGTTGAGATTGCACTGGTGCCGAGAATGGTACCGTCTGCGGTGGAGTACTGAAAGATGGATTTCCTCCGGAAATTACATTGGTCCCTCCCTCTTTCTTTTTAGGGAAATGAGAAGAGGGCTTTCTTTGTCCACCTGAACTGCCTGAACTACCTGAACTACCAAAGTGGTTGGCGATCTTCCCGCTACGCAAACCGTTTTCAAGCCTTTCCCCAATAACTACCATGTCTGAGAAATTTGACGAGACACTCCCTATCAGCCTGTCGTAGTAGATTGCCGGAAGAGTTTCCATGAACATGTATACCATCTCTTTCTCTGTTAGTGATGGCTTTACTTGTGCAGCTGTACTTCTCCACCTTTGGGCGTATTCTTTAAAAGATTCTTTATCTCCTTTGCCCATGTGCTATAACTGAGATCGATCTGGAGCCATATCCATATTGTACTGGTACTGTTTCAAAAAGGCTTCTGAGAGGTCCTTCCAACTATGGATGTCGGAAGACTGTAACTGCATGTACCAGTCTAAGGATGCCCCAGCTAGGCTATTCTGAAAGCAGTGGATCAACAGCTTATCATCACTAGCATGCGCAACCATTTTTCGGCAATACATGGTTATATGACTTGATGGACAACCAGCACCCCGGTACTTGTCAAAATCAGGTGCTTTAAACTTTGGAGGAAGGACTATATCTGGAACGAGACACAAATCACGGGCATCCTTGACTCTAACACTTGTACCTTCCACAGCCCTTAACCGTTCTTCAAGCACACGATATTGGTCTCTGTGCTGAGAGTTTTCAAACACATGCCCCTGAGGATGACTACTCATGCCATAATAATATCCTCCAAACTGAGCGGGATTTCCTACTTGATACGCAACATTCTGAGGATTGGTAGTGATCCCAGGAGTAGGATTGAGTGGATTTCTCTGTAGCGCAGCATCATGATTAGAAGCGTGGACTTGTGGTCCACCAACAACTCCACCAGGTACGACCACAGCAACCTGACTTGGCCCTGTTACCCCAGCTGGATTGGATTCAACATTTTGAGGCGTATAACCGACTGGCATTCCCCACGGGTACCTCTGAGCAGCTAGGTGGCTCTGACCGTTTGCCCCTGGAGAGTGGACAAAATGAGGGATCCCTGTTCCCGGAGGAGGAATAGTAGTTGCAGTATTAACAGGCCTCGGAGGGGGAATGAAGGTGACAACTCCATCAGGGTTTACAACGGCGGTGGCCTCAGCACTGGCCCCACCTTTCAGATTCCTCAGCATACCCATCATTTCAACCATCTGGGCCTCCATAGACCCTACCTTATCCTTCAAAACCCGGTTTTCTTGAGCTAGCTGCTCGGGGTTGAGTATCTCTATAACCGGATCATCCGGACCCGAGTGATAACTCTCAATCTCAATGTCTGGACTTTCTTGATTCTCTGCCATGAGTCTTGCCTGTAGACGAGTGTAGTAACGGTGATGGCGAACCAGCTTGCCTTTTCTGTTTGTTTAAATATTTATTGTGTATGAGCCTGAATGAATAGATGCATGGATGCATGAAATGAATGGATGCATAAGTATATGTGTATGCATGCAATGCAAAATGCGTTTTTTTTTTGGTATCTACAATTTCCCCGGCACTGGTGAGAATGCATGCAAAGTGTATGAATGGATGCATGATGAAAAAAAAAAATATATTTTCAACATAACAGTTTTTCAAAAGCTAGAAATTCACATACATTTTTTTTGAAAATTTTCGATTTATTTGCAAAAATCTTTATTCAGATGCAGGGGTATGCAGCTCCTTTGTGTCCTACAAGGTTTCTTAGAGACAGGGTCTATGGCTATTTCTACGGGTACACACTTCAAGGATAGCACTAAAAGAAGGACCCTAAATAAGGTTCCTAGAGCCAACGACCTCATCTGAGAGCACCGATCCCAGGGACGTACGTCCAAGTGATGATGTCTTCAAACAATGCCAAACTCTAGGTGAAGTCTTCGCAGCCACCCAACAAGACGTACGTCCAGTGAGCAGCCACTAATGACTTCGTTCTAGCCTAAGGTATGCTCTAGCCCGGGTATAGGGCTGTCTCACCAAAAAAATAAAGGTAAAAAGAGTGCAACGTGTGTGTAGGAGCACAACGACAAACATACCCCCCCACCTGCAAAGAAAATCCAGAAACAGTCCATACAAAGAGTCGTCTACCCTAGGGTTTTGCAAGCATATATCATTTCAATACAAACAAGTAAACTAACCTAGGGTTCCAACAACAATCATATGCACTGCTTACCTCAAGAAAGGGAGCCAAGAAGAGGGGTCATAATAGAATCGGGGGAATGCATGAACTTACCTTGAAGAAAGGGAGCATAGAAGAAGGGATCATAGTAGAATTGGGGAATGATGCATGAGCTTACCTTGAAGAAAGGGAGCAAAGAAGAAGGGGACATGGGGGTTGGAGAAATGCATGATCATATTAAGCATATAAACAAAAGAAGATGAAAGGAGAAGAAGGAACAAGAAGCGAACATAGAAGAAGAAGAGTCAAATGCACATGAATGCAACATAACAACACGAGAATGCAAGGGAACATTCAAACATCGGAAAGAGAGAAGAAAAAGAAGGAGAAGAAAAGAGAGAAATAGAACAATCACATTCAAATCAAACAATTAAACCGCACATCAAGTTAATTAGGCCTGACCCTCGTTTTTTAAAAAAGAAAGTCCCCAGTGAAGTCGCCAGCTGTTGCACCCCGAAAAATCCGGTTTGGACCTTTCATCGTACAACGTGAAAATTTGTGAAGCCGCCATCAACATTTTTTATTTAGGGACCAAAACATTGAAAAAGGGTCCTTTTTTTTTTTTTAAGGCGGGTGGTCCTTTGAGAACTAGAGATGTAGGTTCGGGGGTCGGTTAGGTGTGGGGAAGGTATTAGCACCCCACACCTCCTTTCTACCGAAAGGGAACCTTTAACTTGATGTGCGGTTTTGACAGAGTTGATTTGAAACAATTCATTCTACTTCTTTTTATTTGAGAAAAGTGTTTTTGAAAACGGGGGAAAAGAAGAATCTTTTTATTGTTTTTTAAAAGTGTGCTTGACGGGATGTGACCCGCTCCTACGTATCTCCCGGTGCGATGGAGAATTCAAAGCTTACGTAGTTCTCCTGAGTTGAGAAACTTTGTGTTGGTGTTTTTTATTGTAGGGGTTTTCGGTCCTAGACTGTACAGTCCACTAGACCTAGAACAAAGACAACCCCGCCTGTACAGACGACGTGCCCCCTACTTATTGAAAATGATTTTTTTGATTAAGGGAGAAAAAGATTTGTTGTGAGGTTGGTTGCTTTTATTTGAGCAAGTATCTTAGGCTCGCACGAACTGTACAGCTCGCTAACCCTAAGACGCTAACCAATACCGGATGTACATCCGACTCAATTCCTTACTCATTTTTGAAATAGGGTTCAAGTTGTTAATTACTTGTTTTGATTCTCATAAGTATCCCAAGATGTTTGAGCTGTACAGCTCCGATCTTAGGACGCTAGACAACACCGGCCGTACGTCCGACTTGCCTCCTTATGAGTTTTCAAAAAGGTTTATTGTTGATCTTAGAAAGAATTTGATTGTCTTATGAAAACAATTTGAGAAAAGATTGAGTTTGGAAAAAAGCTTTAGAAAATGATTGATTTGAAGAAAGGAGAAGGGAGTTTGAGGGTGACATTGGTCACAAAAGGTTTGTTGGGATGGCGTGGCATCCAAAAGGAAAAGAAAGTAGAACATTCAATCAATTTCCAAGTCAAGAACCAAAGTGCAACATTTAACAAATTGCAAGCAAAGCAATCAACAATGTAAGCATAAGCATAAACATTACCAATTACAACATTTGAGCACAAGAATGACACTTAGTCATCAACATCTAATGGCATGCATATGTAAGATCAACAATAGGCACACAAAGAGATCATACAAAAGTTTAATTCAATTAGGCATCAACACAAGATAAAAACACAAGGTTGAATCCCTTTTGGTAATCCTTGACACTTGAGACAATGCACAAAGGCATAAGTGTCTAGTCCTTTTACCAAATCATCAACACAAAACAAATTATTCACCTAGAACGAACATCGCATTTGCATGATCACAAGTGACCAAAAGAAAGCAATAACAAGTCATTTTGTAACCGAAATTGATTAATCAAGTTAGAGAACTAGCATTTGCATTTTTAAACAAGAATTGCACAAAGGAAGTTGAATCATCTTAGGCAATCCTCAACATTTAAAGTGAAAGTGCCTAAGGCACAAGTGTGAGTCCTCTTGCCAATCATCAACATAGAGTAATTTTGCAAACAAGTTACTAACAAGCAAACCAAAATTTTCAATCAAAGCACAAGGTTGTGTTGAATCATCTTAGGCAATCCTCAACACTTAAAATTAAGTGCGCAAAGGCACAAGTGTGAGTCCTCTTGCCAATCATCAACACAAACATGATTTTCAAAGCAAGCAACAAAAACAAGCACAAACCCTAATTATCTCATGAAATGCGACACCAACATAGAGCTAAAATCTCATTTTATTCTTTGAAAGCAACAAAATCATGCAAGCAAATGACATAGATCAAGCTTTTTGGCAAGGATTCACATGATTAAGCAAAGGAATGCACTAAAATCACACAAACCCTAATTTTTCTACAATATGCGAAATGAAACATAATCCCAAATCACAATTTTATTCATGAAAATGCAATCACAAAATGAAAATAGCACAAACACACAGTTTATTCCAAGAGAGAGATGCATTTCAAGCATCCAAACCTCCCAAAGTGTTTGTCAAAATGCTTGAAACAACATCTCTCATTCAACAACAACAATTATATCAACATTTCATCAAAAAAAATAGAGCACTAAAATGCAAAGAAATGCTTGATATGCAAAAATAGATTGATGATCTACATTTTTTATGCTAAAATTTTGATGATGTTAAGAGTGAGAGTGTACCTCAACTCCAAGCTAGAATAGCAAAAGAAATAAGGTGAATGAACACTAAACCACTTGAATCAACCCTCTAATCTTCAATCTTGAGCTTTATTCTTGAGATTTGAAGATGGATCTTTGAAGAGAATGCAAGGATGATGAAGGATTTAGAACTAGAATGTTGATTTGAAGTGAAAAAGTGAAGAAATGAGGTGAGGGAGTGAGGAGGTGATTTCGGCCAAAGGAGGAGAGGAGAGGAGAGGTTTGTGTGCTAGGGTTTTGAGTGTGAATTGTGAGCCAAAACCTTGTGAGAGGTGAGGATATGAGGGTATATATAGTGTGCAATTAGGTTTAGGGGCATTTAGGTCATTGTGTACCTCATCTCATTCTAGGATTGCATTTTAATTTTGAATGGAGGGTGAGGATTGAATCACACATGGATTGAGGTCAAAAAAAAATGCAAAATGAGAGGGAAATGAAGGGGAGGTATTCGAAATATCAAGGGAGAGTGGCCTTGGTCACCAAGTTTTGCTAGTTGTCATCTTGTACTATTGTACTATTATATGACCATTCTATTATCCCTTCATTTTTTATTATTCTTCTTAGGATAATTGTACAAAAATACACCCAATTTAGGCCACATACTAGGAATCTTAGGAATATGCCATTTTATGAGATCACCATGACCAAAAATATCATAAAAACCTCATCTTGAAATTTTTGTAGAATATTCCTTTTTGATGCCTTTTTTGAATTTGAATTTTTATGCAATTGCGTGCATGTATGCGCAAAAAAATATATGACCAAGGGTGTCTTGCTTCAAATAATTTCCTCTAAAATTGCACAATGATTTTTTTGATGAAAAATTATCCTATTTTTAGAAAATGACCAAAATACCCTTTTGCCCTAAAAACTCAAAAAAATGTATGCACAATGTTCTTCACACTCTTCAAAATAATGCCACACTTCTCAAATTATTTATTTTTGTTGAGAATTAGGGTTTTGACCTAAGCGGACAAAATTAGGGTATGACAGCTGCCCCTCTTTATTTGGATTTTAACAAGGAATATGAATTGGCCAAAACATATTCCGAGGCAAAATAGAAATAAAGAATTCAGAAATTATACCAATTTTGTCTACTTAGAGAAACCAGAATTTTCCTTTTTCCTTTTTTCTCTTTTTTGTTCCTTTTTGAAATATGATACAAATGCAATGAAAAGATTTTTTTTTTTGCCCTTTTTTGTTTTTCTTTTTGGAACCAGTTGGTGCCAACCCTCAATAAGCCAGCGAAAGCAGTAAAGAAAGCAAAAAAAAAAAGGGTGCCGGCCCTCATTAAGCCGGCGAAGGAGGCTGCCTAAAGCCTTTTAACGAATCGCGAACGATCCGAGTTTGCACTTGGGCCTGGGGAGCACGTGGGCTCAAAGGGGTGGTCTTTCGAGCGACCGGGGGAGGGTACTATATCAAGTCTAGATCTCGATATTTCCCTAGGACTGCGCCATGTTTTAGGCCAACATAGCTATCCTTTTCGACTGGACCTATTGAGGTCAGGGGGACTTACTCGCAGCTCGAATACGAAGTGAAGTCAGTCTTCTGGGGGACACGTGGGTCCAAAGGGGGATCCGCAAATCCAATTAGTCTTCTTCAGGGTCAATGCTTTCACACCGATCCAGGGGTGCCTACTCTGGTCGCAGGACTTTTCTTCAGGTTTCTCAGGTTGGCGGTACCTGCACATGTCAGCAGATGCAATGCATGGTGCATGGAATGAATGCATGTTATGCAAAGGCCTGTTATGCGAATGCATGCGATGCGATGATTTTGGGTGAATGATGAATGCTGGGGAATGCTTTTCTTTCAGCTTTGATTGTTTTTTTTTCCATCTTTTAATTCTTCTTTTGATCAGCTTTCTGTTTTCTGATCATTTGTTTTTTCTTCTTTTTGCCTGATCAGCTTTTTTTTTTTTGATCATTTGCTTTTTTGTGCTCTTCTTTTTTTTTAATAAAAGGCTTATTCTTTTGCTGGTTCAACCGACCCGTGACACTCATGGCACAAGACTGGGGAACTTATTAGAGTTGCTGCGGCGCACGGGCCGGGTGCAGGTTTGCTTTATGATTTG
This sequence comes from Astragalus glycyphyllos, assembly GCA_963573325.1. Taxonomy (NCBI): domain Eukaryota; kingdom Viridiplantae; phylum Streptophyta; class Magnoliopsida; order Fabales; family Fabaceae; genus Astragalus; species Astragalus glycyphyllos. The sequence continues at coordinate 49,752,827 of OY754307.1, read as the reverse complement.
CCATCTGAAGTGTTTGATGGGCGCAATTATTTTCTTTGCAACATTAATTTGTTTTTGAGGAATCACTTCCTTCCCGTGACTTTTGGGGATTTCGCAATGATTGCAATGCTCTAGGATTTATGCACATGTTTTACAATTCAGTATTACCATCATCATAAAACGTTTATTTTGAGCTGAAAAAGCAGAAAATAGAAAAGCAAACAGATATGAGAAAAATTGAACTTTATTGATGTGGAAACTGGTCGTACAGAAAGTTACACCGACTGTTCAATACATTTGAAAATTTAAACTGCAAAAAGACACGAAAAAGAGAGAAAAGCTAGTTTCTAAATGTCCGTCTCTGTGGAACAATGCCAAACATTTATGTCCTTGACCTTGATCACCCCTCTATCCAAACCTTCAGGAGTGCTGTATGCCCTTGTTTATTTTCATGCCCAAGTTTTCTGACCCTAATTTTTGCCTGGATCGCCCTTTGCGGGTTTTCAATCCACCGGGTCGCTCTGATTTTGCCTAGGCCGCCCTTTCGGGTTTTCAACCTAGCGAGCTAATTCTTACTTGGCTTATCTTTCTCTTTTTTCGTCTATTTCTTTCAGGCATAATACTTCTTCACCGAATCTGAATTGACTGGGTTTTTGAGTTCTTCACCGTCCATGTTGGTGAGTATTAGTGCTCCTCCAGAGAAGGCTTTCTTGACCACATAAGGTCCATCATAAGTGGGAGTCCATTTTCCTCGGGGATCGCTCTGAATGGGCAATATCTTTTTGAGCACAAGATCTCCCTCGCTGAACTCCCGAGGGCGAACTTTCTTGTCGAAGGCCGTCCTCATCCTCTGTTGATACAGCTGTCCATGACACAAAGCTGCAATTCTTTTTTCCTCAATGAGATTTAACTGATCCAGACGAGCTTGTACCCATTCAGCTTCTTCCAACTTGGTTTCCATCAATACCCGCAGGGAGGGTATTTCAACCTCAATAGGGAGGACTGCCTCTGACCCATATACTAGAGAAAAAGGGGTTGCCCCAGTTGAGGTACGCACTGAAGTGCGGTATCCGTGCAAAGCAAAAGGGAGCAACTCATGCCAATCTTTGTAGGTTACCACCATCTTTTGAACTATTCTCTTGATATTCTTGTTGGCCGCTTCGACTGCCCCATTCATCTTGGGTCGATAGGGGGAAGAATTATGATGCTGGATTTTGAATTCTGTGCACAGGTCTGTCATCATCTTGCTGTTCAGGTTGCTGCCGTTATCGGTGATGATCCTGTTTGGAAGGCCGTAACGACAAACCAGATCTTTCTTCACAAACTTTGCGACCACAGAGCTAGTGATGCTTGAGTATGAGGCAGCTTCAACCCACTTGGTGAAATAGGCAATGGCGACAAGGATGAAGCGATGCCCGTTTGATGCTTTTGGCTCGATAGGACCGATGACATCCATCCCCCACATTGAGAATGGCCAAGAAGCAGTCAGAACGTTTAATGAAGCAGGTGGTACATGGATATGATCGGCATAGATTTGGCATTTGTGACACTTTCTTACAAAGCTGTAGCAGTCAGATTCCATTTGCAGCCAATAATAGCCGGCTCTTAAGATTTTTCTAGCCATGGTGTGTCCATTGGAATGAACCCCGAATGAGCCTTCATGGACCTCTTTCATAATCTTTTCGGCCTCCTCTTTTGCAACACACCTTAGGAGAACCATGTCATAATTTCTCTTGTAGAGAACTTCACCATTCAGGAAGAAATTCCTCGACAGCCTTCTGAGCGTTCTCTTGTCATTTTCTGATGCCCCAGGAGGGTATTCCCTGGTGGTGATGTACTGCTTGATATCATGGTACCACGGCTTGTCATCAGGATCTTCATCTATTGCAGTGCAGTAATGATGTGCTGGCAGATCCCTATGCTGGATTCTGAGGTGAGCTAAACTCTTGTCACAGCTGATGTTGAACATTGACGACAAGGTTGCCAAAGCATCGGCCAACTGGTTTTCGCTTCGAGGGATATACTGAAAAGTGACTTCCTCAAAGGACTCCATCAATTCTTGAACATAATCACGATAGGGAATCAATTTGGGATCTCTGGTCTCCCAATCACCTCGCACCTGATGAATAACCAAGGCTGAATCACCATACACATCAAGCCTTTTGACCTTCCATTCAAGGGCTGCCTGAATACCCAGGATGCACGCTTCGTATTCCACAATGTTATTTGTAACATAAAAGCTCAGTCTCGCAGTGACCGGAATGAAGCGATTGTCTGGAGAGATTAACACAGCTCCGGCCCCATGCCCCCACATGTTGGATGCACCATCAAATATCATCCTCCATCTTTCATCTTCTTGGGACTTCCCCTCGTCGAATAGTGCCATGATGTCTTCATCGGGAAAATCATACTGCATCGACTGGTATTCTGGGATAGGCTGACAAGCTAAGTACTCAGCAAGTGCGCTTCCCTTGACTGCCTTCTGCGTGACGTACAGGATATCATATTCTGACAATAACATCTGCCAACGGGCAATCCGTCCTGCGAGAGCTGGTTTCTCAAAAATGTACTTGATCGGATCCATTTTAGACACCAACCAAGTTGTATGGCTCAGCATGTACTGCCTTAAACGATGAGCAGCCCAAGCCAAAGCACAACAAGTCTTCTCCAGCATTGTGTATCTTGTCTCGCAGTCAGTAAATTTATTGCTCAGGTAATAAATAGCATGTTCTTTCTTGCCTGACTCATCATGCTGCCCCAGCACACACCCCATCGAATTGTCCAACACGGTTAGGTACAAGATCAGCGGTTTTCCGGACACCGGTGGCATCAGAATTGGTGGATTCTGAAGATACTCTTTAATTCTCTCGAAGGCTCTCTGACAATCATCGTTCCATTTGGATTCTTGGTTCTTGCACAACAGCTTAAAGAGAGGCTCGCAAGTGGCTGTCAGTTGGGATATGAACCTTGAGATGTAGTTCAGTCTCCCAAGAAAACCACGGACCTCCCTTTCAGTCTTTGGTGCTGGCATTTCAAGGATTGCTTTGACTTTATCTGGATCAACTTCTATCCCTTTCTGACTGACGATGAACCCCAGTAGCTTTCCGGATCTTACACCGAAGGTGCATTTAGCTGGGTTTAATCTGAGTTTGAACTTCCTTAGACGTTCAAAGAGTTTTTGCAGATTCACAATATGTTCTTTATCAGTCTTGGATTTAGCAATCATATCATCCGCATACACCTCGATTTCCTTGTGCATCATGTCGTGGAACAATGTCACCATGGCCCTCTGATACGTCGCACCGGCGTTTTTGAGTCCGAAAGGCATCACCTTATAGCAAAAGGTTCCCCAGAGAGTTATGAAGGTTGTTTTCTCCATATCTTCTGGAGCCATCTTTATCTGATTTTATCCTGAGTATCCGTCCATGAAGGAGAATAAAGAGTGTTGGGCTGTACTGTCCACCAGAATATCAATGTGGGGTAGGGGGAAATCATCTTTGGGGCTGGCTCTGTTCAGATCCCTGTAATCGACACACATCCTGACTTTCCCGTCCTTCTTCGGAACTGGGACGATATTGGCAACCCATTGAGGATACTTGGCAACCGCTAGAAACCCGGCATCAAACTGCTTCTTTACCTCATCCCGGATTTTCAACGACATCTCTGGCTTCATTCTTCTTAGTCTTTGCTTTACAGGCGGGCATTCTGGCTTTACTGGCAACTTGTGCACAACAATATCGGTATCCAACCCAGGCATATCTTGATACGACCATGCAAAAATGTCAACGTAATCGCGCAGGAGCTGAATTAACTTCATACGATCACTGTCGTTCATTGCGGTACCGACCTTAACTTCTTTCTTGTTCTCATCTGTACCCAAGTTGATTACCTCAGTTGATTCTCCGTGAGGCTGAATGACCCTTTCTTCCTGTTCCATTAATCTCATCAGTTCTGGAGGAGTTTTCCAGTTGTCCTCAACATCTCCCTCAGTTTGATTAATTGGATGATCAAAGTCAAAATATGGATCATCGGCATTGTTATTTTCAGAGATAATTATTGTTGATCTGCATTTGCAGAGGCAAAAAGCAGAATGAAAGGCGAAACAAACAGGCAAAATAAAGCGGAGAAGCCACATGAAATTAAGAGAAATGATTTTATTGATGAATTTCAAAAACAACGTTTTTATTGATGATGATAGCAATGAAGATAAAAACATGCGTGCCCCTAACAACTTATCCTATGGCCTTGGGCAGAGCCACAGGGGTGCATTACAAATTATTACTTTGAATTAAAAGCCACGGGAAAGTCAGCAGCTTCCCAATTCTTCAACTTTTCACCGGCAAAGCAACGGCGGACTAGGCTGGTATCACCTTTTTCAGCTCCAGGACCATCCCCAATGGCAGCAATTTGATTAGGGTCCAGCAACCCTGCACTCTTAAAGCTCTGGCGAATATCACAGATAGGGATCTTTTTTGACCAAGGATCATGACCTCTCAGTTTGGTCAACCACCTGCTCTTTCTTTCCTCTGCCATCCCCTTTCTCTCGGCTTGATTCGGATGGTACCCCAACCCACAACGGTCTCGATTTTCCTTCAGTTGAATAGGCGCAAGAATCCCCTGACCAGTCTTGCCTAAACCACATCCCACCTTGTATCCTTGTTCTAACATGATCTTGGCGACCATTTCCTCATTCCTTGACAATTTGGACCCTGGTGACAGAAGCTTGCTCCCTCCGAATACAGCATTAGCAATTTCAAGGGACTGAAAGGAGGTCTCCAGAGATTCCTCAGCGGCTTCCACATAACGGAATGGAGATGGCTTGTTGACTAACATTTCTTCTTCACCAAACACAACAACAATCTTGTCATCTACCACAAACTTGACCCTCTGGTGTAGGGAAGAGGGAATAGCTCCCGCCATGTGAATCCACGGTCTCCCCAACAGGCAGCTATATGATGAAGTGATGTCCATGATCTGGAAATTCACATAAAAGGTCTCCGGCCCAATCTGAATTGGGAACTCCACTTCCCCTAGCACTTCCTTCTTCGACCCGTCAAACGCTCTCACCAACGTCGAACTAGGCTTCATATAAGAGCAGTCCACATCCATTTTGTCCATGGTGGACTTTGGCATGACATTTAGTGAGGACCCATTATCAATCAAAACCCGAGCCAACACATAGTCTCCGCATTTGACGGAGATATGCAGAGCCTGGTTGTGCTTTCTTCCTCCTGGGGGTAACTCATCGTCAGCAAAAGTCAAATGGTTAGCTGCCACGATGTTTCCTACAATCCCATCAAACTGACACACAGAGATATCTTCAGCGACATGGGCTTCATTGAGTACTTTCATCAGGGCAGTCCGATGAGCTTCTGAATTGAGCAGTAACGACAGCATAGAGATCTTGGCTGGAGTTTGTTTCAACTGATCAACAATTTGATAATCACTTTGTCTGATAATCCTTAAGAACTCACTGGCTTCCTGTTCTGTTACTTTCTTGCCCTGGGTATCCTCTGATACTTTCTCTTTTCCTTTTCTAACCCTGTCCTCAGCATCTTTAGACATTTCAACCCGAAGAGTTTCCGGAGCATACATACGGCCGCTTCTCGTCATTCTACCCACTCCTGATATATTGGTGACAGCAGATGCACTTGGAGAACTCTCCACTGGAGGCAAAGTGCTATATTTCCAGGGCACAGCACTATCTTTCTCATATGGAAAGGGAGCAGGGACCTCAATGACTATGGGCTGAGCTTTGGCTTGAACTTGCCTCGGATTGTAATCATATAAAATCTCAATTGGCCTTCTGACTTCTCTGCCATTATTAGACTGAAGGATCATCACGCTTTCTTCTGTTTCAAAAGTAACTACCTGAACTACACGGCGGTCCATCAAGTCTTGCAAGATCTGCTTAAAAACTTCACAGGCCCCTTTACACAGGGAATCAGCACACCCATTCTCCTGACAACAACCTTTCTCAATGACCTCAAATCGACACAATTCAGCGTGAATGGCATCCAAAGGAGTCTTAATTTTCTCAACCTCCCTTATCACCTGTCCAGTAGAATCTTCTATTGCATTGGTCGACGGATTCCCATGTCCTGGCAGTGGATTTGTAGTTATACTTGGACTATTCTGTTTGAAAGAAATCCAATTAGCGTCGATTAAGTCCTGGACTACGTGCTTAAAAGCTTTGCAGTCCTCCACTGTGTGACCGATTCCACCCTCATGAAAACTACAAGTAGCATTGGCATTATAGCTCCTAGGGAAAGGAGGCTGGAGAGGCTTCATCGAGCGAGTGTTGATTAAGTTTTTGGAGACCAGATGATTGAACAGCTCCGTGTAAGTCATCGGGATTGGATCAAAACTGACGCGCTTCTTATACTGGTAGTTCTGGGCTTTATAACCATCATTGGCTTGTTGAGATTGCACTGGTGCCGAGAATGGTACCGTCTGCGGTGGAGTACTGAAAGATGGATTTCCTCCGGAAATTACATTGGTCCCTCCCTCTTTCTTTTTAGGGAAATGAGAAGAGGGCTTTCTTTGTCCACCTGAACTGCCTGAACTACCTGAACTACCAAAGTGGTTGGCGATCTTCCCGCTACGCAAACCGTTTTCAAGCCTTTCCCCAATAACTACCATGTCTGAGAAATTTGACGAGACACTCCCTATCAGCCTGTCGTAGTAGATTGCCGGAAGAGTTTCCATGAACATGTATACCATCTCTTTCTCTGTTAGTGATGGCTTTACTTGTGCAGCTCTTCTCCACCTTTGGGCGTATTCTTTAAAAGATTCTTTATCTCCTTTGCCCATGTGCTATAACTGAGATCGATCTGGAGCCATATCCATATTGTACTGGTACTGTTTCAAAAAGGCTTCTGAGAGGTCCTTCCAACTATGGATGTCGGAAGACTGTAACTGCATGTACCAGTCTAAGGATGCCCCAGCTAGGCTATTCTGAAAGCAGTGGATCAACAGCTTATCATCACTAGCATGCGCAACCATTTTTCGGCAATACATGGTTATATGACTTGATGGACAACCAGCACCCCGGTACTTGTCAAAATCAGGTGCTTTAAACTTTGGAGGAAGGACTATATCTGGAACGAGACACAAATCACGGGCATCCTTGACTCTAACACTTGTACCTTCCACAGCCCTTAACCGTTCTTCAAGCACACGATATTGGTCTCTGTGCTGAGAGTTTTCAAACACATGCCCCTGAGGATGACTACTCATGCCATAATAATATCCTCCAAACTGAGCGGGATTTCCTACTTGATACGCAACATTCTGAGGATTGGTAGTGATCCCAGGAGTAGGATTGAGTGGATTTCTCTGTAGCGCAGCATCATGATTAGAAGCGTGGACTTGTGGTCCACCAACAACTCCACCAGGTACGACCACAGCAACCTGACTTGGCCCTGTTACCCCAGCTGGATTGGATTCAACATTTTGAGGCGTATAACCGACTGGCATTCCCCACGGGTACCTCTGAGCAGCTAGGTGGCTCTGACCGTTTGCCCCTGGAGAGTGGACAAAATGAGGGATCCCTGTTCCCGGAGGAGGAATAGTAGTTGCAGTATTAACAGGCCTCGGAGGGGGAATGAAGGTAACAACTCCATCATGGTTTACAACGGCGGTGGCCTCAGCACTGGCCCCACCTTTCAGATTCCTCAGCATACCCATCATTTCAACCATCTGGGCCTCCATAGACCCTACCTTATCCTTCAAAACCCGGTTTTCTTGAGCTAGCTGCTCGGGGTTGAGTATCTCTATAACCGGATCATCCGGACCCGAGTGATAACTCTCAATCTCAATGTCTGGACTTTCTTGATTCTCTGCCATGAGTCTTGCCTGTAGACGAGTGTAGTAACGGTGATGGCGAACCAGCTTGCCTTTTCTGTTTGTTTAAATATTTATTGTGTAAGAGCCTGAATGAATAGATGCATGGATGCATGAAATGAATGGATGCATAAGTATATGTGTATGCATGCAATGCAAAATGCGTTTTTTTTTTTGGTATCTACAATTTCCCCAGCACTGGTGAGAATGCATGCAAAGTGTATGAATGGATGCATGATGAAAAAAAAAAAAAATATTTTCAACATAACAGTTTTTCAAAAGCTAGAAATTCACATACATTTTTTTTGAAAATTTTCGATTTATTTGCAAAAATCTTTATTCAGATGCAGGGGTATGCAGCTCCTTTGTGTCCTACAAGGTTTCTTAGAGACAGGGTCTATGGCTATTTCTACGGGTACACACTTCAAGGATAGCACTAAAAGAAGGACCCTAAATAAGGTTCCTAGAGCCAACGACCTCATCTGAGAGCACCGATCCCAGGGACGTACGTCCAAGTGATGATGTCTTCAAACAAAGCCAAACTCTAGGTGAAGTCTTCGCAACCACCCAACAAGACGTACGTCCAGTGAGCAGCCACTAATGACTTCGTTCTAGCCTAAGGTATGCTCTAGCCCGGGTATAGGGCTGTCTCACCAAAAAAATAAAGGTAAAAAGAGTGCAACGTGTGTGTAGGAGCACAACGACAAACATACCCCCCCACCTGCAAAGAAAATCCAGAAACAGTCCATACAAAGAGTCGTCTACCCTAGGGTTTTGCAAGCATATATCATTTCAATACAAACAAGTAAACTAACCTAGGGTTCCAACAACAATCATATGCACTGCTTACCTCAAGAAAGGGAGCCAAGAAGAGGGGTCATAATAGAATCGGGGGAATGCATGAACTTACCTTGAAGAAAGGGAGCATAGAAGAAGGGATCATAGTAGAATTGGGGAATGATGCATGAGCTTACCTTGAAGAAAGGGAGCAAAGAAGAAGGGGACATGGGGGTTGGAGAAATGCATGATCATATTAAGCATATAAACAAAAGAAGATGAAAGGAGAAGAAGGAACAAGAAGCGAACATAGAAGAAGAAGAGTCAAATGCACATGAATGCAACATAACAACACGAGAATGCAAGGGAACATTCAAACATCGGAAAGAGAGAAGAAAAAGAAGGAGAAGAAAAGAGAGAAATAGAACAATCACATTCAAATCAAACAATTAAACCGCACATCAAGTTAATTAGGCCTGACCCTCGTTTTTTAAAAAAGAAAGTCCCCAGTGAAGTCGCCAGCTGTTGCACCCCGAAAAATCCGGTTTGGACCTTTCATCGTACAACGTGAAAATTTGTGAAGCCGCCATCAACATTTTTTATTTAGGGACCAAAACATTGAAAAAGGGTCCTTTTTTTTTTTTTTAAGGCGGGTGGTCCTTTGAGAACTAGAGATGTAGGTTCGGGGGTCGGTTAGGTGTGGGGAAGGTATTAGCACCCCACACCTCCTTTCTACCGAAAGGGAACCTTTAACTTGATGTGCGGTTTTGACAGAGTTGATTTGAAACAATTCATTCTACTTCTTTTTATTTGAGAAAAGTGTTTTTGAAAACGGGGGAAAAGAAGAATCTTTTTATTGTTTTTTAAAAGTGTGCTTGACGGGATGTGACCCGCTCCTACGTATCTCCCGGTGCGATGGAGAATTCAAAGCTTACGTAGTTCTCCTGAGTTGAGAAACTTTGTGTTGGTGTTTTTTATTGTAGGGGTTTTCGGTCCTAGACTGTACAGTCCACTAGACCTAGAACAAAGACAACCCCGCCTGTACAGACGACGTGCCCCCTACTTATTGAAAATGATTTTTTTGATTAAGGGAGAAAAAGATTTGTTGTGAGGTTGGTTGCTTTTATTTGAGCAAGTATCTTAGGCTCGCACGAACTGTACAGCTCGCTAACCCTAAGACGCTAACCAATACCGGATGTACATCCGACTCAATTCCTTACTCATTTTTGAAATAGGGTTCAAGTTGTTAATTACTTGTTTTGATTCTCATAAGTATCCCAAGATGTTTGAGCTGTACAGCTCCGATCTTAGGACGCTAGACAACACCGGCCGTACGTCCGACTTGCCTCCTTATGAGTTTTCAAAAAGGTTTATTGTTGATCTTAGAAAGAATTTGATTGTCTTATGAAAACAATTTGAGAAAAGATTGAGTTTGGAAAAAAGCTTTAGAAAATGATTGATTTGAAGAAAGGAGAAGGGAGTTTGAGGGTGACATTGGTCACAAAAGGTTTGTTGGGATGGCGTGGCATCCAAAAGGAAAAGAAAGTAGAACATTCAATCAATTTCCAAGTCAAGAACCAAAGTGCAACATTTAACAAATTGCAAGCAAAGCAATCAACAATGTAAGCATAAGCATAAACATTACCAATTACAACATTTGAGCACAAGAATGACACTTAGTCATCAACATCTAATGGCATGCATATGTAAGATCAACAATAGGCACACAAAGAGATCATACAAAAGTTTAATTCAATTAGGCATCAACACAAGATAAAAACACAAGGTTGAATCCCTTTTGGTAATCCTTGACACTTGAGACAATGCACAAAGGCATAAGTGTCTAGTCCTTTTACCAAATCATCAACACAAAACAAATTATTCACCTAGAACGAACATCGCATTTGCATGATCACAAGTGACCAAAAGAAAGCAATAACAAGTCATTTTGTAACCTAAATTGATTAATCAAGTTAGAGAACTAGCATTTGCATTTTTAAACAAGAATTGCACAAAGGAAGTTGAATCATCTTAGGCAATCCTCAACATTTAAAGTGAAAGTGCCTAAGGCACAAGTGTGAGTCCTCTTGCCAATCATCAACATAGAGTAATTTTGCAAACAAGTTACTAACAAGCAAACCAAAATTTTCAATCAAAGCACAAGGTTGTGTTGAATCATCTTAGGCAATCCTCAACACTTAAAATTAAGTGCGCAAAGGCACAAGTGTGAGTCCTCTTGCCAATCATCAACACAAACATGATTTTCAAAGCAAGCAACAAAAACAAGCACAAACCCTAATTATCTCATGAAATGCGACACCAACATAGAGCTAAAATCTCATTTTATTCTTTGAAAGCAACAAAATCATGCAAGCAAATGACATAGATCAAGCTTTTTGGCAAGGATTCACATGATTAAGCAAAGGAATGCACTAAAATCACACAAACCCTAATTTTTCTACAATATGCGAAATGAAACATAATCCCAAATCACAATTTTATTCATGAAAATGCAATCACAAAATGAAAATAGCACAAACACACAGTTTATTCCAAGAGAGAGATGCATTTCAAGCATCCAAACCTCCCAAAGTGTTTGTCAAAATGCTTGAAACAACATCTCTCATTCAACAACAACAATTATATCAACATTTCATCAAAAAAAATAGAGCACTAAAATGCAAAGAAATGCTTGATATGCAAAAATAGATTGATGATCTACATTTTTTATGCTAAAATTTTGATGATGTTAAGAGTGAGAGTGTACCTCAACTCCAAGCTAGAATAGCAAAAGAAATAAGGTGAATGAACACTAAACCACTTGAATCAACCCTCTAATCTTCAATCTTGAGCTTTATTCTTGAGATTTGAAGATGGATCTTTGAAGAGAATGCAAGGATGATGAAGGATTTAGAACTAGAATGTTGATTTGAAGTGAAAAAGTGAAGAAATGAGGTGAGGGAGTGAGGAGGTGATTTCGGCCAAAGGAGGAGAGGAGAGGAGAGGTTTGTGTGCTAGGGTTTTGAGTGTGAATTGTGAGCCAAAACCTTGTGAGAGGTGAGGATATGAGGGTATATATAGTGTGCAATTAGGTTTAGGGGCATTTAGGTCATTGTGTACCTCATCTCATTCTAGGATTGCATTTTAATTTTGAATGGAGGGTGAGGATTGAATCACACATGGATTGAGGTCAAAAAAAAATGCAAAATGAGAGGGAAATGAAGGGGAGGTATTCGAAATATCAAGGGAGAGTGGCCTTGGTCACCAAGTTTTGCTAGTTGTCATCTTGTACTATTGTACTATTATATGACCATTCTATTATCCCTTCATTTTTTATTATTCTTCTTAGGATAATTGTACAAAAATACACCCAATTTAGGCCACATACTAGGAATCTTAGGAATATGCCATTTTATGAGATCACCATGACCAAAAATATCATAAAAACCTCATCTTGAAATTTTTGTAGAATATTCCTTTTTGATGCCTTTTTTGAATTTGAATTTTTATGCAATTGCGTGCATGTATGCGCAAAAAAATATATGACCAAGGGTGTCTTGCTTCAAATAATTTCCTCTAAAATTGCACAATGATTTTTTTGATGAAAAATTATCCTATTTTTAGAAAATGACCAAAATACCCTTTTGCCCTAAAAACTCAAAAAAATGTATGCACAATGTTCTTCACACTCTTCAAAATAATGCCACACTTCTCAAATTATTTATTTTTGTTGAGAATTAGGGTTTTGACCTAGGCGGACAAAATTAGGGTATGACAGCTGCCCCTCTTTATTTGGATTTTAACAAGGAATATGAATTGGCCAAAACATATTCCGAGGCAAAATAGAAATAAAGAATTCAGAAATTATACCAATTTTGTCTACTTAGAGAAACCAGAATTTTCCTTTTTCCTTTTTTCTCTTTTTTGTTCCTTTTTGAAATATGATACAAATGCAATGAAAAGATTTTTTTTTTTTGCCCTTTTTTGTTTTTCTTTTTGGAACCAGTTGGTGCCAACCCTCAATAAGCCAGCGAAAGCAGTAAAGAAAGCAACAAAAAAAAGGGTGCCGGCCCTCATTAAGCCGGCGAAGGAGGCTGCCTAAAGCCTTTTAACGAATCGCGAACGATCCGAGTTTGCACTTGGGCCTGGGGAGCACGTGGGCTCAAAGGGGTGGTCTTTCGAGCGACCGGGGGAGGGTACTATATCAAGTCTAGATCTCGATATTTCCCTAGGACTGCGCCATGTTTTAGGCCAACATAGCTATCCTTTTCGACTGGACCTATTGAGGTCAGGGGGACTTACTCGCAGCTCGAATACGAAGTGAAGTCAGTCTTCTGGGGGACACGTGGGTCCAAAGGGGGATCCGCAAATCCAATTAGTCTTCTTCAGGGTCAATGCTTTCACACCGATCCAGGGGTGCCTACTCTGGTCGCAGGACTTTTCTTCAGGTTTCTCAGGTTGGCGGTACCTGCACATGTCAGCAGATGCAATGCATGGTGCATGGAATGAATGCATGTTATGCAAAGGCCTGTTATGCGAATGCATGCGATGCGATGATTTTGGGTGAATGATGAATGCTGGGGAATGCTTTTCTTTCAGCTTTGATTGTTTTTTTTTTCCATCTTTTAATTCTTCTTTTGATCAGCTTTCTGTTTTCTGATCATTTGTTTTTTCTTCTTTTTGCCTGATCAGCTTTTTTTTTTTTGATCATTTGCTTTTTTGTGCTCTTCTTTTTTTTTAATAAAAGGCTTATTCTTTTGCTGGTTCAACCGACCCGTGACACTCATGGCACAAGACTGGGGAACTTATTAGAGTTGCTGCGGCGCACGGGCCGGGTGCAGGTTTGCTTTATGATTTGCCATCTGAAGTGTTTGATGGGCGCAATTATTTTCTTTGCAACATTAATTTGTTTTTGAGGAATCACTTCCTTCCCGTGACTTTTGGGGATTTCGCAATGATTGCAATGCTCTAGGATTTATGCACATGTTTTACAATTCAGTATTACCATCATCATAAAACGTTTATTTTGAGCTGAAAAAGCAGAAAATAGAAAAGCAAACAGATATGAGAAAAATTGAACTTTATTGATGTGGAAACCGGTCGTACAGAAAGTTACACCGACTATTCAATACATTTGAAAATTTAAACTGCAAAAAGACACGAAAAAGAGAGAAAAGCTAGTTTCTAAATGTCCGTCTCTGTGGAACAATGCCAAACATTTATGTCCTTGACCTTGATCACCCCTCTATCCAAACCTTCAGGAGTGCTGTATGCCCTTGTTTATTTTCATGCCCAAGTTTTCTGACCCTAATTTTTGCCTGGATCGCCCTTTGCGGGTTTTCAATCCACCGGGTCGCTCTGATTTTGCCTAGGCCGCCCTTTCGGGTTTTCAACCTAGCGAGCTAATTCTTACTTGGCTTATCTTTCTCTTTTTTCGTCTATTTCTTTCAGGCATAATACTTCTTCACCGAATCTGAATTGACTGGGTTTTTGAGTTCTTCACCGTCCATGTTGGTGAGTATTAGTGCTCCTCCAGAGAAGGCTTTCTTGACCACATAAGGTCCATCATAAGTGGGAGTCCATTTTCCTCGGGGATCGCTCTGAATGGGCAATATCTTTTTGAGCACAAGATCTCCCTCGCTGAACTCCCGAGGGCGAACTTTCTTGTCGAAGGCCGTCCTCATCCTCTGTTGATACAGCTGTCCATGACACAAAGCTGCAATTCTTTTTTCCTCAATGAGATTTAACTGATCCAGACGAGCTTGTACCCATTCAGCTTCTTCCAACTTGGTTTCCATCAATACCCGCAGGGAGGGTATTTCAACCTCAATAGGGAGGACTGCCTCTGACCCATATACTAGAGAAAAAGGGGTTGCCCCAGTTGAGGTACGCACTGAAGTGCGGTATCCGTGCAAAGCAAAAGGGAGCAACTCATGCCAATCTTTGTAGGTTACCACCATCTTTTGAACTATTCTCTTGATATTCTTGTTGGCCGCTTCGACTGCCCCATTCATCTTGGGTCGATAGGGGGAAGAATTATGATGCTGGATTTTGAATTCTGTGCACAGGTCTTTCATCATCTTGCTGTTCAGGTTGCTGCCGTTATCGGTGATGATCCTGTTTGGAAGGCCGTAACGACAAACCAGATCTTTCTTCACAAACTTTGCGACCACAGAGCTAGTGATGCTTGAGTATGAGGCAGCTTCAACCCACTTGGTGAAATAGGCAATGGCGACAAGGATGAAGCGATGCCCGTTTGATGCTTTTGGCTCGATAGGACCGATGACATCCATCCCCCACATTGAGAATGGCCAAGAAGCAGTCAGAACGTTTAATGAAGCAGGTGGTACATGGATATGATCGGCATAGATTTGGCATTTGTGACACTTTCTTACAAAGCTGTAGCAGTCAGATTCCATTTGCAGCCAATAATAGCCGGCTCTTAAGATTTTTCTAGCCATGGTGTGTCCATTGGAATGAACCCCGAATGAGCCTTCATGGACCTCTTTCATAATCTTTTCGGCCTCCTCTTTTGCAACACACCTTAGGAGAACCATGTCATAATTTCTCTTGTAGAGAACTTCACCATTCAGGAAGAAATTCCTCGACAGCCTTCTGAGCGTTCTCTTGTCATTTTCTGATGCCCCAGGAGGGTATTCCCTGGTGGTGATGTACTGCTTGATATCATGGTACCACGGCTTGTCATCAGGCTCTTCATCTATTGCAGTGCAGTAATGATGTGCTGGCAGATCCCTATGCTGGATTCTGAGGTGAGCTAAACTCTTGTCACAGCTGATGTTGAACATTGACGACAAGGTTGCCAAAGCATCGGCCAACTGGTTTTCGCTTCGAGGGATATACTGAAAAGTGACTTCCTCAAAGGACTCCATCAATTCTTGAACATAATCACGATAGGGAATCAATTTGGGATCTCTGGTCTCCCAATCACCTCGCACCTGATGAATAACCAAGGCTGAATCACCATACACATCAAGCCTTTTGACCTTCCATTCAAGGGCTGCCTGAATACCCAGGATGCACGCTTCGTATTCCACAATGTTATTTGTAACATAAAAGCTCAGTCTCGCAGTGACCGAAATGAAGCGATTGTCTGGAGAGATTAACACAGCTCCGGCCCCATGCCCCCACATGTTGGATGCACCATCAAATATCATCCTCCATCTTTCATCTTCTTGGGACTTCCCCTCGTCGAATAGTGCCATGATGTCTTCATCGGGAAAATCATACTGCATCGACTGGTATTCTGGGATAGGCTGACAAGCTAAGTACTCAGCAAGTGCGCTTCCCTTGACTGCCTTCTGCGTGACGTACAGGATATCATATTCTGACAATAACATCTGCCAACGGGCAATCCGTCCTGCGAGAGCTGGTTTCTCAAAAATGTACTTGATCGGATCCATTTTAGACACCAACCAAGTTGTATGGCTCAGCATGTACTGCCTTAAACGATGAGCAGCCCAAGCCAAAGCACAACAAGTCTTCTCCAGCATTGTGTATCTTGTCTCGCAGTCAGTAAATTTCTTGCTCAGGTAATAAATAGCATGTTCTTTCTTGCCTGACTCATCATGCTGCCCCAGCACACACCCCATCGAATTGTCCAACACGGTTAGGTACAAGATCAGCGGTTTTCCGGACACCGGTGGCATCAGAATTGGTGGATTCTGAAGATACTCTTTAATTCTCTCGAAGGCTCTCTGACAATCATCGTTCCATTTGGATTCTTGGTTCTTGCACAACAGCTTAAAGAGAGGCTCGCAAGTGGCTGTCAGTTGGGATATGAACCTTGAGATGTAGTTCAGTCTCCCAAGAAAACCACGGACCTCCCTTTCAGTCTTTGGTGCTGGCATTTCAAGGATTGCTTTGACTTTATCTGGATCAACTTCTATCCCTTTCTGACTGACGATGAACCCCAGTAGCTTTCCGGATCTTACACCGAAGGTGCATTTAGCTGGGTTTAATCTGAGTTTGAACTTCCTTAGACGTTCAAAGAGTTTTTGCAGATTCACAATATGTTCTTTATCAGTCTTGGATTTAGCAATCATATCATCCGCATACACCTCGATTTCCTTGTGCATCATGTCGTGGAACAATGTCACCATGGCCCTCTGATACGTCGCACCGGCATTTTTGAGTCCGAAAGGCATCACCTTATAGCAAAAGGTTCCCCAGAGAGTTATGAAGGTTGTTTTCTCCATATCTTCTGGAGCCATCTTTATCTGATTTTATCCTGAGTATCCGTCCATGAAGGAGAATAAAGAGTGTTGGGCTGTACTGTCCACCAGAATATCAATGTGGGGTAGGGGGAAATCATCTTTGGGGCTGGCTCTGTTCAGATCCCTGTAATCGACACACATCCTGACTTTCCCGTCCTTCTTCGGAACTGGGACGATATTGGCAACCCATTGAGGATACTTGGCAACCGCTAGAAACCCGGCATCAAACTGCTTCTTTACCTCATCCCGGATTTTCAACGACATCTCTGGCTTCATTCTTCTCAGTCTTTGCTTTACAGGCGGGCATTCTGGCTTTACTGGCAACTTGTGCACAACAATATCGGTATCCAACCCAGGCATATCTTGATACGACCATGCAAAAATGTCAACGTAATCGCGCAGGAGCTGAATTAACTTCATACGATCACTGTCGTTCATTGCGGTACCGACCTTAACTTCTTTCTTGTTCTCATCTGTACCCAAGTTGATTACCTCAGTTGATTCTCCGTGAGGCTGAATGACCCTTTCTTCCTGTTCCATTAATCTCATCAGTTCTGGAGGAGTTTTCCAGTTGTCCTCAACATCTCCCTCAGTTTGATTAATTGGATGATCAAAGTCAAAATATGGATCATCGGCATTGTTATTTTCAGAGATAATTATTGTTGATCTGCATTTGCAGAGGCAAAAAGCAGAATGAAAGGCAAAACAAACAGGCAAAATAAAGCGGAGAAGCCACATGAAATTAAGAGAAATGATTTTATTGATGAATTTCAAAAACAACGTTTTTATTGATGATGATAGCAATGAAGATAAAAACATGCGTGCCCCTAACAACTTATCCTATGGCCTTGGGCAGAGCCACAGGGGTGCATTACAAATTATTACTTTGAATTAAAAGCCACGGGAAAGTCAGCAGCTTCCCAATTCTTCAACTTTTCACCGGCAAAGCAACGGCGGACTAGGCTGGTATCACCTTTTTCAGCTCCAGGACCATCCCCAATGGCAGCAATTTGATTAGGGTCCAGCAACCCTGCACTCTTAAAGCTCTGGCGAATATCACAGATAGGGATCTTTTTTGACCAAGGATCATGACCTCTCAGTTTGGCCAACCACCTGCTCTTTCTTTCCTCTGCCATCCCCTTTCTCTCGGCTTGATTCGGATGGTACCCCAACCCACAACGGTCTCGATTTTCCTTCAGTTGAATAGGCGCAAGAATCCCCTGACCAGTCTTGCCTAAACCACATCCCACCTTGTATCCTTGTTCTAACATGATCTTGGCGACCATTTCCTCATTCCTTGACAATTTGGACCCTGGTGACAGAAGCTTGCTCCCTCCGAATACAGCATTAGCAATTTCAAGGGACTGAAAGGAGGTCTCCAGAGATTCCTCAGCGGCTTCCACATAACGGAATGGAGATGGCTTGTTGACTAACATTTCTTCTTCACCAAACACAACAACAATCTTGTCATCTACCACAAACTTGACCCTCTGGTGTAGGGAAGAGGGAATAGCTCCCGCCATGTGAATCCACGGTCTCCCCAACAGGCAGCTATATGATGAAGTGATGTCCATGATCTGGAAATTCACATAAAAGGTCTCCGGTCCAATCTGAATTGGGAACTCCACTTCCCCTAGCACTTCCTTCTTCGACCCGTCAAACGCTCTCACCAACGTCGAACTAGGCTTCATATAAGAGCAGTCCACATCCATTTTGTCCATGGTGGACTTTGGCATGACATTTAGTGAGGACCCATTATCAATCAAAACCCGAGCCAACACATAGTCTCCGCATTTGACGGAGATATGCAGAGCCTGGTTGTGCTTTCTTCCTCCTGGGGGTAACTCATCGTCAGCAAAAGTCAAATGGTTAGCTGCCACGATGTTTCCTACAATCCCATCAAACTGACACACAGAGATATCTTCAGCGACATGGGCTTCATTGAGTACTTTCATCAGGGCAGTCCGATGAGCTTCTGAACTGAGCAGTAACGACAGCATAGAGATCTTGGCTGGAGTTTGTTTCAACTGATCAACAATTTGATAATCACTTTGTCTGATAATCCTTAAGAACTCACTGGCTTCCTGTTCTGTTACTTTCTTGCCCTGGGTATCCTCTGATACTTTCTCTATTCCTTTTCTAACCCTGTCCTCAGCATCTTTAGACATTTCAACCCGAAGAGTTTCCGGAGCATACATACGGCCGCTTCTCGTCATTCTACCCACTCCTGATATATTGGTGACAGCAGATGCACTTGGAGAACTCTCCACTGGAGGCAAAGTGCTATATTTCCAGGGCACAGCACTATCTTTCTCATATGGAAAGGCAGCAGGGACCTCAATGACTATGGGCTGAGCTTTGGCTTGAACTTGCCTCGGATTGTAATCATATAAAATCTCAATTGGCCTTCTGACTTCTCTGCCATTATTAGACTGAAGGATCATCACGCTTTCTTCTGTTTCAAAAGTAACTACCTGAACTACACGGCGGTCCATCAAGTCTTGCAAGATCTGCTTAAAAACTTCACAGGCCCCTTTACACAGGGAATCAGCACACCCATTCTCCTGACAACAACCTTTCTCAATGACCTCAAATCGACACAATTCAGCGTGAATGGCATCCAAAGGAGTCTTAATTTTCTCAACCTCCCTTATCACCTGTCCAGTAGAATCTTCTATTGCATTGGTCGACGGATTCCCATGTCCTGGCAGTGGATTTGTAGTTATACTTGGACTATTCTGTTTGAAAGAAATCCAATTAGCGTCGATTAAGTCCTGGACTATGTGCTTAAAAGCTTTGCAGTCCTCCACTGTGTGACCGATTCCACCCTCATGAAAACTACAAGTAGCATTGGCATTATAGCTCCTAGGGAAAGAAGGCTGGAGAGGCTTCATCGAGCGAGTGTTGATTAAGTTTTTGGAGACCAGATGATTGAACAGCTCCGTGTAAGTCATCGGGATTGGATCAAAACTGACGCGCTTCTTATACTGGTAGTTCTGGGCTTTATAACCATCATTGGCTTGTTGAGATTGCACTGGTGCCGAGAATGGTACCGTCTGCGGTGGAGTACTGAAAGATGGATTTCCTCCGGAAATTACATTGGTCCCTCCCTCTTTCTTTTTAGGGAAATGAGAAGAGGGCTTTCTTTGTCCACCTGAACTGCCTGAACTACCTGAACTACCAAAGTGGTTGGCGATCTTCCCGCTACGCAAACCGTTTTCAAGCCTTTCCCCAATAACTACCATGTCTGAGAAATTTGACGAGACACTCCCTATCAGCCTGTCGTAGTAGATTGCCGGAAGAGTTTCCATGAACATGTATACCATCTCTTTCTCTGTTAGTGATGGCTTTACTTGTGCAGCTGTACTTCTCCACCTTTGGGCGTATTCTTTAAAAGATTCTTTATCTCCTTTGCCCATGTGCTGTAACTGAGATCGATCTGGAGCCATATCCATATTGTACTGGTACTGTTTCAAAAAGGCTTCTGAGAGGTCCTTCCAACTATGGATGTCGGAAGACTGTAACTGCATGTACCAGTCTAAGGATGCCCCAGCTAGGCTATTCTGAAAGCAGTGGATCAACAGCTTATCATCACTAGCATGCGCAACCATTTTTCGGCAATACATGGTTATATGACTTGATGGACAACCAGCACCCCGGTACTTGTCAAAATCAGGTGCTTTAAACTTTGGAGGAAGGACTATATCTGGAACGAGACACAAATCACGGGCATCCTTGACTCTAACACTTGTACCTTCCACAGCCCTTAACCGTTCTTCAAGCACACGATATTGGTCTCTGTGCTGAGAGTTTTCAAACACATGCCCCTGAGGATGACTACTCATGCCATAATAATATCCTCCAAACTGAGCGGGATTTCCTACTTGATACGCAACATTCTGAGGATTGGTAGTGATCCCAGGAGTAGGATTGAGTGGATTTCTCTGTAGCGCAGCATCATGATTAGAAGCGTGGACTTGTGGTCCACCAACAACTCCACCAGGTACGACCACAGCAACCTGACTTGGCCCTGTTACCCCAGCTGGATTGGATTCAACATTTTGAGGCGTATAACCGACTGGCATTCCCCACGGGTACCTCTGAGCAGCTAGGTGGCTCTGACCGTTTGCCCCTGGAGAGTGGACAAAATGAGGGATCCCTGTTCCCGGAGGAGGAATAGTAGTTGCAGTATTAACAGGCCTCGGAGGGGGAATGAAGGTAACAACTCCATCATGGTTTACAACGGCGGTGGCCTCAGCACTGGCCCCACCTTTCAGATTCCTCAGCATACCCATCATTTCAACCATCTGGGCCTCCATAGACCCTACCTTATCCTTCAAAACCCGGTTTTCTTGAGCTAGCTGCTCGGGGTTGAGTATCTCTATAACCGGATCATCCGGACCCGAGTGATAACTCTCAATCTCAATGTCTGGACTTTCTTGATTCTCTGCCATGAGTCTTGCCTGTAGACGAGTGTAGTAACGGTGATGGCGAACCAGCTTGCCTTTTCTGTTTGTTTAAATATTTATTGTGTAAGAGCCTGAATGAATAGATGCATGGATGCATGAAATGAATGGATGCATAAGTATATGTGTATGCATGCAATGCAAAATGCGTTTTTTTTTTTGGTATCTACAATTTCCCCGGCACTGGTGAGAATGCATGCAAAGTGTTTGAATGGATGCATGATGAAAAAAAAATAATATTTTCAACATAACAGTTTTTCAAAAGCTAGAAATTCACATACATTTTTTTTGAAAATTTTCGATTTATTTGCAAAAATCTTTATTCAGATGCAGGGGTATGCAGCTCCTTTGTGTCCTACAAGGTTTCTTAGAGACAGGGTCTATGGCTATTTCTACGGGTACACACTTCAAGGATAGCACTAAAAGAAGGACCCTAAATAAGGTTCCTAGAGCCAACGACCTCATCTGAGAGCACCGATCCCAGGGACGTACGTCCAAGTGATGATGTCTTCAAACAAAGCCAAACTCTAGGTGAAGTCTTCGCAACCACCCAACAAGACGTACGTCCAGTGAGCAGCCACTAATGACTTCGTTCTAGCCTAAGGTATGCTCTAGCCCGGGTATAGGGCTGTCTCACCAAAAAAATAAAGGTAAAAAGAGTGCAACGTGTGTGTAGGAGCACAACGACAAACATACCCCCCCACCTGCAAAGAAAATCCAGAAACAGTCCATACAAAGAGTCGTCTACCCTAGGGTTTTGCAAGCATATATCATTTCAATACAAACAAGTAAACTAACCTAGGGTTCCAACAACAATCATATGCACTGCTTACCTCAAGAAAGGGAGCCAAGAAGAGGGGTCATAATAGAATCGGGGGAATGCATGAACTTACCTTGAAGAAAGGGAGCATAGAAGAAGGGATCATAGTAGAATTGGGGAATGATGCATGAGCTTACCTTGAAGAAAGGGAGCAAAGAAGAAGGGGACATGGGGGTTGGAGAAATGCATGATCATATTAAGCATATAAACAAAAGAAGATGAAAGGAGAAGAAGGAACAAGAAGCGAACATAGAAGAAGAAGAGTCAAATGCACATGAATGCAACATAACAACACGAGAATGCAAGGGAACATTCAAACATCGGAAAGAGAGAAGAAAAAGAAGGAGAAGAAAAGAGAGAAATAGAACAATCACATTCAAATCAAACAATTAAACCGCACATCAAGTTAATTAGGCCTGACCCTCGTTTTTTAAAAAAGAAAGTCCCCAGTGAAGTCGCCAGCTGTTGCACCCCGAAAAATCCGGTTTGGACCTTTCATCGTACAACGTGAAAATTTGTGAAGCCGCCATCAACATTTTTTATTTAGGGACCAAAACATTGAAAAAGGGTCCTTTTTTTTTTTTTAAGGCGGGTGGTCCTTTGAGAACTAGAGATGTAGGTTCGGGGGTCGGTTAGGTGTGGGGAAGGTATTAGCACCCCACACCTCCTTTCTACCGAAAGGGAACCTTTAACTTGATGTGCGGTTTTGACAGAGTTGATTTGAAACAATTCATTCTACTTCTTTTTATTTGAGAAAAGTGTTTTTGAAAACGGGGGAAAAGAAGAATCTTTTTATTGTTTTTTAAAAGTGTGCTTGACGGGATGTGACCCGCTCCTACGTATCTCCCGGTGCGATGGAGAATTCAAAGCTTACGTAGTTCTCCTGAGTTGAGAAACTTTGTGTTGGTGTTTTTTATTGTAGGGGTTTTCGGTCCTAGACTGTACAGTCCACTAGACCTAGAACAAAGACAACCCCGCCTGTACAGACGACGTGCCCCCTACTTATTGAAAATGATTTTTTTGATTAAGGGAGAAAAAGATTTGTTGTGAGGTTGGTTGCTTTTATTTGAGCAAGTATCTTAGGCTCGCACGAACTGTACAGCTCGCTAACCCTAAGACGCTAACCAATACCGGATGTACATCCGACTCAATTCCTTACTCATTTTTGAAATAGGGTTCAAGTTGTTAATTACTTGTTTTGATTCTCATAAGTATCCCAAGATGTTTGAGCTGTACAGCTCCGATCTTAGGACGCTAGACAACACCGGCCGTACGTCCGACTTGCCTCCTTATGAGTTTTCAAAAAGGTTTATTGTTGATCTTAGAAAGAATTTGATTGTCTTATGAAAACAATTTGAGAAAAGATTGAGTTTGGAAAAAAGCTTTAGAAAATGATTGATTTGAAGAAAGGAGAAGGGAGTTTGAGGGTGACATTGGTCACAAAAGGTTTGTTGGGATGGCGTGGCATCCAAAAGGAAAAGAAAGTAGAACATTCAATCAATTTCCAAGTCAAGAACCAAAGTGCAACATTTAACAAATTGCAAGCAAAGCAATCAACAATGTAAGCATAAGCATAAACATTACCAATTACAACATTTGAGCACAAGAATGACACTTAGTCATCAACATCTAATGGCATGCATATGTAAGATCAACAATAGGCACACAAAGAGATCATACAAAAGTTTAATTCAATTAGGCATCAACACAAGATAAAAACACAAGGTTGAATCCCTTTTGGTAATCCTTGACACTTGAGACAATGCACAAAGGCATAAGTGTCTAGTCCTTTTACCAAATCATCAACACAAAACAAATTATTCACCTAGAACGAACATCGCATTTGCATGATCACAAGTGACCAAAAGAAAGCAATAACAAGTCATTTTGTAACCTAAATTGATTAATCAAGTTAGAGAACTAGCATTTGCATTTTTAAACAAGAATTGCACAAAGGAAGTTGAATCATCTTAGGCAATCCTCAACATTTAAAGTGAAAGTGCCTAAGGCACAAGTGTGAGTCCTCTTGCCAATCATCAACATAGAGTAATTTTGCAAACAAGTTACTAACAAGCAAACCAAAATTTTCAATCAAAGCACAAGGTTGTGTTGAATCATCTTAGGCAATCCTCAACACTTAAAATTAAGTGCGCAAAGGCACAAGTGTGAGTCCTCTTGCCAATCATCAACACAAACATGATTTTCAAAGCAAGCAACAAAAACAAGCACAAACCCTAATTATCTCATGAAATGCGACACCAACATAGAGCTAAAATCTCATTTTATTCTTTGAAAGCAACAAAATCATGCAAGCAAATGACATAGATCAAGCTTTTTGGCAAGGATTCACATGATTAAGCAAAGGAATGCACTAAAATCACACAAACCCTAATTTTTCTACAATATGCGAAATGAAACATAATCCCAAATCACAATTTTATTCATGAAAATGCAATCACAAAATGAAAATAGCACAAACACACAGTTTATTCCAAGAGAGAGATGCATTTCAAGCATCCAAACCTCCCAAAGTGTTTGTCAAAATGCTTGAAACAACATCTCTCATTCAACAACAACAATTATATCAACATTTCATCAAAAAAAATAGAGCACTAAAATGCAAAGAAATGCTTGATATGCAAAAATAGATTGATGATCTACATTTTTTATGCTAAAATTTTGATGATGTTAAGAGTGAGAGTGTACCTCAACTCCAAGCTAGAATAGCAAAAGAAATAAGGTGAATGAACACTAAACCACTTGAATCAACCCTCTAATCTTCAATCTTGAGCTTTATTCTTGAGATTTGAAGATGGATCTTTGAAGAGAATGCAAGGATGATGAAGGATTTAGAACTAGAATGTTGATTTGAAGTGAAAAAGTGAAGAAATGAGGTGAGGGAGTGAGGAGGTGATTTCGGCCAAAGGAGGAGAGGAGAGGAGAGGTTTGTGTGCTAGGGTTTTGAGTGTGAATTGTGAGCCAAAACCTTGTGAGAGGTGAGGATATGAGGGTATATATAGTGTGCAATTAGGTTTAGGGGCATTTAGGTCATTGTGTACCTCATCTCATTCTAGGATTGCATTTTAATTTTGAATGGAGGGTGAGGATTGAATCACACATGGATTGAGGTCAAAAAAAAATGCAAAATGAGAGGGAAATGAAGGGGAGGTATTCGAAATATCAAGGGAGAGTGGCCTTGGTCACCAAGTTTTGCTAGTTGTCATCTTGTACTATTGTACTATTATATGACCATTCTATTATCCCTTCATTTTTGATTATTCTTCTTAGGATAATTGTACAAAAATACACCCAATTTAGGCCACATACTAGGAATCTTAGGAATATGCCATTTTATGAGATCACCATGACCAAAAATATCATAAAAACCTCATCTTGAAATTTTTGTAGAATATTCCTTTTTGATGCCTTTTTTGAATTTGAATTTTTATGCAATTGCGTGCATGTATGCGCAAAAAAATATATGACCAAGGGTGTCTTGCTTCAAATAATTTCCTCTAAAATTGCACAATGATTTTTTTGATGAAAAATTATCCTATTTTTAGAAAATGACCAAAATACCCTTTTGCCCTAAAAACTCAAAAAAATGTATGCACAATGTTCTTCACACTCTTCAAAATAATGCCACACTTCTCAAATTATTTATTTTTGTTGAGAATTAGGGTTTTGACCTAGGCGGACAAAATTAGGGTATGACACAGGGTATTCTCCTACTCATAGTTCATCAGGGGGCATTCATAGTCGAAATGCCCAACCTAATCTGACTACGACATCTTTGTTGGCATTAAGGCAACAAATGGATGATAGTAACCATGATATGGTTAATATGTTAACACAACAAATTGGTACTGTGTTTAATCCTTTAATACAAAACACTAATAATAGCTACCAGATGTTGGCGACACAAATGGGAAAAATTGCTGATTTCTTTGGCACTCCACCAGTGCATAACCAGCAAATTCCCCAAATTCAAAATGTTAGGCCTGTCGAAATCCCTTTAGAAAGGCCTAACAATGCAATTCCCATAAATCAGGGTAATCAGGGACAACAACATGTTGTCGAAGAGCCTATGAGGATAGAGGCAATCCCTGATGTTGTGTTAGTAAATAGAAACCAAAATGCAGATGAAGTGGTCAGAATAGTGCAACAAAACAATTTTGGGGCGCAAAATAATTTGGCTAACCAGGTCGAAAACATTCTAGCCCAAAATGGCCTTAACTTAGGCTTGCACAGGCCTAATTTTGTATCACCATTGTCGGAATATACCTTGCAAACAGAGCTACCTAGGGGATGGAAAATCCCTAAGTTCACAAAATTTGCGGGAGAAACTAGCGAATCCACTGTCGAACACGTGGCTCGTTATCTTACTGAGGCTGGTGATATAGCGCATAATGAGAATTTAAGAATGAAGTATTTTCCAAATTCTCTAACTAAGAATGCGTTTACATGGTTCACCACTTTGCCTCCAAATTCTATTTTTAGTTGGAGTCAGTTAGAAAAAGCCTTCCACGAACAATTCTATATGGGCCAGTGCAAGATTAGTCTTAAGGAACTAGCTAGTGTTCGACACAAGGGGGCAGAATCTATTGATGATTATCTCAATAGATTTAGACTTCTCAAAGCAAGGTGTTTTACTCAAGTGCCTGAATATGAGTTAGTCGAAATGGCTGCTGGTGGTCTAGATTATTCTATAAGAAAGAAACTAGATACATTGCACTTAAGAGATATGACACAATTAGCTGATAGAGTTCGACAAGTAGAAAGACTTAAAGCTGAAAAAGTCAGAACAGGCAGGTTCAAAAATAAAAAAGAAAAGGTTGCATATGTCGAAACTAATGACAGTGACCAAGAATTCGACGTATCTTATGAAGATGTTGAAGAGGAGGTTAATATAGCGGAATTAAAATCAGGACCTCCTTATACTTGTAAATTGTTAAAACCTTCAAATGGAAAAAACCCTGTTGAGCCTAAAAATGAAAAGTTTGTTGCAAAAACTTATACTTATGATGTTTCTAAGTGTGATGAAATATTTGATCTGTTAGTTGCTGATGGTCAAATTTTGGTGCCTAAGGGCCTGAAGGTACCACCATTGGAACAATGACAGCAAAGAGGTTTTTGTAAATTCCACAATTTCTTAGGCCATAACACTTCTCGTTGTGTTATTTTCAGGGATTTGGTTCAAAAAGCCCTCAATGAGGGAAGACTGAAATTTGGTGACAAATCGAAGCCACCAATGAAAATTGATGCTGATCCTCTACCAACAACTAATACATTGCTTGTCGAGGTTGACATCAACGTGGTTGAAATCACAGGAGTTGTTGCTGAAGATGCTAAAGTGGAGAGAGCTGTTGACAAAGTCGATGTCGAAATGGTCACTGAAGACCAATATGCTAAAAAAATGAAGATAGTTTGCCCAATGGCAGAGGAAGAATTGATTGATTTCCTTAATCACTGCAAAATTAACAATATTGAAGTGATGCTTTGTCCAAGATGCAGTTCTGTCTTCGACAAAGAGGCTGCTAAAAATCTTGAGGGTTTTAAGCCTCAACTGAAGCGCAAAGGAAAATGGGTCGACAAGAGGTCAAAGTTCAGCTACAGCAACAGAGGTATTCAGTACAAGGTCACTTCGACAAAGAATCCTCAAAAAGAACAGATCAAAACCTATGTACCTCCAGCAAAGTCTCCTGTCGAGAAATGGGTACATTCTGGCGGAAAGAGTACTGGCTATTACCCAGTATATTATGCTGGAAAGAATGCTGGAGATCAGCAGAAATCAGCAAAAATGGTCAAAGGTAGTACTAGTGCTACTGGCCAGAACAAGGCATTTGAATCTAACAAATATGCCTATAATAATAACTACAAAGGGAAAAATCCCATCACAAGAACACAATGGCGTAGGTATCAACGCCAGAAGAAAGCTGCTGCTGCTATAGGCAAAGTAGAGAATTCTAGCAAAGATAAAGGTAAGCAAGTACCTTTAAAGCCTCTTGAAATGGCTAGAAAGCCAGCTACTGAAAGGATATTTCCTCCACTCTCAGAAATCAAAGAAGGTCTTAACTTAGACGAAGAAATGGACTCAGATTTTGCAGATTCTGGGTCAGAATTCGACGTCTTATGTGGCGTGGTATCAATTCTACCAATTGAGTATGATGTAGTTTCTGAAGTGAATGACGTCGAAGAAGATTTCGACGAAGAGACTACTTATAAGCCAATCTGTTACTATGTGCTGAAGAATGGTTGCGTGGAGGAACAACATGCTGTGTTTGAGAGACTAGATTGTGGAATGATGAATCATCTCAAACCCTTGTACATTCAAGCAAAAGTGAATAACATTGATGTCAACAAGATCCTGGTCGATGGTGGTGATGCTGTAAACTTGATGCCACAACATATGTTGAAGAAAATTGGAAAGTGTGAAACTGATTTGAAAACACACAATGTAATACTTACAAACTATGAAAGTAAAAGTGGCCATTCACTTGGGGCCATTGAAGTCGAGTTTGCTGTAGGAAGTATTAAGAGACCAACATTGTTTCTTGTAGTTCCATCAAAGGCAAATTACAACTTGCTGCTAGGAAGGGAATGGATACATGGTGTGGGGGCAATACCTTCGACTGTCCACCAAAGGCTTATCATTTGGCGAGAAGATGGTTTGGTCGAAAATATTGAAGGTGATCAGAGTTATTTCAAAGTTGAGGTAAATGCTATAACCAAGAAAACCTTCGACAAACAACTGGCGAATATTGCGCCATGTGCATCTTCTGAAATTGGATATGAACATCAAGACAATATTAGATCTTCCGTTACACTCCACCCCAATTATGGATTTATTTGGGAGAGAGAGGTTATAGATGAAGACAACCACCCACAAGGTTTTGTCAAGCCTACAGGGTGGGATGGACCATAAATAATTATTTATGGATAAGCCCAGTGCATGGGATAGAATTACGGCCTATGTGGCCGAAAACAAACAAAAAGCGGCTTTAGAAGCCGAGTTACAACAACAAATGGTTGTGGAAGCCATTGAAAATGAAAATAAAGACAACTTTGTCGAAAACCAGAGGCTTGATTGCGTCTACGATGATGAGCCTCTAGGTTTTGAAAAGGATCCATTGGGTTCGACCAAAAGGATTCAGGCACAAGATCCCTTAGAAGAGATTGATTTGGGAGATGGCTCCATAAAAGGCCAACATATATTAGTGCAAAGATTGATCATGCATTGAAGATGCAGATTGTCGAATTGCTGAAGGAGTACAAGGATTGCTTTGCTTGGGACTACAGTGAAATGCCAAGATTAAGTCGAGAAGTGGTTGAGATAAAATTACCAATTCGACCAGGAAAGAAGCCAGTGAAGCAGACTCCAAGAAGATTTGCACCAGAGATCCTGTTGAAGATCAAAGCAGAAATAGAAAGATTATTAAAGAGCAAGTTCATCAGAACTGCCAGGTATGTCGAATGGCTTGCTAATATAGTTCCTGTAATTAAGAAAAATGGTACACTTAGAGTTTGCATAGATTTTAGAGATTTGAATAATGCTACACCTAAGGATGAATATGCCATGCCAGTGGCAGAAATGCTAGTTGATTCAGCAGCAGGTTATGAATATTTAAGCATGCTTGATGGTTATTCTGGTTATAACCAAATATATATTGCTGAAGAAGATACATCAAAAACAGCATTTCGTTGCCATGGGGCTTTAGGCGTTTATGAATGGGTAGTAATGCCATTTGGCCTAAAAAATGCTGGTGCTACATACCAGAGAGCAATGAATTCTATGTTTCATGATTTTATTGAAAAATTTATGCAAGTGTACATAGATGATATTGTTATTAAGTCTTCGTCAGAAAATGATCATTTAGACCATCTTCGACAATCATTCGAAAGAATGAAAAAAATATGGATTGAAAATGAATCCACTCAAATGTGCCTTTTGTGTGCGTGCAGGTGATTTTTTGGGTTTCGTTGTACACAAAAAAGGCATTGAAATCAATCAAAACAAGACGAAAGCAATCTTGGAAACGAAAGCTCCTTCGACAAAGAAAGAGTTACAGTCATTTTTAGGAAAGATTAATTTCCTAAGATGATTAATTTCAAATCTAAGTGGCAAGACTCAAGTATTTTCGCCGCTGCTTCGACTGAAGAAGGAAGATGTGTTCAGATGGGATGCAGAACACCAGAAAGCTTTCGACGAGATTAAAGCATACCTGGTGAAGCCTCCTATTTTGTTACCTCCTATTAGGAATAAAGTAATGAAATTGAATGTAGCAGCATCAGAATTATCTATAGGTAGCATGTTAGCACAAGAGGATGAAAATGGTGTCGAAAGAGCCATATATTACCTCAGCAGGGTTTTAAACGATGCAGAAACTAGGTACCATCCTATAGAAAAGTTGTGTTTATGCTTGTATTTCTCTTGTACAAAACTGAAGCAATATATAAAGCCTGTTGATGTGTATGTTTATTCGCATTATGATATTATTAAACATATGCTGTCGAAACCAATTTTACATAGTAGAATAGGTAAATGGGCTTTAGCTCTTTCTGAGTACTCCTTAACTTATCAGCCTTTAAAGGCCAAATAGTGGCTGATTTTATTGTCGACCATTCATTGGTCGAAACCACAGTAAACTTAGTGGATACTCAACCTTGGAAGTTATATTTCGACGGTTCAAGCCACAAAAACAGTGTTGGAATTGGAATTTTAATTATCTCACCAACAAAAGTTCCAACAAAGTATAAGTTTAAAATCGAAGGATCTTGCTCCAATAATGAGGCTGAATATGAAGCCTTGATAGCAGGACTTGAGATCTTGTTAGACTTGGGGGCAAAACATGTCGAAATTAAAGGTGATTCAGAACTAGTTGTGAAGCAATTAACAAAAGAGTATAAGTGCATTAAAGAAAACCTAATAATGTATTTTGTTACTGCCAATACATTGTTAAAACGTTTCGATAGTGTTCAAATTAAGCATGTGCCTCGACTTGACAATCAAGAGGCAAATGATTTGGCACAAATTGCTTCAGGATACAGAGTTTCTAAAGAAAAAATAGAAGAATTAATAGAAATAAAAAATAAACTAATTTCGACAGATTATCCTTTAAGTGAATTGTCAAGCCAAAAACTTGGGGGGCCGAGGAAGTATCGTTATCTCCAATTATTGAAAATTTTCAAAGTTTTGAAGTTTTTGCCATTGACAATAGTCGAATGATGATTGGCGAAAACGAATTGTCGAATACTTGGAAAATCCAACAGGAATAACCAATAGAAAAACCAAGTATAGGGCCTTAAGCTACGTGATTATTGGAAATGAGTTGTTCAAAAAGACTCCTGAAGGAGTTTTACTTAAATGCCTTAGTGAGAGTGAGGCATATTTAGCAATTTCCAATACTCATAGTGGAACTTGTGGGTCTCATCAAGCAGGCCACAAAATAAAATGGCTTTTGTTTTGACAAGGAGTGTACTGGCCAACTATGTTAAAAGATTGCATAGAGTTCGCTAAAGGTTGCCAAGAGTGTCAAAGGCATGCAGGAGTTCAACACGTGCCTGCAAGTGAACTTCATTCAATAGTGAAACTTTGGCCATTTAGAGGTTGGGCTTTAGATTTAATTGGTGAGATTAAGCCAACTTCGTCGAAAAGCCATCGTTACATATTAGTTGGGATAGATTATTTTACTAAGTGGGTAGAAGCTATTCCTTTAATTAATGTTAATCAAGAGGCAGTAATCAATTTTATTCAAAACCATATTTTGTATAGGTTTGGAATTCCAGAAACCATTACTACAGACCAAGGTACAGTTTTTATTGGTCGAAAAATGGTGGATTTTGCCTCTGAAACTGGTTTCAAGTTACTGACTTCGACACCATACTTTGCTCAAGCCAACGGTCAAGTAGAAGTAGCTAATAAAATCATTATTAATTTGATTAAAAAGCATATTGGGCAAAAGCCTAGAAATTGGCATAAAACTCTTGACCAAGTTTTGTGGGCTTGTCTAAATTCTCCTAGAGAGTCAATTAATACTACTTCTTTTAGACTAACATTTGGACATGATGCAGTCTTACCAGTCGAAATTTGTTTACAGTCAGCCAGAATTCAAAGGCAATTCGAAATTCCATCAGATTATTATTGGAATATGATGTTGGATGAGTTGGTTGATTTAGACGAAGAAAGACTAAATGCGTTAAATGTCCTGATAAGGCAAAAATAAAGGGTAGCTAAAGCCTATAATAAAAAAGTTAAGTCGAAAACTTTTGCCTTAGGAGACTTAGTTTGGAAAGTTATACTGCCTATGGACAAAAAAGATAGAGTCTTAGGCAAATGGTCACTGAATTGGGAAGGACCATTTCGAGTTTTGCAAGTATACTAACGGTGCCTATGAAGTCGAAGAATTAGGCGCTGATGGTCGAATTTTGCAAATAAATGGCAAGTATTTAAAAAAGTATAGGCCAATACTGCAAGAAGTCAAAATAACGCAGAACTAAAATTATAAAGAAGATTTAAACATGGCATTTAGAAGTTGGTAATTGCCAGAACATTGTCGAAGTTACAAAATTGGAAATAAAGAAAATTACAACTTAAAGTTGAAGGTTGGCTTTGAGCCTTTCTAAAACAGATTTTGAATGCTCTAGTCTTGTAGCAGTAAGGGCTTCGTCTTCGACCAAACTTTGAACCTTTGATTCATGTTGGCTGTGTCTTTCCAAGTGCTCGATTGCCAAAGCTGCCTCTGCATTAATCAGCGGTTTCAAATATTCAGGAGTTGTCTTACGAAGTGAAGCTTTCTTCTTTTCTTTTGCTTTGAGCTTCAATTGCAAGTTCTTGATATCTAGGAATAACTCTGTCACAATCAGCCATCTCTTGAGCATTATTTGCTGCTTGGGTCTCCAAAGAAGAAATTTTGGCTTGAGAAGCTTCGCCAGCAGCCCACTCTTCTTGTTGCAGTTTAGCCTCGCGCTCTTTGTTTGCAGCGTTATCCTTTTTCTTTTGAAGGTCCCTGGTGATTTGTTCTAAGAGAGGCTCGAATTCGACAATGAAGCCGATGAGGGATTTCCTTGATGTCGAATTGTTGAGTTTACGCAGCAGCGCTTTGATCTCAAAAGCTGTTATATGATTTTGCTCGATGGCCTGAAATAAGTCAGCTTCAAGAACTGTAGCTCGAAATTCCTTAAGGAGGTCTACCTTCGAACTATCAGACATTGCGCCAATGGAAGTGGTCGAAGAGCTTTGCTTAGTCGAAGATGCCCTACTACTTAACATGAATTTCAAAGCCTCAAGAGGATTCTTACTTTTCAGTTCTGTCAAAGCCTCTTGGCTCAGAGTGTTGCTTGATGAAGGTGCTGCTTTAGAGTTGTTTTGGTCCTTTGGTGATTCATCGACGTGCTCTGAGTTATCTTCAGATTCTTCGTTTTCAGAGTCGACAACATCATCATCAATTTGGTCTTCTTCGTATTGATTTTCTTCTTCTTCTTCTTCTTTGTCACTAAGATTAGGAGTTGGAATCAGAATATCTTTCTCAAACTCGACACCAGCAGTGTGATCAGCTTCACTCATCTCGTCATCTTTCTGCTCTTGATCTTGGTCAGGAACTTCTTTTTCAAGTGCATTCTTGTATAATGAAGGCTCATTGGTTGTCAGATCATTCATTTGTTGGTGAAGAGCCTCTTCTACGATGTTAATGGGACTGGTCTGATTTGGTTGCTCCTCGACCACGTTTTCAGCTATTGGTTCGACAGAAAGGGAGAGAGTCGAAGTTGGTGTTGGTTGTTTTTGCTGAAGCTCAATGTTGCTAGCTTCATTTCCCTGTTATAACAGATTGATGAGTTTATTATCATATTGAATCAAAACGATTAAGGAAAAAATAAAGAGTTTGTTAATTATCTTCGAAGCTGTCTCTCCAACACGAGAACCTGCACTTTCAGGTTTCTTAGGAGCTTTTGCTTTCTTCTTAGCAGGTTTCTCTAGATTCACTTGAGCTTTTTCTTTGGGTGTTACCTTGTCTTCTCCTTGTTCTTCGACAGGAGCTATTTGAATTGGAGTTTTGAGAGCTTCTTGAAAATGTTTTCTTTTCTTCTCTTTCTCAACTTGAGTTGTGGGAACCTCAGTTTGTTTGGGGCTGTTCATTGGGCTGTCAGACTGAAAATTCGACACTCATGTTAGTATGAACAAGGAAAAGGAAGATAAATGATTGAAAAAGTAAAGAGGTAAGAGATTCGACCTCTGAATCATCGTTCACAATTTGCGTGTCATTTTTCTTCATTTTCTTAGGGGGAACATCAGTAGTAGAACTGCTTGCCCTCTTTCGACTCTGCAAAACAAAGATTAGTCAGGTGTCAAATTTAAAGTTTGAACATAATGTTGCAAAGATTTCACAAAGACACTTACTTCTTGTTTCTTGGTTTGTTGAGACTTGCTTTGCTTCGAAGCAGTGCTAATTTCTTTCTTTGTCCCTTTCTTTGGAGACTTGGTTGAACCAGTGGTTGTTGGAATGGGAACAGCTACAAACATTCGACAAATTATGTAAGTATATTTGCACATGAAAGAAAAATTGAAATTTTTCTAAGAGTCCTATGCATCACCTGTTGCGATGGGAGATGTGATTCGAACATGTTGAATGTCCAAATGGAGATCACCTCTAAAAATGTGTATGTCATGCTTAGTCGAAATCACTTTCTGGGCTATTTTAGTTATAAAATAATTTTGTAACGCCATAGTCGAACCACACACAAACCATTCAGGAATTGGTGGTCGAAATGCCAAAGCCATTTTACTGGTTGGCAAAGGTGGGAACATAATTTTATATTTTAAAGCATAATCGTATTTGTTTGTTATATAAGGTGGAATATGCATTGTCGGAATCTTTTTGAGGATTTTTTGCTTTAAAACATCAGCAGCCCCTGAAACTGTTCGACTAAGACATTTTGGATCATATACAGTTTCGAAGTAATTTTGAAAAGCCTGAATTTCTCGAATATGCGAACCTTGACTTTTATCCTTCTTGTTCTGCAAAGGAGGAAAAGCAGAGATTAGGTTGGATAACAAGGTGGACTCTTCGACAACAGCAAGTCTAGTTGTGTAATAATTGGTCCACCACTTAAGAAATTCCTTGGTACAAGCAAATGATGGCTCATATTTTAAGGGATTAAAAGTGGGAGTGTTTTGGGCAGCAGTTTCGAGACGTTGCCAGAACTCTTTTTCATTGTCTGGAAATTTCAAAGCCTTTTTTGAATTGAAAAAGGGAGCAGGTCGAAGTTGGCACAGTCCGAATTGCCTGGCCACCAAATTTGGTTGGTATCCAACCATGCCAAATTGAGCTTTTCCCTTGCTGGGTGAAATTCTGATTGATAGGAGGTTTGGGGTTAAATAAGCTTGCCAGATTTCGTTGACCTCTTCTTCATGTTCGACAGATGTTGCAGGAAATTCTTTGGTGAACCAACTTGGTCCACGAGTCCTTGTAATAAATGGTGCCATCGAAGGCGTGAAGGTATCACAGTTTTGGAACATGCTGAAAGCATCAGAAAATAGATCTTCTATAGACTGACCTATTTCCCTGGGTTTTAAAACGGCTAGTCTTAAACCTTCGATACTCCTTTGTTCGACCATCTCAACATGGTCATTTGGGCAGAACAGTTGTAATCTTGACTCGAAAGTGGCAAGGAGCCACAATTGAAATAGCCAAATAGGGCCTGAAATCAGTAGTTTACCTCGAGGTTCAATTTGTTTCAAGTCGAGGGCTCCATTTCATAAGGCCTCATAGAGAGAGGCTAGAATGAGTTTGCTGAGACAGAGGTTTCGACCTTCGTACATTTTGGCCACCTGAAGTGACGAAGAGCAAAAAATGTAGAGAGACAGCCACAAGGTGAGGAAAGCTATGTGTTCTGTGTCGGAGACCTCTTCATTATCAGTGATGTGTTGGTCTTTGATGTACCCAGAAAATGTGGCATGTTTGAAGTTGAAGTCATAAGTGTTGGTGGTGTTGTTAGGGTTGAAGATTTCTCCCGTGGGTCTAAGCCCAGTGATGGAAGCCACATCCAGCAAGGTAGGAGTGAGCATGCCACACTTCAGATGAAGGCTAATGAGCATAGCACTTTGGTACTTGGGGCCATACCTCGACAATTGGATTAGGTCGAAGATCCCTTAGGTTTTCCAAAATTCGCCTTTCTTCGACTCAACTTTGTTGAGCCATGTGACATAAATGTCATTTCCTACATGAGGCGCAGACCTGAAAACCCTGGCAGGGGGCACTAATAAACCCCATTTCGTAAGACCCTTGCTGGAAAATCCTAGGGTTATAGTGGTGATAGCTAGGGAAAATTTCCTGAATTTTTGGTGTGTCTTCAAGAGATTCAGGAAGAGGCCCAAGGAAAGCATACTTATGAGGTTCAGGAGAAGGAATGAGTACCTGATATTTCCAAATCTGAGCGCGTGTATCCTCAAGATCAGGTTCAGCAACGAATTGTTGTTTTCCAGAAACACGAGAACTTGAAGCAGAAGCCATTTTCGGCGATTGAAATGGAGTTTGAACAGTTTTAGAGGTTCTCGTAAAAAACCAGAGAAGAGGTTTGGAGCTTTAATGGAGTTTGACAGAGTTTCTATGGTGGTTTTGGGTTTTATCTTAGCGAAGAAGATGAAAGAGATTTGTGAAGTTCAGTTGCAGAGGGTTTTGTTTGCAATATCAGAAGATGAAGAGTATAAAAGAGTAGAATGAAGGAGAAGCAATGCCTTTTATAGTTGCTAAAGTAAAAAAAAAATAGTAAAGGCTATAAACGTTTGGGTTTTTGGCAACTTAGAGAGTGGCCCACTAGCAATCATGGCCTGACAGTTATGGAGAAGTGGATATTGTGGGGAGTTCCAAAGCAAGCGTGGCCCACTATCTCTGAATAGTTGGCGCAAAAAACTGTTCATTTCAAAAAGTGTCTTTTCAATCCTGAAAGCTGATGGTGGTGGCGTTAGCAGACTTGACATTAAGTCGTTGAGTGAATTCTCAAAAACGTCATTTTCTTCCTTCATTTAAATTTTAGTCGAAAAAGACATTTTTGGGGGGCAATTTGTTGGCCTGCATTTTCTACAGGCTCAATTAAATGCAGTCAACGAGCTGCATCAAGCAGATTTCGACCTTAGATTTGGCAAAGTCGAAGAGGCTGAAGGTAGAGATTTCGACAAAAAGAAGTTGAAGGCTGATAACGAAATAGAATCAAGCAACCGTTGTCGAAAGCACATAGCAGTTACATTTTTTTTAAACTTTGTACAGTTATTTTCTATTTGTATAAATAGTAGTTTTTCATAGGAAAAATGGGTCACAAACTCATATACAGATTCTCACGCTCTAACTTCCAACATCATAGAGAAAACGAGTCAGTGAAGAATGTATGATCATGTGTACCAACTTTCTTTTCAATTGATGCATTTTACTTTGTTTCTTTAAGCAATTTTCTGCATATTTATTTGTTCTCTTCATCTCTGTCTGAAGCAACTTCGACAGTTTCGCGCGAAACTGTCAGTTATCTTCCTTCTTTTCTTTAAAACCGTAAAAAACATTCATAATTTCTGGAAAAAACTTTAACACAAATGGTCTTAGGATTTACTAGTTGATCCTGCAAGCAGAAGAAATTTCAAATTAGTGGTGTTTACCAAAAACCACGGTAAACAGACGTACAACATCGTCACGTGTTAACGAACTACACATTAAATAGAACCAAAAGACTGTCGATATTCATATCTATTTTATTTTTCTAAAAAAGAATCGTTTGAATTTTTTAACTGATTTTACAAAACAGATTTACCTATTTATTAGATAAATCCGCTTTCAATTTTTTCAAAGCGGATTTATCTAATAAATAGGTAATTCCGCTTTTAAAAATTACAAAAACGGATTTAACCCCCACCTGAGGTAAATCCGTTTTCCATATATTTTGACAAACGGATTTGTCTAATAAGAGATAAATTCGTTTTTGGGAAAAAACCAAAAACGGATTTATCTCTTATTAGATAAATCCGTGCGAATTTTTTAAGTGAGGAACATTTTGGGTTTATCAAATTATGAGGGGGTATACGGTGAATTGGTGGGGGTACAAAAAAAAATCCCCCCTTTGGATTGTATTGGTTGGGGGGCCTTGCCCATTTCATTGGTAATCAATACATATTGACAAAAAAAACCAAGTACAAACCACAACTTAAGTAAACTCAGAAGAAAAAAACCGTATACCTAGCTAACTTAAACGGCGATTAGCAAAAGGGTGTAAACCTAACCGTTTGCAAAAGTTAAATCCATAGTCTTGTATTGAATTACTTCTCCTTACACATCTGTTGTCAACCGCTTGCACCGTCCATACCTTTGGTTTTGCTTTCTTGACGCCCACGCTTGTTAAAAGCTAAGATGACATCAATTCTCCCAAATATCAAACTAAATCCTGTATATCTCTAACACCAACACTTAACCAGGATATCCACCCTAACCGTATTATATAACTTGTTGCCTCAAGTCTTTTGAAAAGTGCTTTGTAGGTGTCATGGAGTGGTATTTTTAGTCCCACATCGTGTAATTGATGAAAGAAGAATGGAGGGTCACTCTTTAAATATAGCTTGAGAGTAATAAGGTTTATAAAACAAAGGAAACTGTACGGCTAGCAAAGAAAGCGGCGCAAGATGTTGTTACGTTCAAGTCGAGCAAAGAAAGCAAAAGTTGTTGAAAGCACAACAAAGCTAAACTGCCTTGAACTTCCAAGAGAGATCACGGCAAACATACTTCAAAGGCTCGATGCTTTCACCATTTTAATGAGTGTACGTAGGGTTTGTTCTCTTTGGTGGAATATTTGTAAGGACCTTTCATGTGGTGCACTATTGACATGGGCAGGAAGTATATCTACAATTTATCACAATACGAACAAAATTATGATTCTTTGAGGACAATGTGTCGCTATGCTGTTGATTTAAGTTGTGGTCGGTTAGAAGACATTAGTATTCATGGATTTGGTACGGATGATCTCCTCGACTACATAGCTGATAGGTAATAATATTATTTTCTATTTCTCTGGTTTGAGTGTTACGATTAGTCATATAGATAGTTCGTTTTGTTATAATCTTAATCAAACCCCCATTAGTTTGATTCTTTCAAAGTTTCAATTTTTGTTCGAATTGTGAAATGGGTAACCTTGCCTGAGTATATCATAGTGGCGTTGAAGGTGGGAGATGGTAGAAGAGGAAGAGTAGATTACCAATGATACCCTTTTATATCACAGATCATCTAAACAAATAAATAAATTATCCCTGAGCTTGAGATAGGGCATGGGTATACTTCACTGATTTTAGCCTGTACAATGTAAATTAAACAACAAACGACAAGAGTCAACATTAGACATGAGAGGATATTACAAGCATCTTCACACAAATAAGTAATGGGAGAGGAAGGAGAATGGTCGAAGGTGGTGAAAAAAAGGCGAAAAGTCAGGAATGAAGGTTGCCCATTTAGACAAAAACTAGATATGGCGCATTAGGAGTGGAGGATCCTAGAAGCTTTGGTGTAAAGCTAGATAACATTTTCATTGGTTGTGACAAGATCTTTGTCAATCTCCCAAAATATGAGCGTGAAGCTCTTAATGGAGGTAACCAAGGGGCAGAAAGAAGGTCTCATTCAAGAAGCTTAAGTCCAGTAGCGGACCAGGTCAATCAGGAGGGAGACTGTAAGGGAAATAAAGGAGGAATGTTGCAGCACAATGAGGGAGGGCGAGCTATTAGGCAACATGGTGATGAGGTAAAGAAGGTGGAGATAAGCTGTTCAGATCATGGAAAAGTGCGTTTCTCTGGATCATCATATCAAATTGGAGAGGAGTTTCACCGTCAAGGCTTTTCTTCAATAAAAGTAACCCCGCTTGGATCGAACCTTGTGCTGCTAGAAGGGAAAGACGAGGATGATGTCCCAAAGATGATAAACGATGCGTACAAATGGATTGGGAATCGGTTTGAGGAGATTAAAAGCTGGCGCACGTCAGCAGTTGATGATGAAAGACAAGTGTGGTTGAGATGTGCGGTTCAGATAAAAGTGGGAGCATGCGTGAATGCTGAGGAAAAATCAGAGCTTCACATGGTTATTAATTGCTCTTGCAAAGGAAGGGAATCTTTTGTGGAAGCCTTTAATCAGAATGACCCATCAGCTGATGATATTTGCACTATGGGCCATAATAATTCCAATATCAAGGAGAAGGTGGGTCTATGAAAGAATGGTGCAAACAGAAAACCACTTATTAATGAACCTCCTTTTTCTGCTAATTCAGGTTCAAACAAGATATCAAGTATAGTAACTTATGATAATTATGTTGGCGGCTCCGAAATCCTAAATCCCAATCGTATCCTACAGAATAATCGCAATGAATTGGTGGCCAAGAAGTCATTGGGCATTGGTGAGAAATTTGGGGGTCTAGGTGCAAAATCTTTTGATTACTATTCGAAGAAAATGGAGGAGATGAATGCTAGGAGCTTTTCGGTCAAGGCTCAGAAGGCGAAAAAGAAATTTCCCAAATGAAGGCCTCAAATGTATAAGTCTGGGGGCTTGGCTTTAGAGCCAAGAGTTTTGAGGGTGTACGACTAGGGGGATTGGCGATCTTTCGATATCAGATAGTGGGTGGGTGTTGTTGTGCAGGTTCCGAGTGTTTCTCTTTTGAAGAAGTAGCTAGAACGGCCCTAGGGGAAGTAGGTGGCAACATGTTTCGGAGTGGTCCTAAGAACAGCTTAGGTGTTTAGTAGTGGGGTAGGAGGTTTTACTTGGTAGGAGTTATTTGTATTGTAGGGGGTATTGTCACGCTTTTGTACCATGGGTTAGAGTA
This sequence comes from Astragalus glycyphyllos, assembly GCA_963573325.1. Classification (NCBI taxonomy): domain Eukaryota; kingdom Viridiplantae; phylum Streptophyta; class Magnoliopsida; order Fabales; family Fabaceae; genus Astragalus; species Astragalus glycyphyllos. Next base: position 49,711,878 of record OY754307.1, on the reverse strand, counting down.
CCCCTTGTACTTTCTGCAATACAATATTTGCTTATAAAAAAAAAATCTAAATAAATTAAATCCACTAGAGAGAACTGGTTTGTCCTATACCACTGGCCACTTAGCCTATTGTTTTTTTAGCATGTATTGTTGCTTATTATAATTAATTATGATGATATAGACTTAACATGCAATGCCTAGGCTTTTAGGAATGGGGCTTGCTTTGCAATTTGCTAAATTTTTATGTTTTTTTTTGTTGTTAATTAATATCTTGCCATTACGTGACAACGCAACCATTTTTTCTTTGCACCTACTTTTGAAAAGTAGAACTTTGTGAGTTGTATTTTTTGTATTTTACGCATTTCACATTTTATCATGTTTTTTCTATCAAATTTTACAGGGCAAATCACTTACGTCGCATAGAGGTTGATAGCTGCTCTGAAATTTCAGAAGACGGAATGTGTGAAATCTCAAAGAAGCTCCCATTTGTAGAGGAGCTTCACATTAGAGACTCCTTATGCGAGCATGCTCTTGAAGTTCTTGGTCGATCTTGCCCTCTTTTGAAATCACTGATATATGTTGAGTCGCGGCCAACCTTTTTTGAGTGTGATGATGAGGCGTTTGCTATTGCAAAAACAATGTCAGGGCTTCACAATCTTCATATTAATGGAAAGTCGCTTAGTCATGTTGGGTTGACTGCTATTCTTGATGGATGTCCTCTTCTTGAATCACTTGATATTCGACAATGTCTACACCTCTATTTTAATAAAGATTTGTGGAAAAGATGCCAGGACCAAGTCAAAGATGTACTGTCTGATTTTGATATGGACAATGAATTTGATCCTACAGATGATGAGAATGAATGCGTATGTAACTTTTTCTAAGTCTTTAGTGATGAGTTAGATGGTCTTATGGTTTTTTTGCATGCTTTTCATTTTCAATTGAGGATTGAAGATTGTTTTCTTGATAGAGATATGTTAATGTTGTTCTAAAGAAATTTTGGCTTATGGGGAACCTTGTAAGCATGTGTCCTTCATATGTTTTTTCAGATGGATTATTATACTTTTGTTAATTCAGATTGTAGCATGAAAAGGTTATATTTAATATGAGTGTACTATTTTCAGCAAAAGTCTGCTATTGCACAGATTTCAAATAATATCATTCCAACATTTTATTGTAGAATTGGTATAAAGTTGTTTAAAAATATTGGATGCTGAATGCTGATTTGTTCCATTATAGTCAGCGACATTGATGAGGTGCAATTCCACTTTGGTTTGTCTTATATGAGGAGGTAATAATAAGTTAATAACCATTGAACTAATTTTTGCCATTTTGGTCCTGAGTTGAAAGGAAATTTCAGAACAGATTATGTTAGACCATTATTCTTTTGAGTTTGGAACACTATTTTCACCTTCTTTTGCATCAATGTAGAAACCGTTGCCTATCACGTGTCAAAAAATACTAAACTACGATAAAAAAACTAAACACGTGTCAAAAAAGAGAGAGGACTTCCCCTTGCCTATCACGTGCACCAACTCTTTAATCTTCGCTTTCACATTTTTAGTCACGTGCCAAGAACATAACAAATTTGTAGCAGAAGGAAAGACATCAAGAATACCAGACATAAGACTAAGATCTCTGTCAGTCAAGAATACCTGAGGTTGAAGCCCGTGCAAGTCAAATAATTTTTTCAGTTGCTGCAATGCCCAAGTAAAATAATTTCCAAGCTCGTGTGCAATATAGGCAAAAGCAACCGAGAAAGTTAACTTCGTTGAAGTGACTCCGGCAATCTCCAATAGAGGTAGATTGCATTTGTTGGTCTTATAGGTGGTGTCGAGAATAAGAACCTTTGAAAACAACCGAAATAATTTAATAGAAATGGGATGCGCCCACATGATATCAAAAGCTTCTGAATGTTCGTTCTAGAACCCCTCCTAGAAGACCTATAGGTGTAACGCTGCCTATATATTTGACGAAGAGAAGTGACGTTGCCTGGAAAATTTTTCTTCAAAGCATTAAGACAATCTTTCAGGACAACGTTCAAAGAAGTGTGCTCATCAACCATACCCTTCTGCGGCTTACTTAAACGACCAAAAGCTGTCGACCCGACCGAGGTAGTAAGCAACTCATGTGTGTGTAGACCACACCTAACCTTCACACGCCAACCCCCATCACGTATTGTACAAGTAGCTCCCAATTTAAATGGGCAACTTCTTCTCTTAGACCCGATAACTCTAGAATCATTACAGAAATTCCCTTGCTTCTCGCAACCAAAAATAACCTTATCTCTACTCCCCCTTTTACCTCCACAGACAATGATCATCAGAGCTCCAATACGTCTCCCAACAGCTTTTGCCCACTCAATAACATCCTCGCGTGTAGAAAATATCTACAAAATGGAAAAATGTTACGTACTTAATTAATTAAATTTAACCTTTTTAACCCTCATACACATCAAATTTAACCTTTTTATTTTATTTTATTTAATGGAAAAAACTTATACACAGTTCCATACCTGCTGGTCTCGTACTGTTCTCAAATCAGGAATTAACATGTGGAATTTTTAATTATTATGTCACTTAAATAACTTAACGCTTGACTTCCGTTTTTTCTCCGTTTTCCCCACCCCTCTTCTACGTTTGCCTTCCTTGTCAAGTTCATTAGTCCTGCAACAATGAAGTTCTGGAACTTCGAATGCTTTGGCTTCTACGTCTGCATTCCATACCAAGTTCTATGTTTTCTAATTTCACCTCCTGATATATTGTTATTTTTTCTTGTCATGTTTTTAAGTTTAATGTAATTACTTTATCAATAAATCAAAGCCATGGCACAAGTGCGCAGTCCAGCAACATCGACGGTCAACGGAGGACAAATGCAAATCTAGTGCCGTCAACAACAACCGCGGCGAGTAAGCAGAGTTTCTCGGCTAGTAACACACGTGTGGAACAACCCGCAATGACGGTAGTGACAGAAGCGTCAACACCACGGCGTGCCACTCCAATCGGTGGTGGCATTCTCGCCCAAACCATCTTTAAATGATTACCCTGTAACCAAATCATGTTGAAGAAGATAAAAATCAAACCAAAACAATGTGAAATCTAAGAGGTAGATGGTCGATTGGTGTTCTGTTTTGTCCCTAATTTATAGTTTTAGCAATTTTTTCCTTTGAGAAAGAAGGGAGAAGGAAAGTCATTCACGTTTTTTCCCAATAGCACAAACGGAGCAGTAAGCGGAGCAGAAACGGACGAGAAAAGCGTTTATTTAATGTTATACACGTGTCATTGTATCAATGGAGAACAACAAAACTTATATGTGTTTAAAAAATAAAAACAACACAACCTCTTCAAACGGTAACCCACTCTAATCTTCACCATCCAGCTATTTGGCATCTAAATCAACGGTTTCTACCTCACTTTGGCACAATACACAAATACATTGATTTGTGCAACTTAAAATTCACCTGTCTTTAATATAAGGACTTAATAGTTGATAGCCATTTGCTTTTTTGAAGCTTATTGCAAAGTAGGCGTTTTAATAGTGCTGTCTTCAGTCATAGCTTAATGGCAGAGGTCTATCATTGGAAGGAATAAATTAATGGCAGATAGCATAAGGTGAGGGAACATCAAGTTATTGGGATAATAAATAATAGGCTAAATTACACTAGAGGTCCTTTAAAGTTATTTAATTGTAACAAGTTGGTCCTTTAAGTTTTTTACGTACCACTTAGGTTCTTTAAGTTATTTAATCGTAACAAGTTTGTCCTTTAAGTTTTTTTCGTACCACTTAGGTCCATTAAGTTATTCAATTGTAACAAGTTCGTCCTTTATGTTATTTAATTATAACTTTTAAAGGCCAAAAAACTTACATTTTTCAGCCCCAAATTGTTATAATTAAATAACTTAGAGAACCTAAGTGGTACAAAATAACTTAAAGGACCAACTTGTTACAATTAAAGAATTTAAAGGATCTAAGTGGTATGAAAAACTTAAAGAACCAACTTATTACAATTAAATAACTTCTGGTATAATTTAGCCTAAATAATACTATTTGTAACTTGTAAGCCCCTTGAGATGTGCACAACACAAATACTGTCAGTATTAGCCATTGGTATTACTTTCATTAAATTCATAAAAATAGTCAAGTTTTAAATGCAAGTGTTGTTTTTGCATCTGATAAGTGGTGAGTGTCTCAGTGTGAATATTAGTAACCCTTGGCATGATGAAGATAAGTACAAACATATAATTAACAGCACCAACACAATTGTTCTAAAAGGGGAAGCTGTGTAGTAAATAAATAATATAGCTTTGAAATAACAACAGCAAACGCTTGTTCATTCAAAAAATTTTAAAAAAAATCATTCAAAAGTAAGTCTTGTACATTCATAATATTAAAAACCATAAGCTATTTAAATAAGGTTACGCCAGAATTAGGAAAAATAGGCGCTACCTTAAGCAGCGTTTATTAAAAAGCGCTAGGTAAGGGGAAACGGTCAAAGGGATAGGCAGCGTTTATATTGAAAGCGCTGGGTATTGCTTAAAAGCGCAAGCCAATAGGTAGCGCCTATATTTGGAAGCGCTGGCTATTGCAAAAAAGCGCAAGGCCAAAGGTAGCGCTTATACTGAAGCGCTGGCTATTGCTTAAACGCGCAAGGCCAATAGGTAGCGCCTGTATTGGAAGCGCTGGCTATTGCAAAAAAGCGCAAGGCCAAAGGTAGCGCTTATATGAAGCGCTGGCTATTGCTTAAACGCGCAAGGCCAATAGGCAGCGCCTGTATTGGAAGCGCTGGCTATTGTTAAAAAGCGCTAGGCAATGGGTAGCGCTTCTTGCTAAAACGCTGCCCATTGCTCTTTTTTTTATTTCGTTATTTTCCTCTCTTCTCAACGGGTATCACGCACAGTCTCTTGCTCTCTTCTCTCTCGCGCTCACTCTCACACTCTAGCTCACCATTTTTGTTCTCACCCTCATTTTCGTGCTCACTCTCATTTTCGTTCTCACACTCATTTTCGTTCTCACCCTCCCTCGTGGCTGCTCTCATTTTCGTTTCTCCAAAGCTCATTTCTTCCCATTTTCGTTTCTCTTCCATACTTCTCCATTTTTGCAAAGGATTTCGGTTCGTACTTGGAAGCTCATTTCTTCCCCATTTTCGTTTCTCTTTCACTAAGGTTAGTATTATTACATGTTGTTCTAATTATTTTAATGGCATTGGTAACTTAGGTTAGATGATTGAAATTTAATGCTTGATAATTGGTTCTTTGAAATGGTGTTTCTAAATATGAGGGAAAATGTAGGTGTAGTGTTTGTTGAAATGTCCAAATGAAATGCTTTTTAGTTTAATGTTGCTCTAGGTTAAGGGATTTTATAAATTTGAGATATTTAGGATTGCTTGTTGTTCTAGTTATTTTAATGGCATTGAAACCTTAAGTTAGATGATTCAAACTTGATGCTTGTTGATTGGTTCTTTGAAAGGGTGAAGTGTTTCTAAACTTGAGGGGAAATGTAGGTGTAGTGTTTGTTGAAATGTCCAAATGAAATGCTTGTTAATTTAATGTTGCTCTAGGTTAAGGTATTCTTGTGTTGTATTTATAAATTTGAGATATTTAGTGAAATGCATGTTAATTGAATGTTGTTCTAGGTTAAGGGATACTTGTGATGTATTTCTAAACATGAGAAATTGAGGATTGTTGCTGAATATGTGAATTGTTGTTAGGTTTTGCGAGTTCATTTTGTTGGAGCTTTGCATTCGCTGTTCGAGAGTTCGGTTCATTTGCTGGTGCGTGGTTCGCCTAGGTTGGAGTTCATTGTTGCTTCCACTTGTTCAGGTACTTTTGTTGTTTAAAACTAGAGTGACTATTTATTTATTTAAAACTGAAATTGCCTCTCTTATTTATTTTATGTGTTCCTTTTCTTTTAGTTGTGCTTGAAATGAAAGATTGATACCTAACTTAGTCTTGGCAACAACAATGATTCTAAAAATCAATTGCTAATAACTGTTTTGATTGAACCATGATGATTTATACTTGAACAAGAATATAAGTTATGTGGACTTGTATATGTGTGGTGAATGAAACTAGCAAAGTAAAATCAAATATGCCTAAATATGCGAATTGTTTGTTGTTTGTCACCTATAATAGGTTTTTAAGTTCTCTTATCAGGATTTTATTATAAATAAATACTGAGAAATTATGGATAGAGAGTGGATGTCTGCCAATCGTCTGTCCAAGGAATATGCTGCTGGAGTGGATTATTTTGTGAAGTGTGCTGTTGAACGTTTAGGGACTTCTAGTAACATGAAGTGTCCTTGTTTGAGTTGTTGTTATGTAAAATCAGTTAATGCAGAGGAGTTGGCAGGACATTTAAAGGGTTACGGAATAGATCAAAGTTACACTTGTTGGACAATGCATGGTGAGGAAAGAAGTGAATCTTCAAATATGGGTAATAGTACTGAGAGATGTGCACCGGTTGACACCGAAAGACCTACATTTGAAGGGGGCGAATTTGAAGAGATGGCAAAGGCTGTTGAAGACGATCTTAATGATTGTCCTCAAATGTTTGAGAAATTGATAACGGATGCGGAGACACCGTTGTATTCAGGTTGTACTGAATTCACAAAACTATTGGCTGTGATAAAGTTGTATAACTTGAAAACTTGCCACGGATGGACGGATAAGAGCTTTACGGAATTACTCGCACTGTTGAAAGAAATGTTGCCGAAGGATAATGTGCTCCCTTCTCGGACCTATGATGCAAAACGAATGTTAGGGTCCATTGGGTTGAACTATGAGAAGATACATGCTTGTCCCAATGATTGCATTTTATTTCGGAATGAACATGCCTCGTTAAAGTCGTGTCCTAAATGTAATGCATCGCGATATAAAAAGAAAGAATCTGCTCCAGAAAAGGTGTTGTGGTATTTTCCCATAATTCCTCGATTTAGGCGCATGTACCATAGTTCAGAAGATGCAAAACACTTGACATGGCATGATGATGAAAGGATTAAAGATGGCATGCTACGACACCCGGCAGATTCTCCGCAATGGAAGAAAATTGATATTGATTATCCTGATTTCGGGTTGGATCCAAGAAACCTACGACTTGCATTGTCTGCTGATGGATTTAATCCGCACGGCATTCAGAGTAGCTCCCACAGTACATGGCCCGTGATTTTGGCGATCTATAACTTACCTCCATGGCTTTGCATGAAACGCAAATATATGATGTTGTCTTTGTTAATTTCTGGGCCCAAGCAACCGGGAAATGATATTGATGTATACTTGGCTCCGTTAATTGAAGACTTGAAGCTAATGTGGGAGACTGGAGTAGAGGTGTATGATGGGTTCAGAGAAGAAACTTTCACCCTGAGGGCTATGATTTTTGGCACAATTAATGACTTTCCAGCATACGGCAATCTATCTGGGTACAGTAACAAAGGTCAGTGTGCGTGCCCTATATGTGAAGATAACACTGATTGGATGTGGTTGGAACATGGTAGGAAGAATATCTACTGTGGTCATCGTAGGTTTTTGCCATCTACTCATTCGTATCGATTGTTGAAAAAGGCATTCAATGGGAATATCGAAACCCGTAAAGCTCCCATGGCTTTGACGGGTGAACAACTATTTGAAAAGGTGAGAGGTTTGAACATTAAATTTGGGAAGCCTTTTGCAGGAGAGCTTGCCAAACGGGGGTGGAAGAAAAAGTCTATTTTCTTTGAGTTGCCATACTGGAAGTCATTATATGTAAGGCACTTCATTGATGTGATGCATGTTGAAAAAAATGTCTCTGAAAGTGTCATCGGTACCTTGCTCAATATGCCAGGAAAGACTAAAGATACCATCAACTCGAGGTTGGACTTGCTTAGTATGGGGTTGAGACCAGAATTGGGTCCGTTAAAGAAGGGTACACGTACATATCTACCTCCGGCAGCTCATACTTTATCTAAAAAGGAGAAGACCGTGTTTTGTAAGTTTCTTCATGGAGTTAAAGTTCCAGAGGGTTACTCTTCAAATGTTATGAACCTTGTATCGATGAAAGACCTCAAGTTAAAGTCTTTAAAGTCTCATGATTGCCATGTACTAATGGAAAATTTGCTACCCATTGGTATACGTTCCATTTTGCCTAAGAAAGTACGCAAGACCCTAACCAAACTTAGTTTCTTCTTTAAGGCGATTTGTAGTAGAGTGATTGACCCTGGAAAGTTGCCATCATTGCAAAGAGAAATTACTGTCACTTTGTGTGAGCTTGAGATGTATTTCCCACCTTCGTTTTTTGACATAATGATTCATCTAATAGTTCATCTGATTAGGGAGACACAATTGTGTGGCCCATGTTACATGAGATGGATGTATCCGTTTGAGCGTTACATGAAGATATTAAAAGGTTATGTGAAAAACCGATCACGACCCGAGGGTTGTATTGTTGAGCGCTACATAGTTGAAGAAGCTATTGAGTTCTGTACCGGCTATCTATCTAGTCTTGAATATTCTGTGGGACTGCCAAGGTCTCGTCACTTAGGAAGCATTAGTAAAGGGATGTCAGGAACAAAAATAGTGATGGTATCAAGGAAAGAACTAGATGAAGCACACTTATATGTTTTGCACAATGATACTGAGGTTGATTCATATGTTTCCAAGCACATGGACATACTTAAGAGTGATCACCCATATAAGACTCAAGTTTGGTTAACAAAAGAACATAATCGGAGTTTCATAGTGTGGCTAAAAGCGCACATTGATTTCGAATTTGCTATGAATCCTTCCTCGATTTCAGAAAGATTGAGATGGTTAGCAAAAGGCCCAAATATGCAAATTTTCTCTTACACCAGCTATCTAATGAACGGGTACACGTTCTATACAAAAAACCATGATGATCAAAGTAAAATGCAAAATAGTGGGGTGACTCTTGTAGCTCAAGCTTTGCATACATCAAGTGCCAAAGACAGAAATCCCATATATGCGAATATGTCATACTTCGGGGTCATTGAACACATATGGGAATTGGATTACAACATGTTTCGGGAGCCTGTGTTCCAATGTAAGTGGGTTGACAATAATAGTGGTTTACAGATTGATGAGTCGGGGTTCATGCGGGTGAATTTCAATAAGTTAGGATATAAAGATGAGCCTTTTATTTTGGCATCCCAAGCTCAACAAGTGTTTTATGTCACTGATCCAGTTGATACAAATTGGTCCATTGTTTTATTGACAAATAAAAAATTGGTGAATGACATTGAGGATCAAGCAACCGATGATGATGGTATTGAGGACGACCCTTTCTTTGGGACGTCACTACCAATTGTAGGGGAAAGTACTCCTATAGAGGATTTTGTGTATGTTAGAAACGATCATAGTGATGGGATTACGATTCGTCAAAAAAAAAATACTAAGACGCGAATTGCAAATACAATTATATCCAAGAAAAGGAAAAGGTAATTTAGACTTACATCATATGCTTTTTATCTATTTCCAAGTAGTTATTTTACATAGTTTTCATCTTCTTGTCTATTTATTTATTTTGGATAGATAAATATAACAATAACAATGATTATGTTTTATTGCAGGTTAGATGGCGGATCATAGTGATCATCACAGTGATCATGACAGCGATCATCAGTGTGAGGTTGAAAAGTATATCAGAAGGCAGGCTCCTCGTGGAATGACGGTCAAAAAAGATATCATCAATCGAGTAAATAAAGGAAAAGGAAAAGTACCAGTAAGTTACTAATTACTAATTACTAATTAATTTATTAATTCAACACTTAGTTTTAATTGTTTGTTAACTAATTTACTAATGACATAATGTAGGTGTTGTGGAATATTAAGGGCCAGCCAATTGGGGATAATCGCGCAGATTTGGTTACCTTCCTCGGTAGTAAGGTAAAACAAATGATACCAATTACAATCAGTACTTGGAGTGAGAAAAGTGCTGTTTTGGGGAAACACAAAGAGGAGTTTTGGTTAACAATACAGGTATATAATTTTACATCTCTTTAGTAATCTTATTTAATAAATTTGTAACTATATATATTTATATCATTTTTATTGAATATGTGTATGCAGAAATATTTTGATGTGGATGAGTCTCGAAAAGACTGGTGTATGAAGGAAGCTGGAAAGCTACATCGGAATTTCAGGGGTAGTTTAAAAAAAAAATGGTTGTTTGATAATAGTGGAAACCTCAGATGGAAGCCTCCAGCGCCATATAGTGGATTTATTACGGAGGAGGATTGGGTTACATTTGTTAGGAGACGCACCGAAGATAAAGATTTCATGGTTAGTACTATAATCTATTAAGTTATAACTTAAAATATAGTTGACAATTATATATTATACATTAATGTATACTTATGTCTCTAAATAGGAACTATGCCAAGCGAATCGAGAGAGAGCTTCTGGTTGTGAGTACCCTTATAGAGGCGGTGCTAGTGGATATCAAGTTTTTGAAGAGAGATTGGTAAGACACAATAAGCTTGATTTCTCTTTGTTTAATAAATCTTTTGATTTATAATTTCTTAACATTTGGTAAATTTAAATATAGTTGGAGGAGAGTGGGAAAGATCCTACTAAAGAAAGCATTGAGCGACATTTTTTGTGGGTAGCAGCCAGACAAAAGGATGGAGAGGTTGTGGATCCCAAAACTAAGGAGGTGACCGACAGAATTGTAAGTATTTCCAAAATTCGAATATTGTTTTGAAACTTTTATGATATTTAAAATGTATAATAATTTTATTTATTATACTTTTGTTTGTGAATCAGGAAACCATATCAGAGTCTGTGTCACAGGGGGAGATCACTGATTGCTCTGAAAAGGAAATCCTGACTCGTGCCTTGGAAAAGGAAGAATACCCAGGTCGTACAAGGGGTTGTGGATTTGGCGTTAATCCATCCAACTACCTTGGGTCAAAGAAGAGAACTTATGAGGAGCATCATGATTGTAAACAAAGTAGAGAGTTGCGGGTATTGTATGAAGGTCTAAGGTCTGAACTTAGTCAAATCAAATTGCACTATGGGTTGGTTTCGCCTGCAGTACCATCCCCTGCCACAGATAGCGCACGAGATAGCTGCACCATGGCGTCAACTAAGGTATTAATTTTTTTTTTGAGGATAAATAAGAAATTAATTATTAAACTCTCTTTCTTCTACGCAATGTATTTATTAATTTTTGTTTATAATTGATTTAGGACAACAATGAGTGTGAGTGTGAATTGTATATCTCAAACTCACACCAAATGGTTGCAATAGGCTTCACATGTGACCAATTGGGAAGTTTGATGCACAATTTACCCATACCTCCAAATCATGTTAGAGTCAGAGTTGATTGTGCAATTGTGGGGGACTGCATTTTGCCTGCTCCAATACCCAGTATAGATTTACTAACTGTGCAAGATGCAGTTGGTACATTTGTGGCATGGCCAGCACACCTTATTGTTGTAAGTGACAATATATTTGTAACTAACTAATTATTTTATTTTGTCATTTATTGTGTGCTAGCTAACAAATTATTTGATTTATATATAGGTACGCCAAAATGCAAAATCTAGGGGCAAAAGTGTTAGCAAGGCAATATCTACTAGCAAGAAAGTGTCTCGGTCCGGCCGTTCAACACAAGTTTCTCAGCCTGCCCCTCAAAAAGTGACTCGGCACTCTCCTCCTCCAATAGTGACTCAGCCCTCTCCTCCTCCAACAGTGACTCAGCCCGCCCCTCCTCGAAAAGTGACTCGGTCCACCCTTGCTCCAAAAGTGACTCAGCCCGCCCCTCCAAAAGTGTGTCAGCCCTCCGCCTCTTCCATTGATGATTCTAGGATTATTTTGTATACCGAAATGCATGCACAATTCAAGATGGATGATGAAACCCCGCTTGTATTGGAGATGGATGACAACATTTTTGGAAATCCCGATCAACTATTGATAATCCCAAAACAGGATATTAATGATTTATGTCAGATGAATTGGGCAACCAGTGTTTGTATTAGAGCATATATCAGGTACGTATGTAATTTATTATTTAACATCATTGAGTTTATTTTATTATATTGTTAATTTAATTTATATATACATATACCTCTAATTGTAGGTGCTTGTATCATAACATTTTGGTCCCTTCGGAGCGGACACAGAGATATGTGTTCTTGTGTCCGGATAGTACACACCTCCGTAATGTCAGGGAGGATCTGTCTAATTATAACGTCCTTGTGGAACAAAACAAGACAGATGTTACAAATTATATCACTCGACGCTTATCGGATGCTCAACATAGAGGCGTCGATACCATGTTTTTGGCACCGTGTCTCGTAGGGTGAGAGATTTAATTTATTAATTCTTATATAACATGCATTTTTTAAATACTAGTCAATTACTTATTCAAAGTTTTATTTTGTAGGGATCATTGGATTTTGCTTGCAATAAATCCTAAGACAGATACGGTGTACTACATTGATTCTGTGCATGGTCATTTCAACACCCACCCAGACTTGGTTGACATATTTAATAGGTGTGTGTATTTCGATCACTCTGCATATTTATTTGTTTTAGTTGTTAACTATATGTATTTTTAATAATATAGTTATATCCAATTGTGTTCAGTTGTTTGAAGGAATATTGGGGATTGGAACAATCACAGACAAAATGGGTGCCAATAGTGGTAAGTTTGTAATCAATCTTCTCATATATTTATTTACATTATTGTTGTCAAAAAAATGTATGAAATTAAATTTAACAATTAACTAATCTTTTGTTTTGTAGTGTCCGAAACAACCAAATAACAATGATTGTGGGTATTACGTAATGAGATTTATGAAGGAAATTATTACCCACAATCAAATGGTTATCCCCAGACAGGTATCTTTACAGAACTCTTTTTTATTTTGGTTTAACCATATATTTCAATTCTAATTTTATTTAATTATATAATTTCAGTATTTTCCCGATTGTCGGTGGAAGACATACTCTACTGCACAGATTGATGAGCTTAGAGGAGAGTGGTGCCGTTATGTCTCGCAATTCTTTTGATTTTAGATAGATTGTAATCTTGTAAATTGTTAGAGTTTTATTTGGATACATGCATATGAATTGGTTCATGCATATGTAAGTTGCTAACTTGTTTTAATTTAGATACATATTGTAAGTAGCTTGCTAGTTTTGGATACATGCATATGAATTAGTTCATGCATATGTTAGCTGCTAACTTGTTTTAATTTAGATACATATTGTAAGTATCTGGCTAGTTTTGTCTACATATTGGTAGAGAGTTTGATTTGGATACATATTAATTTGTTAATATTGTAAGTTGCTAAGTTTTGGATACATATAATAACTTGTTAGCTAGTTTGTTTTGGTTTGTGATCATATTGGTGCATTGGGATATATAGCTAGTTTATATATATATATATATATATATATATATGTTGTTAGTATATAATGGATTGGATTGGTATTAATTGGCTGTATAAGACCAGGAAATTATCAAATATAAAAAGGAAAGTACAAAAAAACAAGAAAAAAAGGAAAAAAAAAATTAAACAATGGGCAGCGTTTGGTGGGAGAAGCGCTGCCCATTCACCTAGCGCGTATAGCAATGGGCAGCGCTTGGTAAAGGGAAGCGCTGCCCATTGCTAAATGTGCTAGGTGAATGAGCAGCGCTTGGTGGGGGAAGCGCTGCTCATTCACCAGCAATGGGCAGCGCTTTCCTTTACCAAGCGCTGCCCATTGCTATACGCGCTAGGTGAATGGGCAGCGCTTCTCCCACCAAGCGCTGCTCATTCACCTTGCGCGTTTAGAAATGGGCAGCGCTTCCCCTTACCAAACGCTGCCCATTTCTAAACGCGCTAGGTGAATGAGCAGCGCTTCTCCCTTCAAACGCTGCCTATGGCTATTAATGAGCAGCGCTTCTCAAACGCTGCCCATTTTTGGGGAGGAATCACCAGCGCCAAATTTAGCAGCGCCCAGAAACGCTGCCCATGGCTAAAAAAAAACGCTGCCCATCCCCAAATCTGTTGTAGTGGCTCAAATATAAGAGCCATTACAGTGATCAATTTTGTCTGCAAAAAGTGATGACTAAATATTCAAGTAAGACCATAAAACAACACAACTTGAAAATTAATCTTAAAATAAAATCAAGACATATAATCAGAATGAAGATGAATAACTAATTATGACTAAAAGAGAAGTTTACGTACACATTTTGTACTCACGTACGGTTTCAAATCAGCAAACTTACTCACAGTATCAAATTGAACATCTTCATCGTCATTTATAAATATATTTAGCTTTGTCTAGAATGGATGTTTACTGTTTTTTAAACTATTCTACTACAAATACTTACACTACACTCACTTTTGTCTCTGTTTTTACAATAAGCCTATATGAGTAAGATAAGCTGATATAAAATAGAGGGGTATATGCTGATTAAAAAAAAAAGGAAATCGAGGGCAAAAGAAAGCAAGCTAAAATGCACAAAAAGAAGAACAAATCAGCTAGAAGAAAATAAACGGAAATAAAAAAAGAAAGCAAGCTCAAAAGCACAAAAGATTTAGTCCCACATCGGGGAGTTGAAGAAAGAATATAATGAATGCTCATTCTTTAAATACAGCATGAGAGAACGGCTTCAGAAAATAAAAGACCTAGCCGCTTCTTCTTCACAGGTTTGCAGGTTTGCACGATGTCTACGTATACAACAAAGCCAAATTAGCTTGAACTGCCAAGAGACATCACAGCAAATATACTCCAAAGGCTCGATGCTTTCTCCATTTTGACGAGGGCACGTAGGGTTTGTTCACTCTGGTGGAACATTTGTAGGGATCCTTTCATGTGGCGCACCATTGACATGGACTTGTATTTTTTCTTCCATTTACCACAACATCGCTCAAGTTCTGAGTCTTTGAGGACGATGTGTCGCTATGCTGTTGATCTGAGTTGTGGTCAGTTAGAAGACATTAGTATTTATAGCTTTGGTACTGATGATCTCCTCAACTATATAGCTGTCAGGTAACTATTGATATCAGTTTCTATTTCTCTGTTTTGAGTGTTATGCCTCTTGTTTTTATTATGTTGTGTTGCTTATTATAATTATGATGATATAGACTCATAATTTGCTTCATGTACCTTTGTTGTACATTTGTTGTACCCACTGCACATGATCAACGGTTGTCTTCGTTTTTCCCATGTCACACTTACTTTTATCTCATTTTCATATTCAATTTAATGGTAATTTTAAACAAAGCAATGCGACGTGATAAGTTGATATAGAGTTAATGTGCCTTTTCTCAATTTTATTGATCATGTTTAAACTATTGAAGAGGGACCCAAATACATTTGGCTTTGCTTTTGTCCACAAACTTTGTATGCTATAAGTTGTACCAACGAAGCTATTCTTTAATACATTTGGTTGATGGTTTTTGAATATTAACTTACAGATTATGTGAAATACAGTACAAAAACTTGTTGAAATCCATGAAGCAAATGGACTTGTATAATGATTGTACAAAAACTTTGTATGCTATAAGTAGCGTCTGAAAAAATGTTAAACATCACCCAAAAATGCTAAACGCTAATGCTTGCCAACAGTGGCGTATCTAGGACCCTAGTCTAGAGTGGTCAGACTATTTAACATAATAAAATTTTCACCGGTTTTTTGTGGATCTCCTCTCCCAACAGAGTTTTTGACATACTCAAAATTCGAAGTCGAGACTTTTGAGTGGTATCCGAGTCCAGTTACCAGTCGGACCAACCATTGTTGGTAACTAATTATAGTGTATAATTTTTTATAAAAATCGAGCATTCTCTGCGCGCAACTACATAGACTAATCCTTAGAGTTTGGTATAAACACAATGGGCGACAAAGCTCCTCTCAAAAGATTTAAGTTGAATTCAGGATCTTGGTTAACTTGAAAAAACCTCCTACTGTTTCATTCAAATATTTTTGGGTAGTTAATTATAGTATGTGATAGTGGGTATAGAAAACAATTTTATAATTAATTCTACACTGGAGTTGAAATGGGCATAAAAAATTCAATCTAATAATTAGTAATAATTAAGTTAATACTGTATTTGATAGTATTTTTTTTGCGTATTCAAATGATAGGAAACAAACCGTGGGACCACAATTACTTTTTTAATTTCAAATGGTGATGTGAAATAGAAAGTACTAGTTGTAGACTGTTATCACATCTCATAGTACTTGAGTTTTACTTTTTATTTTGGCTTAAATACAGTTTTCGTCCCCTAAGTTTTACCAACTCACGATTTTGATCCCCAAGTTTTAATTTCATGAATTTGATCCCAAGTTTCCCAATTTGTAAAATTAGGGTCCCCAACTAATCTGGTCAAAATTGATGCTGACCTGTCCACCATTTAAACTACGTGGCAGCCGCGCTGGCATGCCAAAGTTGCTTTTTTATATTATATTTTAACATTTTATATCCATTTTGATTCACTTTTTTTTAATTTCTAATTTCTTAAATATAATATAAATATATATAAACAAAATGTTAAAATAAAAATAACAATTTTTAATATAAAAAAGCCACTTTGGCATGCCGGCGTGGCTGCCACGTAGTTTAATTGGCGGATAGGTCAGCATCAATTTTGACCAGATTAGTGGGGGACCCTAATTTTACAAATTGGGAAACTTGGGGGATCAAATTCGTGAAATTAAAACTTGGGGATCAAAATCGTGAGTTGGTAAAACTTGGGGGACCAAAACTGTATTTAAGTCTTTTATTTTTTACTAGTAGTTGATATTCCTTGGAAACAAACGTGAACTCATTGAAAGAGGTGCAGTGCACACGACAACGCAGAGAGACAATATTTAGAGGTGCGGTGCAGTGCAGTGCAAAGCAGCAAGTCAGGATGTGCAAAAGTACAAAAAACAGATAGGGGGTCAGAAAAATAGGGAGTATCAGTGGAATTTCCAAAAAACGAGAGTGTGCGGTTGCACACTCTGACTATAACTAGATCCGCCCCTGCTTGCCAAACACGCGTACTCTTCACCCGGCAATTTCATCCGCTAGTTTCATCTGCTATCCGCTAGCGGGTGAGACGCTCCAAACAGAGCCTTATTCTTTGAACCTACTTGTGAAATGTAGAACTTGGTGTGTTGTCTTTTTTAGATTGAAGATTTTCACTTCTTATCATTTTTTTTGGTCAAATTTTACAGCGCAAATCACTTACGCCGCATAGAGATTGACGATTGTGTGGGAGTTTCAGAAGAAGAAATGTGTGAAATTGCAAAGAAACTCCCATTTCTAGAGGAGTTGTGCATTAGGGGCTCCTTCTCTAAGCATGTTGTTGAAGTTCTTGGTCGATCTTGACTCTTTTGAAATCACTGACATATGATGGGCAATCGCGGGATACCGTTGAAGAGCGTGATGAAGAGGCATTTGCTATTGCAAAAACAATGTCAGGGCTATGTTATCTAGATATTTTTGGAAACCCGCTTAGTGATGTTGGATTGACTGCCATCTTTGATGGATGTCCTCTTCTTAAATCACTTGATATTCGACAATGTCATAATCTCGATTTTAGTGATAATTTGTGGAAAAAATGCTCAAGTTCCATACGTCATGTTAGTTCTCATACCTTCCAAAAACTTACACCATTTTCTCTATATTTTAGCCTTTGTTTGCTTTTGAGGTGGGCAATTGTAGATGTATGGTAGCCTTCAAGCAATAAAGCTTAGCTTTTGATTGAACATGCGTAATACATGATTTCCAAACACACACTTTGTCTCACTAGCTTAAACATTTGCTCACCTTTCTTATCAAAGCAGCTTCCATTGTATTTTTGAAGAGGAAAGCCAACTGAGCATAGAGAACTTGACCCAAGTTTCATCCATTTTTATTTTGCTTCTTTTTTTGTTACAAGAGAGAAAAAACCAAGAAAAGTAAAACCCTTAATTAATGTTGAAAATATTGATGTTTAATGTTACACACAATTTCAAATAAAATAAATATATCTCGTAGATAGATAGAACAAATAAGAAGCATGACATACAAAGTAAAAGTGTAAAACCCCAAATAAACCTTCCAATATAAGTCTTTTTTTGGAGAAAGGTACTGTATCTTCTTCATAGAAAATCTAGGAAATCCGTTTCTCTTGTGCTCCTTGCAAATAGAACACAGTTTGTGTGATCAAATTAGTATTCTGACTCGTGATTCATACGAATATTGGTACATAATGTATAATATAAACCTTTACTTCTGTACGAAAAGATTTACGAATATCTAAATTGCCAAAAACAGCAACGATCTTGTATTCATGGTTGAAATGATCATATCGAAAGCCATATATTGTGATGCTTACACTCTCTGGATGTGGATTTTGTAAGTCCGACAGAAGTTTGAATTTTCTAATGGAAGGGTTCCACAAAAGAGCGAAATTGTTATCGATGGCAATACAAATGATGCCATCGCAGGACCCAACAAGGCGATGGTAGGGATTCTGATTGTTCAGAGGATGCTGAAGTTGCAAAGCGGGGCCAGTGGTTGTCGTTGTGAAGACGGAGGAGATGGCGTAATCCATGGGGCCGATAGTTATGAGGTGATGGCACTGGATTGACACCTGAAGGTAGGGGTGTTCGCGGCAGTGGCGGATCCAGAAAATCTCTTATGTGGGGGCAAAAAATAAGTTATCCTTCAATCTCAAATGTAAAAAACAACGAAAAGAAAATGAATTCTCCGAACTAAGAAAATGAGTTCTCAGAACTATGAAAATGTTCACTACTATTTTTTTGTGATACAATACTACTGTTTAATTATCAGAAAAGAAATTTATTTACTAGACATACACCTTTTAAATTTATCCTATCCCACTAGGCAATAGACTTTTCAATGTGGTGAGTGCTTATATTTGATTTGATGTACACTTCAAGCACCTGGTGGCATTCTAAAAAATCACAAAATAGGAACTACAAATCAGAGAAATGTCTACATGGGGGCAATCACAATTTTTTCATGGGGGCAGTAGAGATTTTATCAAGTTTATTAGAACGATTTATTGTTTGTTGGTGGGGGCAAATGCCCCCATATGGATCAAGGTGAATCCGCCACTGGTTCGCGGTGCGGTTTGGTTCGGTTTTGAGACAACAAGTGAGCCGAACCGCAAGGTATAACTACATGCGGTTTGGTTTGGTTCGGTTGGCTTCCTAAAATAAAACCAAACCAAACCAAATCAAGCCAATGCGGTTTGGATTAATGGTTCGGTTTTTTCCAAGACAAAACATAATTTAAAACGGAGTTAAATTAACTAACATAAAAAACGGCAAACATAAATTTTTAAGAAAGTATCTGCTCAAATATATGTAGTATATAAATTACTCTCTTTTAATTATTTTAAGATAACTATGCCTACGTTTAAAAGAATTTGAATTAAAGATTTTAATGTAATTTTTAAATAAAGCATAACAAAATGGATTGTTTGTAAGTGAGTCAAAGAATTAATTAGATTTGGGCTAGTAAGTGAGTGAGAGTTGGGTTTTAGTTGGAGTTGGGCTAGTAAGTTAGTAAGGAAGATTGTAAGTCCATAAGTCTTAGTTTTATTTGTGGTTTGGTTCGATTTGGTTCGGTTGGTGGAACAAAAACCGCGGTGCAAACCGAACCACGCGGTTTATTGAAAAAGAAAACCGAAGAGATTTTGCGGTTTTTTGCGGTTTTCGGTTTGGGTTGGTTCGGTTTGCGGTTTTCTACTGACTAGAAGAGTGGGAATCCTAACCGGGATTTGCTCTAAGACCTCGACTAGAAGAGTGGGAAGAGGCATCGCATGAGATAGCCTATAGGATTAAATTCTCAAACCTGTGTTCATTGAACATATAAACAAAATTGAAATACAGTAGATACATTGAAGCCATATATAGAGAATAGTCTCTTTATCTTTGTGACTTACTGAAAAGTACAAAAACATACTTGACAAACAGTATCAGACATCAAAGCCACCCTACTCAACATGCAATGAAATCACAAAATCCTAAACAACTCCCAACTAATGAAAATTTGAAATTCATATTCCAAGTTTCTGATTAGATAAAAAATGAGTCGATAAGAGGGTCACAATCATAAAAACCAACATCATTTATAGAAACAAACATCCAAGCGAATCACAAGAAAGAATCGCACAAAAGTATCGCAAGATAATGATAAACTGAATTGAGAGCAAACACTCGTCGATCTCGGTAACAATAAGTAATTGTAAAATCATGTCATCTGATTAATTTGTTTAATTTGGTCTTTCTAAACAGTTGCTATTGGTGTCGCAAGATATTGCCAACCTTTCACAACCATAAATTTTCAGTATTTACAAAAGATACCGTTACCAATGAGACCAATTGCATTAGTGCGGCAAGATATTACAAGTTACGTAGAATTAGATCCCCTTGAAGGAAAATTAGCAGCAATGTATTACCTCTGGTTTCATTTATAAGCAAACGATGTACTTTTTAGGTTCATAAATAACGGGCCGCATAGCCTACTTTCAATGGCGGATCTACATATTGTTCAGGGGTTCAAGTGAACCCCCTGAAAAAATAAAACTAGCACTGATATCCTAGAAAAAAAATGTTTTTGCCCTTGAAAAATATCTTTTGCACCAAAAGTTCTTAGTTTTGCACCAAAATTCCTAGTTTTGCACCACACTCACACTCATATTTTATTTTAAAATTGTTTCTCTCTCTCATTGGATCCGTTCTTGTTCTTATTCTCCTAATTTTGATTCTGTTAATACTATTTAATTAGTAATTTGTGTTAGTGCTATTTAGTTAATTTGTATTTTGTTTTAGTTCTATTTAATTTATTTTGATTATGTTTGTCTATTTAATTTGAGTTGTTTTTACTAACAAGAGTTGATACGATCGAGTGGTAACCAACTTGCAAAGTCGGGTATACTGATGGCCAGTCAGGTCCCCCAGTGTAGATTAGTCACCGAAGAAGTCGGTGGATACTGCGCATCTGTAACACGACAACCAAAAAAGTCTATTTAACTTGAATTTGCATTGTATTTTGTGAATATGTTGATTTTTTAAGTGCTATTTAATTTGTATTTAGGTACTTATTAGAGCTATTTAATTTGTGTTGGTCTAGTGCAACACAAGTTGTAAACCTGCTAAAGCCTTATTTTAATTACATTTTTAGCGATGTGTGTGTTTGAAAATTTTTACACCCGCTTTTCCAGGGTCCTGGGTCCGCCATCGCCTATTTTGCCACCTCTAACTCGGTAGGTCGGTACCGATCCACTTCTAGTGGTTCGGTCCCGACATCCGGTGGGTGGTGAGTCGGTCTCGTCGTTCGTTGAACTCACATGTCATTCGACCCTTGAGCAAAGTAATGAATTTTACAAATTATAAAAACTGAAGAATTTTAATTAATCTATCTAAACAAGGAATTTTAAGAATGAAAAATTTTAATTACCTCATCCAAACAAATAATTTTAAAAATGAAAGAATTTCAATTGATGCATTGAAATTGCCTAAAATTTGAAATTTCCTAGATTTTCAAATGCCTCATCCAAACGTACTCTCAAAGCACTCTCAGACATATGCATAAATTTAAAAAAACAAGATGAAAGAATTAAATAATATATAATTAAAGGAAAAAGCTTATTGTAACACCGAAAATGTTATTCATCAATAAAATCTAGAGTGTTGCTCATTTCGAATTCAGAGATAGAGATATGCAATTAAAGTTTGGATGAAAAAAATGGAATTAAAATTCTCAAATTGACTGAATAAGAACAACAACATTAGTAAAATTAGAGTTTAATCATGTTAATTTCACGCTAGTTATCAAATTACAAATAACCCAGGCAATTCATCGAGAAAAAATTGAACTAGTACTTGAGTGTCAAAAATAGGAATTATATTCTAATCTCGATCACATGTTCTTATGAGAAAGTCTTGTGTGGTCACAATACTTTTAGGCAAATACGTAAAAAAAAAGGAAGATGAAAGAATTAAGTAATATATAATTAAACGAAAAAGCTTATTACGAAAGTTATTTTGAACGAATTGCACGAAAACATTACTAGACGAAAGTTATTCTTTTATCCCATTTATTCCGTTGATTTTTCTTTCTTCTAATTTCTTGCAAAAATCTTCGTAATATATAGTACTTCCGAGTTCTGATAATTAAATTATGTGTATTTTTTTAGTGTTGGTGCCTAAATATGTGTCTAAAAATGTTGTGACCATGGAAGCATTTTTTCTTTTTTGTTTTAGTCTCTCTTATACAAGGTTTACTTTCTTTCTCATTCTCATGATCTGTTGATTGTGATTTTCTGATTCTCAATTTGTTAATTCTTGTTTGTGGTATAAACAGCAGCATTAGAATATGAAGAAGAACAACAGCATTTGTCATAATTGCAAAGCCACTTGATTAACTGTGTTATAAACTGTCATAAGTTACTCCCTCTATTGGTTGTGACTTGCAGTGATGCATGTGGCATACGAAGTTGTAGTATATCTTTGGGCAGATATGAAGTCACAACTCAATGCTAGTAATAGCTAATTAGCTATTACCTCCGTCTCAAAGTAATTGTCATTTAAGGTTATGCGAGGTTCTTAAGAAAATGATTTGTAGATACTATTTATGTTTAAAAAGTATGGAATCACTACAACAGAATTGTTAAAAAAGGGCGCCCCCATTAGGGGCGCTTTCTAAAAAGTGCCCCTGAAGCCCAAAATACGCATGTCCTTCAGGAGCGCTTTCTAAAAAGTGCCCCTGATGCCCAAAATAAGACTTTCCGTATATTAGGCATCAGGGGCGCTTTCTATAAAGCGCCCCTGAAGACCCTCCTTATTTTGGGCATCAGGGGCGCTTTTAAAAAAGCGCTATAAAGCGCCCCTGAAGGCCCTCCGTGTTTTGGGCATCAGGGGCGCTTTTAAAAAAGCGCCCCTGATGCCCAAAACACGGAGGGCCTTCAGGGGCGCTTTTGAGAAAGCGCCCCTGATGCCTAATATTCTAATATTACCGTTTCAATACTCCCTCTCACGTCTCAGTACTCGTCTCTTTCCCTCTTCTCTCAGCCTCTCTTACCTAAAACCTCTTCTCTCACACTCTCATCAGTCTCTCAGCCTCTCTTACCTGAAACCCTCTTCTCTCCCTCTTCTCATTAGCTGACCAAAAAAAAACTTATCACTCTCCACTCACTCACTTAACCGTAAAACCCAACACTAAGTCACCACTCACCAACACGTGAAAACTGAAAATACCCCTAACGAAAAACGTCAAAACCAGACAACACCAGCGCCACCGCCAGACGCCAGTCAACCACCACCACCCTCTGTCGTGCTCCGCCGCCGCCGCCGTCTCCACTTGTTCCGTCGTCGTCCTTGCTCTTTCTCAGTCAGTCATTCTCTACTTTCAAGGTTAGATTTCCACAATGCATCAATATTGATTCTGGGTTTTTTGATTCAATCCGTTTTACCAGCCCTTCTTCAATCTGTTTTACTTCGTCATTTCTATTTCATTGCTTCTTTGATTTCGTTTGCATTGTTTCAGTCAGTTAGTCTGTTTTACTTTTTCTTGATTCCTATTTTTATGGTTTCTGTGATTTGGGAATTAGGAATTAGGAATTGGCAACTAATGTTGATGTTAGAAATTAGGAATTAGGAATTAGGAATTGGCCTTGGTTCTGTTTGAAAGAAAATAAGCTTGCGTAAAGTAATGATAATTTGGCAACTAATGTGAATTTGGCAACTGATGAAACAAATAAATGATAATTTGGAAACTGAATAGCCAGCTAAAAGGATTCAAGAATATTATTGGCTATTATATATGATATACTAGGGGGCCCTATTTTGAAAATAGTTGAATTATAGGATTTTCCTAAGAAATGGGATTCATAATATAACACAGTGTTTAAGTGAAAGTATAAAAGAACAAAGTGCAATTTCTTAGTTTCAAAAAATTGTACTTTGTGTGTTTTTCACCATTAATATGTTTAAGTTCTCTTATCAGGAATTTATAATAAATTTCGGTCTAATATGGATAGAAAGTGGATGTCTGCCAATCGTCTGTCGAAAGAATATGTCGATGGAGTGAAATATTTTGTGAACTTTGCCGTTCGGCGTTTAGGAACTTCTAGTAAGTTCAAGTGTCCTTGTTTAAGATGTTGTTACGCCAATCGAGTTACTGCACTTGAGTTGGAAAGACATTTAAAGGCCAACGGAATCGATCAAAGTTATATTTGTTGGACAATGCATGGTGAGGAAAGAGGTGAACCTTCAAATATGGATAATAGTACTCAGAGATGTGATCCGGTTGATTATCCTGAAACACATACGTTTGATGGTGACCAATTTGAAGAGATGACAAAGGCGGTTGAAGACGATCTTAATGATTGTCCTCAAATGTTTGAGAAGTTGATAACCGATGCGGAGACACCGTTGTATGTGGGCTGTACTGAATTCACAAAGTTATTGGCTGTGATAAAGCTGTACAACTTGAAAACTTGCCACGGATGGACAGATAAGAGCTTTACGGAATTACTAGCACTATTGAAAGATATGTTGCCGAAAGACAATGTGCTCCCTTCTCGGACGTATGATGCAAAACAAATGTTAGGCACCATTGGTTTGAACTATGAGAAGATACATGCTTGTCCGAATGATTGCATTTTATTTCGGAATGAACATGCGTTGTTAAAGTCCTGCCCTAAATGTAATGCATCGCGGTATAAGAAGAAAGAATCTGCTCCAGAAAAGGTATTGTGGTATTTTCCCATAATTCCTCGATTTAGACGTATGTACCGTAGTTCGGAAGATGCAAAACAGTTGACTTGGCATGACGATGAAAGGATTAAAGATGGTATGCTACGACACCCGGCGGATTCTCCGCAGTGGAAAAAGATTGATATTGATTATCCTGATTTTGGGCATGACCCAAGAAACCTACGCCTTGCATTGTCTGCTGATGGATTTAACCCGCACGGTATCCAGAGTAGCTCCCACAGTACATGGCCTGTGATTTTGGCGATTTATAACTTACCTCCATGGCTTTGCATGAAACGCAAGTATATGATGTTGTCTTTGTTAATTTCTGGCCCCAAACAACCAGGAAATGATATTGACGTATACTTGGCTCCTTTAATAGAAGACTTGAAGCAAATGTGGGAGATTGGGGTAGAGGTGTATGATGGGTTCAGAGAAGAAAGTTTCATTCTGAAGGCTATGATTTTTGGTACCATTAATGACTTTCCAGCATACGGCAATCTATCTGGGTATAGTAACAAAGGTCAATGTGCATGTCCTATATGTGAAGATAATACAGATTGGATGTGGTTGGAACATGGTAAGAAGAATATATATCTTGGCCATCGGAGATTTTTGCCTCCAACTCATCACTATCGGGTGTGGAGAAAGGCATTCAATGGGAATTCAGAAACTCGTAAAGCTCCTCTGCCTTTGACCGGTGAACAACTATTTGAAAAGGTGAAAGATTTGGACATTAAGTTTGGGAAGCCTTTTGCAGGAGAGCTTGCCAAACGAGGGTGGAAGAAAAAATCGATTTTCTTTGAGTTGCCATACTGGAAGTCATTACACGTAAGGCATTTCATTGATGTGATGCATGTTGAAAAAAATGTATTCGAAAGTGTCATTGGTACCTTACTCAATATGCCAGGGAAGACTAAAGATACCATCAACACAAGGTTGGATTTGGTTAGTATGGGGTTGAGACCAGAATTGGGTCCGATTAAGAAGGGTACACGTACATATCTACCTCCGGCAGCTCATACTCTATCTAGAAAGGAGAAAACTGTCTTTTGTAAGTTTCTTCATGGAGTTAAAGTTCCAGAGGGGTACTCTTCAAACGTTACGAACCTTGTATCGATGAAAGACCTCAAGTTAAAGTCTCTAAAGTCTCATGATTGTCATGTTCTCATGGAGAATTTGCTACCAATTGGTATACGATCCATTATGCCCAATAAAGTGCGTCAGGCCATAACTAAACTTTGTTTCTTCTTTAAGGCGATTTGTAGTAGGGTGATTGACCCTGGAAAGTTGCCAGCTCTGCAAAGATCAATTACTGTCACTTTATGTGAGCTTGAGATGTTTTTTCCGCCTTCATTCTTTGACATAATGATTCATTTAATAGTTCATCTAGTTAGAGAGACACAATTGTGTGGCCCATGTTACATGAGATGGATGTACCCGTTTGAGCGGTACATGAAGATATTAAAAGGATATGTTAAAAACCGATCACGACCCGAGGGTTGCATTGCTGAGCGCTACATAGTTGAAGAAGCTATTGAGTTCTCCACCGACTATCTATCCAGTGTTGAATATTCTGTTGGGATGCCAAGGGAGCGTCACACAACAAGTGTTGGTAAAGGGATGACAGGAAGGAAAATAGTGATGGTATCTAGGAACGAACTAGAGCAAGCACACTTATATGTTCTGCACAATGATAGTCAGGTTGATTCATATATTGCCAAACACATGGAGATTCTTAAGAGTGATCACCCAACTAAGAGTGAAGTTTGGTTAAAAAAAGAACATAATCGGAGTTTCATACTGTGGCTAAAAAATCAAATTGATATTGAGTTTGTTTCGAATCCTACCTCGATTTCAGAAAGATTGAGATGGTTAGCAAAAGGTCCAAATATACATGTTTTCTCTTACACTAGTTATCTACAAAACGGGTACACGTTCTATACAAAATCCCATGATGATCAGAGTAAAATGCAAAATAGTGGGGTGACTCTTGTAGCTGAATCTATGCATACATCAAGTGCCAAAGACAGAAATCCCATTTACGCGAATATGTCATACTTCGGTGTTATTGAACACATATGGGAGTTGGATTACAATATGTTTTCGGAGTCTGTGTTCCAATGTAATTGGGTTGACAATAATACTGGTGTACAGATGGATGACTTGGGTTTCATGCGGGTGAATTTCAACAAGTTAGGGTATAAAGATGAACCTTTTATTTTAGCCTCGCAAGCCCAACAAGTGTTTTATGTCACTGATCCAGTTGATATCAATTGGTTCATTGTTTTATTGACAAACAAAAAGTTATTGGTGAATGACATTGGGGATCAAGCGCACGAAGATGTTGACATTGAGGATGACCCTTTCTTCGGGACATTGCAACCAATAATAGGGGAAAGTACTTCTAATGACGATATTTTGTATGTTAGAAAGGATCATAACGATGGAATTACATTTCGTCGAAAACAAAGTACCAAGAAGCAAAAAACAAAATATCATACAAATAAACAAGTAGCTAGTAACGTTAGATCGAGGAAAAGGAAAAGGTAATATATCATGCGTAGTTTCTTTTTTATTCATTTTTCATATTGTAAAAATTAACTAACATATAGTTATTATAAAATAACATTTAACCTAATAACAATGATTATATTATGTTGCAGGTGAGATGACTTCCCACAGTGATGATAGTGCACATGACAGTGGTCATGAGAGTGAACATCTGCCCAAAAAAAAGTTCACTCCTCGTGGAATGACAGTTAAGAAGAATATCATCAATCGGGGGAATAAAGGGCTTCCTAAACTTATAGTATGATACTTACTAATTAACTAACTTTGTTACATACTTTTAATTGTTTGTTATCTAATTTACCTAAGTAATAATGCAGGTCGAATGGAATGTTAAAAACCAAGCGATCGGTGGCAATGGTAAACAGTTGAGAATCTTCATTGGTGTCAGAGCAAGGCAGGATATACCAATTACAATCAGCAGTTGGAATAGTAAAAAAGATGCCTCTATCAAGAAGCATAAAGATGAGCTATGGCATATGATACAGGTATGAGTCTTATTTTTGACTATTCAGTTATTTTATAATTAAATATGTAAGTATATTTATAATCATTTTGTTGAATGTAAACAGAAATACTTTGATGTGGATGACTCTCGAAAAGACTATTGTCTTATGAAAGCTGGAAAGGCGCATAGAAAATTCAGATCAATTCTAACAAAGTGGGTGAAAGATGAAGAGGGGAACACCAGAAGCCATCCTCCACCACAGTATGCTGGGATTATACCATTGGAGGATTGGACTGCATTTGTTATTTCACGCGAAGATGAGGAATTCCGGGTTTGTACAATTACTTATCATACATATACCTATATTTGACAATTATGAGGTATTAATGTAAATAGATGTGTCATTATAGAGATTAAGCAATGAAAATCGCGAGAGAGCGACAAGTCCTGAATACCCTTATAGAGCCGGTGTTACTAGTTATCCCGAGATTGAAGAACGATTGGTAGGCACATTATCTTATATTTTATCTTTCATTTATTAAATTAATATACTGATTTATTTACTAATACATGGTAAATTTTAATAGCTGCGAGAGGTCAGAAAAGATCCTGCTCATGAATCTATTGACCGACAAGTTTTGTGGTTAGAAGCCCGACAAAACAAAGATGGTGTCATTGACCACCCAAAAACGAGAGAGGTGTATGAAAGAATTGTAAGTATGATAAAATTAAAAAAGAATTCTTTCATTGAAGGTGAATAAACTTCTTATTTTTTTGTAATGTCTAATAATGTTTGTGAATCAGGAGTCAATATCTCAATCAGTATCACAAGGAGAGATTACTGATTCTGATTTTCCAAATGACATCCTTGGTCGTGCATTGGGAACTGAAGAGTATCCAGGACGTCTACGGGGTTTGGGATTTGGCATTTCTCCAACGACTTTTTCGAGTTCAAAGAGGCAAAAAAAAGAAGAGGAACGAGAAAGTAGAGAAAGACGGTTGGAAGCCACTGTATTGATGCTAGTAAAAGAACTTAATGAACTTAAAGAAAGAGTTGGTCCAAGGACTAATGATGTACCATCTCCTAACCCAGATAGCTTCAGGGATAGTTGCAATATTGCGTCCAATGAGGTAATTATCGTTGGACCTCTTTTTTATTTTTTATATTTTACAATAACTTATAAGTATTAATATTTGGTTATCAATTAATTTAGGTTAACAATTGTCATTGTGAATTATATTTATCAAACCCGCTTACGTTGGTCGCAAAGGGCTTTGTTTGTAACAATGAGGACTCCACCTTGCACAATCTTCCTATTCCTCCAAATCATGCGAGAGTCAGAGTTGAGTTTGTTGTTGTGGATGATGCTGAATTGCCGGTACCAGTTGACACTGCAGAGATGACTTTGTTAACTGTGAATGATGCACTTGGCACCTTGGTGGCATGGCCATCAAATCTTATCAATGTAAGGAGCACTTAATATATTTGTTAATAAATCATTGCCTTATTGTCTCATATATTCATAACTAATTATATTTCTAAATATATAGGTAAGGAAAGGAAGATCTCAGATTTCTGGGCATGTTGGCAAATCCCAACCCTCCCCTTCTATTGGTCGCAAGAAGCATGTGTCTAGGGGAGAAGCTAGCAGGAATGAGATTCAATCCCAACCCTTCCATTCTATTGGTCACAAGAAGCATGTGTCTAGAGGAGAAGCTAGCGGGAATGAGATTCAATCCCAACCCTTCCATTCTATTGGTCACAAGAAGCATGTGTCTAGGGGAGAAGCTAGCGGGAATGAGATTCAATCCCAACCCCCCTCTTCTAAGGAATTCATCAGTTATCTAAAGATTCATGCCTC
The DNA here is from genome assembly GCA_963573325.1 of Astragalus glycyphyllos. NCBI lineage: Eukaryota > Viridiplantae > Streptophyta > Magnoliopsida > Fabales > Fabaceae > Astragalus > Astragalus glycyphyllos. Next base: position 49,682,331 of record OY754307.1, on the reverse strand, counting down.
AACAATGGCGAGTGCTGATTTGATAAATGTATTGATTGATCCAGACATCTTTGGAGTTGACCACCAAATTTCTCTTTCAAATGATGAACTTGAAGAGGTATATGAGCACAAGTGGGCATCTGCGGCTACTATTACAATGTACATCAGGTATTATCATTATTATTATTATTATTATTATTATTATTACTACTACTACTACTACTATTATTATATGTTAATTTATTTGTATGCATTTTAACTATAGGTATTTGTACCATGAGATTATGAGCACCATGGAACAAACAAAAAGATTTATATTCTTGTGCCCCCAACGTACTTTTCTACGCAACGTCCGCATTGATAAAGACATGTCAAAAGAAAAAGTTGGGGAATTGAAGGAAGCGGTTAAAGAAAACAAGGAAGCGGTAAAAGCATATATCAATAGTCGCTTGGCTTTGGCACGGGAAAGCATATGTGATTGCTTGTTTTTGGCACCCATCAACTTAGGGTAAGAAATTTAATCTATATATATATATATATATATATATATATATATATATATATATATATAAACGTGTTATTGAAACATGTGTTATTTATTTGGTTATCCAATTTTTTTGTAGGATGCATTGGATATTGTTGGTAGTTGATCCTAGGAGAAATAGAATTTTCTATTTGGATTCGTGTCACGGTCATTATAACAACCACACCATGATGAGAGGAATGTTTGAAAGGTGTGTATTTAGATACATCGCATATTTCATCATATAAATTATATATATATATATTTCGATTAATTAATATAGTTATATGTATAATGTTTCAGTTGTGTGGCAACTTATTGGGCATCGAATGAGGTCAGGACTAGAGGTGGGAACAATAAAACAAAATGGATAGTAATAAAGGTAAGTTTATAATCAATATTCTTATCCATGTAAACTTTGCTTGCATTTTAATAATTAATTGTTATTTTGATTTGTAGTGTCCGAGACAACCCAACAATGACGATTGCGGATATTATGTTATGAAGTTTATGAAGGACACAATCACTTACAATCAAATGGAAATTCCCCAAAATGTATGTAATTTCCATTTTTTATAGTTTGTTTTTTTATAAGTATTTCCATATCTAGCATTTAACCACTTAGTTCTAAGTTTATTTTATTTTATTTTATTTTGATAGTATTTTCCAGGACACGCGGTTGGAGCTCCATTTTCTGATGACCAACTTACTGAGATCAAAGGAGAGTGGTGTCGTCATGTTGCTTGTTTGATTAATGAAAATCGAAATTCAAGTAATTTTGGTTAGCTTGTATTGGATGTCATATCATTTTTGTTGTCTATGTTGACATTCAAAATTTGATTTTCAATTGGCTAGCTTGTATTAGATGGATTTATAGGTTTATTAGTTGGAATTTGATTTTCAATTGGCTAGCTTGTATTAGATGGATTTACAGGTTTATTAGTTGGAATTTGATTTTCAATTATTGGCTAGTTTTAATTTTGATTTACAATTGGTCAGTTGATTTGAAATTTGGTAAATATAGGTTGTTGTTGGTTGATGAAAAAGAGAGTAGGGAAGTGCTGCCAAATATTGGATATACCAGAAACACGAAAAAAATTTAAAAAAAAAACATAGAATCAGGGGCGCTTTCTACGAGCGCCCCTGATGTTCTTAGAGTACTTGACAATCAGGGGCGCTTTAAAAAAGCGCTCCTGTTGGTCAAGACAAGAGGGGCGCTTCTAACAGAAAGCGCCCCTGATTGTTAGTTGCGCGTAAGACCATCAGGGGCGCTTCCTACAAGCGCTCCTGTTGGCTAACATTTAGGGGCGCTTCTTGCGCGCTCCTGTAGAGTGTTTGGCAACAGGAGCGCCAGATTTAGGGGCGCCCGAAAGCGCCCCCAATGGATAAAAAAAAGCGCCCCTGATGCCTTTTTCTGTTGTAGTGAATGACTAAAGTACCTTATATTATTATGAGGAGAGATAAATGAAAAAGTTGGAAATAGAAATAAAAGTAAGGGCATTGTTGAAAAATAATAATAAATGTTGCATTGGAATTCTAAAGTGACAAATAATTTGAGACAAAGAAAAGTCGTAAAAAGGACACTTAAATTAAGACGGAGAGAGTATAAGTTAACCATAGACTGAACAAAGACCCATAAATGCTGCATCAGGAATATATCTGCTTTTGGTAGGTGAAGAAATATTTCAATTTGGTTCTCTCGGCCGTTATTTGAACTTATGGGTTTGCCATTATTAGAGATGTTTCTTGTTGGTTCTCTAAGCTGTTATTAGATAATTATTGTTTGACTACAAAAATCACAATTTTTTATGTCATTTAAGAAAACTAAAACAACTTACATCATCTCGAGAAATAATAGCAAGAAATTCTCTATTGTCCATACTTGCGATCACCTTCTTCATTCTGGTTTAATAAATAAATAAACAATGAAGGGCGTATCAGTTTTTGGTTTTAAAGTTGAAGAATAAACGGATACATAAACTTGAACAATAAATTTATGGTTTTAAGTTAGTGTTAACCTTTCTCATTTGAATGGGTGAGTCGTCTGCATTGGCACCTATGCATTTATTGGGGATAAAAACGAAAAAAGGGAGTATTCAATTTTGGCAACCTACCCTTATCATATCAAATTTAATGGACGTGACCAGATTTGACCCAATGGTTATCAATTAGTTTTTTTTTATAAAAAAATAATTACCTTTCCAACTGTAATTAAAAAATATTGCTTGCAAGTAACAATTTATTTAATTCGTATTTAATACATCAATTAATTCTCATTTATTGAGTCATTGGTTGATGGTTCAATTTACACTTCACATTTAATGAACCGACGCTAATGATGGAAAAGACATTAATATAGTTTTAGAATTTCTAAAAAAATTCATTGTGGTCTGGCCATTGTTAGTGGGGTTCTGTGTGTACATTTATAGCCATTTGAAAACAACAATTTGGCATCACGTTGGCAGATCAAACATCTTCCCGTAAATGTTTTTGTCATTGCTAAACAAAATCTTGATTGCGTTAGTGAAATGGTAGGCTGGGGTGCTTTAGTGAAATGGTGAAAACAACCATATTCATACATTCATACATTAAAATAAAAACATAAGTTTTATTTAAACAGTTAAAATTTAAACATATATTAGTTAAACGTTACCCAACTTACATTTGTTTATAAGAAAACTAAAAAACATTCATACCAACCGAAACCCTAAATATAAAACTAATCCTCATCTGAAATATTATCATCTGGTCCTCCATCAAGGGAAATCTCACCATATTCATCTCCAACATCATCTGCTATTTGTTCCCAAACAACTTTTCTCGCCCTCCTGCATTTATTTCTTCTTTGTCTGTTGCATCTATCAGTCTCTAGATCTTCTACGTTGATGTCATCCTCATTATATGTACCAATATAAGGCAGATACGGATTAGATAGAATGAACCTGCCACCGTTTTTATATAAGAAATCAAAACTCACTCCTACAATATTAAACAGTTGGCGAATACTTCTAACATCTGTTAGAAAGTGAGGATAATTTCCATCTCCCTCAATGAAAAAAGTTGCAGGAAAAGTACGACCACATTGGGTTTCAAACACGAGTTCAACAGGTACTGTTGGTCCAAAATCTCGATAGAACGAGTAAGGAACATATATGCGACCCTGCAAAATGTATTATGAATTTATATACGTATTAACATAATCAGAAACAACTTAAAAAAAATTAAAGTAAAACGACATCACTTACGGTACTACGAGCGAGAATAGTGTCGAAGGTAACAGGGCCATCCATTTGTATATGGTAGTAAGAACTCAACTTAGTGATTAAGAACTTTAACGCTTAAATTTGGTTGTGTATTCTGTATCCGTTCACGTTCAAAGTCAAGGTTTTATACAATTACCCTCTTTCTAAATACCTAGATTTCAAGTTCCAGCAAAATAAACCTCTGTCAGGGTTTATTGGGTTTTGTTCCCTTTAGCGTTTCTTGTCTCCTCTTTGGAAACTGTCTTGCAAACGGCAACAGCATCACCGTTCTCACCATTACAACACCTCCGTCAACAGAATCAATACAGGCTACATTTCAAACTATTTACACCTAACAATACAGATTACTCTTCAAACTATTTTCACTAGACAATCCTACATCGATCATCCTCGTCATAACCCTAAACCCGGTAACATACACTCTCTAAACCTTCCTCTACATCTCCAAAACCCACCCAATACAACCAGCTGTAAAACTTTCTCCGCCTCCACACATGGCCTTTAGCTCGCTGAATAATGCTACTCCTACTGGCGATAACCCAGAGAAACTTATGGAGTTCCTGACACCTGCGAATGAAGATAATGGAGAGTTAGCAAGATGCACTCTTGTGGGACAACTATACTCAAACAAGGCTCAAAACAAAGCTACTGCCAAAGGAATCATTTTCAAGGCCTGGTCTTCCTACAACAACCTGCAAATATCATATCTAGGCAAAAACAGGTTCTTGTTCACCTTTGAGAATGATAAACACTGTAAGGAAGTCTTAAGAAGATCACCATGGTTCTTTATGAACTACCTGATGTGCTTACACTACTGGATTCCATCCATAACCACGGATGAAATTCATTTTGACTTAAGTCCCTTCTGGTTGCAAATCCACAACTTACCAATGGAGCTACTTAAGGGAACCAATGGGACAACCATATTGCAAAAAATAGGCAAAGTGCTCGAGGTGGAGGAATCTATCATTGAGGGGAGAGTACTCAAAATTTTCCTAAGGGCAAGGGTACTGATAGACATCACCAAACCTTTTCCTATTGGCTGCTGGATCCCCAGAAGGGATCTTCCTAAGGTATGGGTCTTTTACAAGTATGAGAGGTTACAAAACTTGTGTTTTAACTGTGGTTGCCTAGGACACGAGCAGAAATACTGTAGGGTCCCTAGAGTCATGTCATCTCAGGACTCAACCATCCCTAAGTACCATCAAAGCATGATTGATCAACCGGCAAAAACAATAAAAGCAGTTCTCAATGAGCATAAACTGAGATATGGGGACTCAACTAAGAACACAGCACATAAGTTCAACAAAGGGAAAGTGACAAAGCAGGAAAGTGCTAATGAGGAAGCTGATGCTGCAATGCGTGAGAAAATAAGAATAGCATGGGCAGAAATGTTAGCTAACTGTTCCTATGGAACAGGCACTGTCCCTACTACCTATGGGAGGAAACCAAGTGGGTTACAAATTAGAGACGTTTCACGGAAAGAAGAAACATCTGAATACTAAAAACTACAAACTCAATTGACAGAAGAGGAACTGGCAGAGTATAGGTCACACATGCTACAAAGGATACAAGATAAGGCAACTAACCAAGATAAGGAGACAATAGAAAGGAATCCTCCATCTGAAGCTCGTGTGCCTCCTAGCATCCAGCTACCAACTCCACTGTTGGACATGCTGAAACAACAAAGATTACATGAGTTAGAATTGCAGAACAAGGAAAGAGCAGCTATAGAAACTGAAGCAATCATGCAGAGTGTTCGCTTTAAACTAGGGAAAGTAAATGAAGAAGTGGCTGACAACATAGAGTATTTCCAACAGAAAGGTCCTAAACTCACCACAGATGAGGAAGCACCCCTGCTTTGCATAGAAGACAGCGGCATTCCAAAGCCACTATTAATCAAAGGCAACCCCACACCAGAAGTAAATGTTGTGTGCTCTTTTGAAGCTGAAGCTCCTGCGAAGACCCCCATGGAGAAGAGAAGGATCCTACAAATCCCTTGTAAAACAAAAACTCCAGATAAGGGCAATCCATACCACATTAAAAGTGAAATAAAAGGTAAAGCTATTTTAGGTAACTCTCATTGGAGGAATCCACCCAAATTGTTACCACCCTCACCTCCTGAATATTTTGTGGAGTTCCCTCCTGAGGCAAATGACAACACAGTTGGACAACATGTCCTCCAACAAGCAGCAGAAAGTGAACTTGCTCTCAATTTGGATTTTGGACTACATCTGAAAAAGAAAAGAAACTTTGTTAGCACAGCACAATGTAATGGTTATGAGTAGGAACAAGACAATGTTAAGGAACAGAAGAAATTTAAAGCAGAGGTTACCAAAGGCATTGGGGAGTGCCTGGGAAGCTTTGGTCCATTCACAATTGGTCACTTCAACATCAAGAAAGAGACGACAGGCAAGTCACTGCCCCCTCCGTCACAATGAGTTGCATAGGATGGAATTGTCGTGGCTTGGCGGTGGCCACGAAAAACAGGGAACTAACTGATCTCTTTAGGGATCAGAAGCCTACCATAGTATTCCTATCAGAAACTAGAGCTCATAAAGAGCATGTTGAAAGAGTACGAAGAAAATTTAGGCTTCAGCATTCCTATTGTGTTGAAGCCAATGGTACAAGTGGAGGTTTATGCCTCTTCTGGAATGACTATTATAAGTTACAAGTGTTAGACTCTTGTTCTAACTACATTCATACAGTGGTTAAGGAAAGAAGATCTAATCTCACCTTTGAGATTACATTTGTCTATGGTAATCCTGTTTTTGCTGACAGAAGACACCTGTGGCAGAAACTCCTAAGACTCAAGCCTATCAATGAGGGTGCTTGGTGTTGTACGGGAGATTTCAATGAAATGCTATCTAATGCTGAAAAGGATGGAATTAATGAGGTGGAGCCTATTAGGATGAATTCGTTCAGAGGTTTCCTAAATGATGCAGAGCTCATGGATTTTCAACTTCAAGGATGCAGATTCACTTGGATCAGCAATCCAAGGGATGGTGTGATAACTAGGCAAAAGATTGATCGTGTGTTAGCCAACTGGAGCTGGAGGAGGGCTTTTCCTCATGCCACTGCTACTGCTCTTCCTATAGTAAATTCTGATCATTCTCCCATTATCCTTAAGCCAAAACCTGCTACCAGGAGTGGAACATCTTTCAAGTACGAATCCTTCTGAGAAGAGAATGTGGAATGCAGGGAGGTAGTCCAATCATCTTGGAGCTACACTAGTTCTGATCCTTGGCAGAAATGGAACTCTAATGCAGCAAAGTGTAAAACTAACCTCAAGAGATGGCACACCAGGACCTATAAGAATGCAGCAAAAGAGATAAAGTTGTTGAAGCAGAAGCTGGAGATTGCCATAAACAATGATCCTAACATGGTTGATTGGAGGGAAGTTGCTCACATCAGACTTGAAATAGATAAACTATAGAAGTAGGAGGAACAATATTGGGGACAGAGGTCAATGGTTAAATGGCTCAACTTTGGAGACAAGGACACTAAATTCTTTCATGCCTCTACAATCTAGAGAAGGAACAGAAATAAGCTTTAGAGAATTAAGAATGGTGCTGACAACTGGCTAGAAGGGCATAATGAGATCATCAATGGTATAAGTAATTTCTATAATATTCTTTATACTTCTGAACCAGCTACCCACATTGATCAATGCTTAGGAGTGATACCATCCTGTGTGAGTGACACTATGAATCTGTCTCTCCCTAATCCTGTTCAGATGAAGGAGGTGGAGGAGGCAGTGTTCAGCCTAGGGGATAATAAAACTCCTAGGCCTGATGGCTTAAATGGGCTGTTTTATCAAAAAAATTGGGAAATAATTAAAAATGATGTATTTGAAGTAGTGAGTGGGTCCTTTTTAGATGGCAACTTGGGGGTTGACATAAACTTTACTAATGTTGCACTTATCCCCAAAGTCCCCAATCCTGAGTCCATATCTAATCTTAGACATATAAGTTGTTGTTCCTTCATGTCTAAGATAATAGCTAAGATTTTTGTCAAGAGACTTAAGCCCTTCCTATCTTCTATTATCACTCCTTAACAAAGTGCCTTTGTTGGTGGGCGCATGATTCAAGACAACTTGATAGTAGCTCATGAAGCCTTCCATTATTTGAAAAAGAATTATGGGAAGGGGGCAAAGGCTTAGCTATCAAGTTGGACATGAATAAAGCATATGATAGGGTGAGGTGGGAATTTCTACAAAAGGTGTTGACAGCTTATGGTTTTGATTCTGTTTGGGTTTCAAGGGTGATGACTTTGGTATACACAGTATCCTACTCATTTCAAGTGGATGGATTTCCTTCCACTAGAGTGCATCCTCAAAGAGGGCTAAGACAAGGGGACCCCCTGTCTCCCTACCTCTTTATCCTAGTCTTTGATGTCCTCTCTAGACTTATTTCTGATGCTTGTGCAAATAACTTGATGGCTAGTATTAAACTAGCAGATACTGCTCCTCCTCTCTCACACTTGTTTTTTGCAGATGATGCCATTTTATTTTCTAGAGATTCCCAAGCCGACATTTACCAGCTAATCAGTGTGTTAAACGTTTTCACTAAAGCATCAGGCCAGAAAATCAACTTAACTAAGTCAGGGATCATTTGTGGTAAACAAATAGATCCTCTAACAAGGGCTGCTCTCCCCCATATGACTAGGATTCCCATTTGGGACCACCCAGAAAAGTATCTTGGGGTTCCTGCCCAATGGGGTGTTTTCAAGATCCAAGGCTTGAACTCAAGGATATGGTGTTAGAAAAAATGGAAGGTTGGAAAGGGTCACTTCTCAATGCTGCAGGGAAAGAGGTCCTTGTCAAATCAGTAATACAGGCTATCCCAAGCTACTATATGGCCATCCTTCAACTTCCTAAGACTTTTTGTTCATCTCTCACATCTGCAGTGGCTCGCTTTTGGTGGCAAGCCTCTAGTAGAAACAGAGGCATACACTGGAGGAATTTTCAAGATCTGTGCCTTCCAAAATACGACGGTGGATTGGGATTTAGGGATTTCCAAAAGCTCAACACGGCTATGCTGACTAAACAGGTATGGAGATTGGTTAATAACCCAAATTCTTATTGGGCTGCTCTGCTCAAGGGTATCTATTATCCCAGTGATAATTTCTGGCATGTTGGGGCAGAAAGAAGGACTTCTTGGGTTCGGAAGAGCCTGTTACATGGGCGCTCTCTTCTTAAGGCTGAAAGCAGGTGGCAAATTGGCAATGGGCAGGATGTCCACATCAGTAATGATTACTGGCTGGCTTCTGGAAACAAAGTAATTCTTCAAAACAATGCAACTGTCACTAAAGTGGGAGACTTGATTGGTCCTAATCTTGAATGGAATCATACAACTCTAAGGGCTAACCTTACCCCTCAATCTGCCATTGAAATTTTAAAGACACCAATTGCTTGGACCACTACTCAGTACCCTCTCTCTTGGCCGCACACAAAAGAAGGGAACTACACGGTTAAATCAGGATACAAATCCTTAATAAAAGCACAAAAACTTCCTCCTCCTAAGGCTTCCTCTTCATTGATCAAACCTAAGGAGCTGTGGGCTCTAATTTGGCAGGCTAATATCCCTTCCAAAATTAAGCGTTTCTTATGGAGAACAATGAATGAGCACCTTCCTACAAAGGATGCTCTGTTCAGAAAACGTATTTCAACCTCTTCCAACTGCACTCTCTGCCACCAGAATCCTGAGACAACTGAGCACCTCTTTTTGTTGTGTCCATGGACAAGAGCTTTCTGGTTTGGCCTCCAGCTCATTCCTTGCCCAAACAGCAATGGCTTAACTACTCGATTCACTTGGTTCCTGGATATCTGTGAGAACTACCTCAACAACGATGAAGAGAACATCACGAAGCTGATGTTTGCTCTATGGAATATTTGGAAGATGAGAAATGAGTTCATTCATGAAGGCAAGAACCCCAATCCATTGGGTGTTCTTCAAAGGGTCAATATTTTGAGTCAAGAGTGCCTTGATGGTACCCGTAAAGAGGACGCTACCCAAAACCCTCCCACTCTAAGGGTGGCTCCGTGTTTCTGGAGGCCACCAAAATCACCTTTTGTGAAGATCAACACTAATGCAGCGTTCGTTAAGGAAACGGGAATAGGCTACATAACCTTGATTTGCAGAGATAAATATGGAGATATACTTACGTCGTCAACCAAACGCGTGTTTGCATCTTCCCCTTTAATGGCTGAGGCTCTTGGTCTTTGTGAGGCAGCTTCTCTCGCTTGTTCGCTTCATATCCAATTTACTATCTTGGAATCGGATAACAAATTGCTCGTTGAAGCGTGCACAAAAGGGAAAAAGATGGGTGAGATTCAAAGCTTACTCAATGATATTAACAAGTTCAGATCAGATCAGGGAACTATGGAAATTACCTGGACGAAACGAGAGGGGAACGATGTTTCTAATGAAATGGCTTCCTTGGCTTCGAGAAGACTTCTTTCGGTAAACTGGTATGCAAATCCTCCGGATTCCCTTCGCAAAGCAATAACAATTGACAAAATGCGAGCATGTTCTTCATTTTCTTCGCATTGATCTAGATTCGAGGAGTGAAATGAAGAAGTTTGGCATGCTTCTGGTGAAGAGGCGCGTCTTGCTGCCTTGTCTGGGTAGTGAAGACTCTGCTAGGGTTTTTTTACCAAATTAAGTGCTCTGGCACATTTCCACTTTATTAGATTTTAGCTATTTTTAGCATTAACTTTTAACATTAATGTTTCTGTACTTTCTCAGATACCGGGTTACCGGGTCGGATTATGCTTATTTAATTTGGGCTTAGGCCTTGTCTCTGATTATCAGCGTGAGCCCACAACTGTTGTGTGGTGCCTGCTTCTGTTCCCTTGTGGGTTGCTTTGGTTTGGGCCTTGCCCTTTTAATGGAATCAAACAACTGTTGACCAAAAAAAAAAGTGTCCTAGAGGGTTCCATTCAAAATTGGAGAGGAATCATCATATGGAATCAAAAACATGTCAGAAGAAGTCATAAGTTTAAATCTTGGGACATCATATGGAATTCATAAGTTTAATCTTGGGACATCATTAACTTTATACCAATGGGAATTTTTACTCCTTATGTAGAGTACCAGTAGAGTACAGATTCGAGCGCAATAAGCAATTTTAAGTTAACACACTATATACAAAATTCTCCCCGTGCGTTTTACGCACGGGTGTAAAATACTGGTTTAAAACAAATGAACTTTGCATTGAGTAAATAGTGTAAACTATTCTGATACCATGTAATGTTAATTAGCATCACGAGCAATTAATTGTATCAACTGGGTACAGATAGTTTAAACTTGCATCAGTATCAGTACCGTAAAGCGTAAGCTGCGACACTTCCGCAAACTTCTCCGCTTTCTTAGAGATGAACTCCGCTTCTCTTCAATCACAACACCAAACACTACAACAGATTTGGGGATGGGCAGCGTTTTTTTTTAGCCATGGGCAGCGTTTCTGGGCGCTGCTAAATTTGGCGCTGGTGATTCCTCCCCAAAAATGGGCAGCGTTTGAGAAGCGCTGCTCATTAATAGCCATAGGCAGCGTTTGAAGGGAGAAGCGCTGCTCATTCACCTTGCGCGTTTAGAAATGGGCAGCGTTTGGTAAGGGGAAGCGCTGCCCATTTCTAAACGCGCAAGGTGAATGAGCAGCGCTTGGTGGGAGAAGCGCTGCCCATTCACCTAGCGCGTATAGCAATGGGCAGCGCTTGGTAAAGGAAAGCGCTGCCCATTGCTGGTGAATGAGCAGCGCTTCCCCCACCAAGCGCTGCTCATTCACCTAGCACATTTAGCAATGGGCAGCGCTTCCCTTTACCAAGCGCTGCCCATTGCTATACGCGCTAGGTGAATGGGCAGCGCTTCTCCCACCAAACGCTGCCCATTGTTTAATTTTTTTTTTTCCTTTTTTTCTTGTTTTTTTGTACTTTCCTTTTTATATTTGATAATTTCCTGGTCATATACAGCCAATTAATACCAATCCAATCCATTATATACTAACAACATATATATATATATATATATATATATATATATATATATATATAAACTAGCTATATATCCCAATGCACCAATATGATCACAAACCAAAACAAACTAGCTAACAAGTTATTATATGTATCCAAAACTTAGCAACTTACAATATTAACAAATTAATATGTATCCAAATCAAACTCTCTACCAATATGTATCCAAAACTAGCCAGATACTTACAATATGTATCTAAATTAAAACAAGTTAGCAGCTAACATATGCATGAACTAATTCATATGCATGTATCCAAAACTAGCAAGCTACTTACAATATGTATCTAAATTAAAACAAGTTAGCAACTTACATATGCATGAACCAATTCATATGCATGTATCCAAATAAAACTCTAACAATTTACAAGATTACAATCTATCTAAAATCAAAAGAATTGCGAGACATAACGGCACCACTCTCCTCTAAGCTCATCAATCTGTGCAGTAGAGTATGTCTTCCACCGACAATCGGGAAAATACTGAAATTATATAATTAAATAAAATTAGAATTGAAATATATGGTTAAACCAAAATAAAAAAGAGTTCTGTAAAGATACCTGTCTGGGGATAACCATTTGATTGTGGGTAATAATTTCCTTCATAAATCTCATTACGTAATACCCACAATCATTGTTATTTGGTTGTTTCGGACACTACAAAACAAAAGATTAGTTAATTGTTAAATTTAATTTCATACATTTTTTTGACAACAATAATGTAAATAAATATATGAGAAGATTGATTACAAACTTACCACTATTGGCACCCATTTTGTCTGTGATTGTTCCAATCCCCAATATTCCTTCAAACAACTGAACACAATTGGATATAACTATATTATTAAAAATACATATAGTTAACAACTAAAACAAATAAATATGCAGAGTGATCGAAATACACACACCTATTAAATATGTCAACCAAGTCTGGGTGGGTGTTGAAATGACCATGCACAGAATCAATGTAGTACACCGTATCTGTCTTAGGATTTATTGCAAGCAAAATCCAATGATCCCTACAAAATAAAACTTTGAATAAGTAATTGACTAGTATTTAAAAAATGCATGTTATATAAGAATTAATAAATTAAATCTCTCACCCTACGAGACACGGTGCCAAAAACATGGTATCGACGCCTCTATGTTGAGCATCCGATAAGCGTCGAGTGATATAATTTGTAACATCTGTCTTGTTTTGTTCCACAAGGACGTTATAATTAGACAGATCCTCCCTGACATTACGGAGGTGTGTACTATCCGGACACAAGAACACATATCTCTGTGTCCGCTCCGAAGGGACCAAAATGTTATGATACAAGCACCTACAATTAGAGGTATATGTATATATAAATTAACTTAACAATATAATAAAATAAACTCAATGATGTTAAATAATAAATTACATACGTACCTGATATATGCTCTAATACAAACACTGGTTGCCCAATTCATCTGACATAAATCATTAATATCCTGTTTTGGGATTATCAATAGTTGATCGGGATTTCCAAAAATGTTGTCATCCATCTCCAATACAAGCGGGGTTTCATCATCCATCTTGAATTGTGCATGCATTTCGGTATACAAAATAATCCTAGAATCATCAATGGAAGAGGCGGAGGGCTGACACACTTTTGGAGGGGCGGGCTGAGTCACTTTTGGAGCAAGGGTGGACCGAGTCACTTTTCGAGGAGGGGCGGGCTGAGTCACTGTTGGAGGAGGAGAGGGCTGAGTCACTATTGGAGGAGGAGAGTGCCGAGTCACTTTTTGAGGGGCAGGCTGAGAAACTTGTGTTGAACGGCCGGACCGAGACACTTTCTTGCTAGTAGATATTGCCTTGCTAACACTTTTGCCCCTAGATTTTGCATTTTGGCGTACCTATATATAAATCAAATAATTTGTTAGCTAGCACACAATAAATGACAAAATAAAATAATTAGTTAGTTACAAATATATTGTCACTTACAACAATAAGGTGTGCTGGCCATGCCACAAATGTACCAACTGCATCTTGCACAGTTAGTAAATCTATACTGGGTATTGGAGCAGGCAAAATGCAGTCCCCCACAATTGCACAATCAACTCTGACTCTAACATGATTTGGAGGTATGGGTAAATTGTGCATCAAAGTTCCCAATTGGTCACATGTGAAGCCTATTGCAACCATTTGGTGTGAGTTTGAGATATACAATTCACACTCACACTCATTGTTGTCCTAAATCAATTATAAACAAAAATTAATAAATACATTGCGTAGAAGAAAGAGAGTTTAATAATTAATTTCTTATTTATCCTCAAAAAAAAAATTAATACCTTAGTTGACGCCATGGTGCAACTATCTCGTGCGCTATCTGTGGCAGGGGATGGTACTGCAGGCGAAACCAACCCATAGTGCAATTTGATTTGACTAAGTTCAGACCTTAGACCTTCATACAATACCCGCAACTCTCTACTTTGTTTACAATCATGATGCTCCTCATAAGTTCTCTTCTTTGACCCAAGGTAGTTGGATGGATTAACGCCAAATCCACAACCCCTTGTACGACCTGGGTATTCTTCCTTTTCCAAGGCACGAGTCAGGATTTCCTTTTCAGAGCAATCAGTGATCTCCCCCTGTGACACAGACTCTGATATGGTTTCCTGATTCACAAACAAAAGTATAATAAATAAAATTATTATACATTTTAAATATCATAAAAGTTTCAAAACAATATTCGAATTTTGGAAATACTTACAATTCTGTCGGTCACCTCCTTAGTTTTGGGATCCACAACCTCTCCATCCTTTTGTCTGGCTGCTACCCACAAAAAATGTCGCTCAATGCTTTCTTTAGTAGGATCTTTCCCACTCTCCTCCAACTATATTTAAATTTACCAAATGTTAAGAAATTATAAATCAAAAGATTTATTAAACAAAGAGAAATCAAGCTTATTGTGTCTTACCAATCTCTCTTCAAAAACTTGATATCCACTAGCACCGCCTCTATAAGGGTACTCACAACCAGAAGCTCTCTCTCGATTCGCTTGGCATAGTTCCTATTTAGAGACATAAGTATACATTAATGTATAATATATAATTGTCAACTATATTTTAAGTTATAACTTAATAGATTATAGTACTAACCATGAAATCTTTATCTTCGGTGCGTCTCCTAACAAATGTAACCCAATCCTCCTCCGTAATAAATCCACTATATGGCGCTGGAGGCTTCCATCTGAGGTTTCCACTATTATCAAACAACCATTTTTTTTTTAAACTACCCCTGAAATTCCGATGTAGCTTTCCAGCTTCCTTCATACACCAGTCTTTTCGAGACTCATCCACATCAAAATATTTCTGCATACACATATTCAATAAAAATGATATAAATATATATAGTTACAAATTTATTAAATAAGATTACTAAAGAGATGTAAAATTATATACCTGTATTGTTAACCAAAACTCCTCTTTGTGTTTCCCCAAAACAGCACTTTTCTCACTCCAAGTACTGATTGTAATTGGTATCATTTGTTTTACCTTACTACCGAGGAAGGTAACCAAATCTGCGCGATTATCCCCAATTGGCTGGCCCTTAATATTCCACAACACCTACATTATGTCATTAGTAAATTAGTTAACAAACAATTAAAACTAAGTGTTGAATTAATAAATTAATTAGTAATTAGTAATTAGTAACTTACTGGTACTTTTCCTTTTCCTTTATTTACTCGATTGATGATATCTTTTTTGACCGTCATTCCACGAGGAGCCTGCCTTCTGATATACTTTTCAACCTCACACTGATGATCGCTGTCATGATCACTGTGATGATCACTATGATCCGCCATCTAACCTGCAATAAAACATAATCATTGTTATTGTTATATTTATCTATCCAAAATAAATAAATAGACAAGAAGATGAAAACTATGTAAAATAACTACTTGGAAATAGATAAAAAGCATATGATGTAAGTCTAAATTACCTTTTCCTTTTCTTGGATATAATTGTATTTGCAATTCGCGTCTTAGTATTTTTTTTTTGACGAATCGTAATCCCATCACTATGATCGTTTCTAACATACACAAAATCCTCTATAGGAGTACTTTCCCCTACAATTGGTAGTGACGTCCCAAAGAAAGGGTCGTCCTCAATACCATCATCATCGGTTGCTTGATCCTCAATGTCATTCACCAATTTTTTATTTGTCAATAAAACAATGGACCAATTTGTATCAACTGGATCAGTGACATAAAACACTTGTTGAGCTTGGGATGCCAAAATAAAAGGCTCATCTTTATATCCTAACTTATTGAAATTCACCCGCATGAACCCCGACTCATCAATCTGTAAACCACTATTATTGTCAACCCACTTACATTGGAACACAGGCTCCCGAAACATGTTGTAATCCAATTCCCATATGTGTTCAATGACCCCGAAGTATGACATATTCGCATATATGGGATTTCTGTCTTTGGCACTTGATGTATGCAAAGCTTGAGCTACAAGAGTCACCCCACTATTTTGCATTTTACTTTGATCATCATGGTTTTTTGTATAGAACGTGTACCCGTTCATTAGATAGCTGGTGTAAGAGAAAATTTGCATATTTGGGCCTTTTGCTAACCATCTCAATCTTTCTGAAATCGAGGAAGGATTCATAGCAAATTCGAAATCAATGTGCGCTTTTAGCCACACTATGAAACTCCGATTATGTTCTTTTGTTAACCAAACTTGAGTCTTATATGGGTGATCACTCTTAAGTATGTCCATGTGCTTGGAAACATATGAATCAACCTCAGTATCATTGTGCAAAACATATAAGTGTGCTTCATCTAGTTCTTTCCTTGATACCATCACTATTTTTGTTCCTGACATCCCTTTACTAATGCTTCCTAAGTGACGAGACCTTGGCAGTCCCACAGAATATTCAAGACTAGATAGATAGCCGGTACAGAACTCAATAGCTTCTTCAACTATGTAGCGCTCAACAATACAACCCTCGGGTCGTGATCGGTTTTTCACATAACCTTTTAATATCTTCATGTAACGCTCAAACGGATACATCCATCTCATGTAACATGGGCCACACAATTGTGTCTCCCTAATCAGATGAACTATTAGATGAATCATTATGTCAAAAAACGAAGGTGGGAAATACATCTCAAGCTCACACAAAGTGACAGTAATTTCTCTTTGCAATGATGGCAACTTTCCAGGGTCAATCACTCTACTACAAATCGCCTTAAAGAAGAAACTAAGTTTGGTTAGGGTCTTTCATCGATACAAGGTTCATAACATTTGAAGAGTAACCCTCTGGAACTTTAACTCCATGAAGAAACTTACAAAACACGGTCTTCTCCTTTTTAGATAAAGTATGAGCTGCCGGAGGTAGATATGTACGTGTACCCTTCTTTAACGGACCCAATTCTGGTCTCAACCCCATACTAAGCAAGTCCAACCTCGAGTTGATGGTATCTTTAGTCTTTCCTGGCATATTGAGCAAGGTACCGATGACACTTTCAAAGACATTTTTTTCAACATGCATCACATCAATGAAGTGCCTTACATATAATGACTTCCAGTATGGCAACTCAAAGAAAATAGACTTTTTCTTCCACCCCCGTTTGGCAAGCTCTCCTGCAAAAGGCTTCCCAAATTTAATGTTCAAACCTCTCACCTTTTCAAATAGTTGTTCACCCGTCAAAGCCATGGGAGCTTTACGGGTTTCGATATTCCCATTGAATGCCTTTTTCAACAATCGATACGAATGAGTAGATGGCAAAAACCTACGATGACCACAGTAGATATTCTTCCTACCATGTTCCAACCACATCCAATCAGTGTTATCTTCACATATAGGGCACGCACACTGACCTTTGTTACTGTACCCAGATAGATTGCCGTATGCTGGAAAGTCATTAATTGTGCCAAAAATCATAGCCCTCAGGGTGAAAGTTTCTTCTCTGAACCCATCATACACCTCTACTCCAGTCTCCCACATTAGCTTCAAGTCTTCAATTAACGGAGCCAAGTATACATCAATATCATTTCCCGGTTGCTTGGGCCCAGAAATTAACAAAGACAACATCATATATTTGCGTTTCATGCAAAGCCATGGAGGTAAGTTATAGATCGCCAAAATCACGGGCCATGTACTGTGGGAGCTACTCTGAATGCCGTGCGGATTAAATCCATCAGCAGACAATGCAAGTCGTAGGTTTCTTGGATCCAACCCGAAATCAGGATAATCAATATCAATTTTCTTCCATTGCGGAGAATCTGCCGGGTGTCGTAGCATGCCATCTTTAATCCTTTCATCATCATGCCATGTCAAGTGTTTTGCATCTTCTGAACTATGGTACATGCGCCTAAATCGAGGAATTATGGGAAAATACCACAACACCTTTTCTGGAGCAGATTCTTTCTTTTTATATCGCGATGCATTACATTTAGGACACGACTTTAACGAGGCATGTTCATTCCGAAATAAAATGCAATCATTGGGACAAGCATGTATCTTCTCATAGTTCAACCCAATGGACCCTAACATTCGTTTTGCATCATAGGTCCGAGAAGGGAGCACATTATCCTTCGGCAACATTTCTTTCAACAGTGCGAGTAATTCCGTAAAGCTCTTATCCGTCCATCCGTGGCAAGTTTTCAAGTTATACAACTTTATCACAGCCAATAGTTTTGTGAATTCAGTACAACCTGAATACAACGGTGTCTCCGCATCCGTTATCAATTTCTCAAACATTTGAGGACAATCATTAAGATCGTCTTCAACAGCCTTTGCCATCTCTTCAAATTCGCCCCCTTCAAATGTAGGTCTTTCGGTGTCAACCGGTGCACATCTCTCAGTACTATTACCCATATTTGAAGATTCACTTCTTTCCTCACCATGCATTGTCCAACAAGTGTAACTTTGATCTATTCTGTAACCCTTTAAATGTCCTGCCAACTCCTCTGCATTAACTGATTTTACATAACAACAACTCAAACAAGGACACTTCATGTTACTAGAAGTCCCTAAACGTTCAACAGCACACTTCACAAAATAATCCACTCCAGCAGCATATTCCTTGGACAGACGATTGGCAGACATCCACTCTCTATCCATAATTTCTCAGTATTTATTTATAATAAAATCCTGATAAGAGAACTTAAAAACCTATTATAGGTGACAAACAACAAACAATTCGCATATTTAGGCATATTTGATTTTACTTTGCTAGTTTCATTCACCACACATATACAAGTCCACATAACTTATATTCTTTTTCAAGTATAAATCATCATGGTTCAATCAAAACAGTTATTAGCAATTGATTTTTAGAATCATTGTTGTTGCCAAGACTAAGTTAGGTATCAATCTTTCATTTCAAGCACAACTAAAAGAAAAGGAACACATAAAATAAATAAGAGAGGCAATTTCAGTTTTAAATAAATAAATAGTCACTCTAGTTTTAAACAACAAAAGTACCTGAACAAGTGGAAGCAACAATGAACTCCAACCTAGGCGAACCACGCACCAGCAAATGAACCGAACTCTCGAACAGCGAATGCAAAGCTCCAACAAAACGAACTCGCAAAACCTAACAACAATTCACATATTCAGCAACAATCCTCAATTTCTCATGTTTAGAAATACATCACAAGTATCCCTTAACCTAGAACAACATTCAATTAACATGCATTTCACTAAATATCTCAAATTTATAAATACAACACAAGAATACCTTAACCTAGAGCAACATTAAATTAACAAGCATTTCATTTGGACATTTCAACAAACACTACACCTACATTTCCCCTCAAGTTTAGAAACACTTCACCCTTTCAAAGAACCAATCAACAAGCATCAAGTTTGAATCATCTAACTTAAGGTTTCAATGCCATTAAAATAACTAGAACAACAAGCAATCCTAAATATCTCAAATTTATAAAATCCCTTAACCTAGAGCAACATTAAACTAAAAAGCATTTCATTTGGACATTTCAACAAACACTACACCTACATTTTCCCTCATATTTAGAAACACCATTTCAAAGAACCAATTATCAAGCATTAAATTTCAATCATCTAACCTAAGTTACCAATGCCATTAAAATAATTAGAACAACATGTAATAATACTAACCTTAGTGAAAGAGAAACGAAAATGGGGAAGAAATGAGCTTCCAAGTACGAACCGAAATCCTTTGCAAAAATGGAGAAGTATGGAAGAGAAACGAAAGTGGGAAGAAATGAGCTTTGGAGAAACGAAAATGAGAGCAGCCACGAGGGAGGGTGAGAACGAAAATGAGTGTGAGAACGAAAATGAGAGTGAGCACGAAAATGAGGGTGAGAACAAAAATGGTGAGCTAGAGTGTGAGAGTGAGCGCGAGAGAGAAGAGAGCAAGAGACTGTGCGTGATACCCGTTGAGAAGAGAGGAAAATAACGAAATAAAAAAAAGAGCAATGGGCAGCGTTTTAGCAAGAAGCGCTACCCATTGCCTAGCGCTTTTTAACAATAGCCAGCGCTTCCAATACAGGCGCTGCCTATTGGCCTTGCGCGTTTAAGCAATAGCCAGCGCTTCATATAAGCGCTACCTTTGGCCTTGCGCTTTTTTGCAATAGCCAGCGCTTCCAATACAGGCGCTACCTATTGGCCTTGCGCGTTTAAGCAATAGCCAGCGCTTCAGTATAAGCGCTACCTTTGGCCTTGCGCTTTTTTGCAATAGCCAGCGCTTCCAAATATAGGCGCTACCTATTGGCTTGCGCTTTTAAGCAATACCCAGCGCTTTCAATATAAACGCTGCCTATCCCTTTGACCGTTTCCCCTTACCTAGCGCTTTTTAATAAACGCTGCTTAAGGTAGCGCCTATTTTTCCTAATTCTGGCGTAGTGAAAAGAGATACACGATTCAGATTCCCAAAAAAGTCAAGGTTTTATTGACAACAAGGATAGTGGCACTACCGTCCAATTTGAGAGAATATTGTGACGGTTGGGCTTAAAGTTGGAATACCGTGTTTCTGATTGATTGCCAAGTCACATAGTCAAACGATTCAGTGTCGTTTGATCATGATCGAACGGTTCGTAATAAATTGAAATGTCTGCAGATGAATCGTAGTCATACACCGATACTTTTTTATTTAGAACCACAAATTGTTTAGTCTATCACTGAACACACCTGCCCAATATGTGACGGAAAATAATGACATGGTTTCGAATTTTCATTTCTCAGTCAATTTATTATTCAGTTTAAAGCCTCGTAATTAACGAGTAAAATATTAAATTACACACATTTCGAGTGTTTTATTAATTAATCAATTTTAAAAATAATAAACAAATAAAATCAATTTATACTTATAACTAAGTAATAACTAATGACTTTCTCTCTCTATTCGTCTATATAAAGTCATTCTTGAGTCTCCCTCAAGACATGAATACAACCCACTCATGGCCGGCCCAATATTTATGGAGGCCTAAAGTCAACTCAAATATGAGGCTTATAAAATAATAAAGTAACATAAACTCTTAAGATTTGATTCAATATATTTTTAACTCTATTCTCTTGAATTTTAAAAATATTGTTGTGCAATTTAATAACAACAAAATAATACGGATAAAAGTTCAAGCTCCATTAAAAATATTATTTGAATAACTTACATAAATAACTTAAGTTTTGTAAAAATAAATAAATAATTTAAGTTGGATAAATTAAGATCTTTTACTTAATACAAAATTGAACTATCAATAGTTAGAGTTGTAATTTAAAAAATAAGATAGTAACAATAGGAAAAAAAAACCAGTAACTAAAATGCTAAGAATAATTTCTTTTGACAGAAAATATAGTTAAAGCAAGTAAGTACTAATGATAAAATGAAAACATTAGAATATTTAAAAAAAACATATTGGAGGAGCGGATAATTGGATATTGGAGGAGAGACTGTGCGTGTGAAATCCGAATGGGACTGAGAAGGTAATTTTCGAATTGTAGTAAGGGTAAACATGTCATTTCGCATCATAAACCTCCAAAAACCTCCTCAAATTGTGGGAATTTGAAAATGGACCATTAGGAGGGGTTAAGAGGGCTTACCAAAATCCCCAAAACCATCCCCTTGTTTTTTTAAACTCCCAAACAAGGGGTTCCTTCCCCATAAACCCTCCCTTCCCCTACTAACTCCCCCTCCCAAACAAACCTTATAAAATTTATACAATTTATAACTGTTGTGATGAGAAATCATTGTTTAGTCAATGAACAGGCATCACAAATATTTATAACAATTGTTGTTCTGTCTCAAAGAATATTGTATGATCAAGTCATATAGAATGAATTGTGTGATCATACGGTTGTTGATTAAACAAATATTGTATGACTTTCCTTTGACAAAAAATAAATATTATATGATAAGATGTCCTGTTTGTAAATATTGTATGATCGCGATATACACGTATTGTGTAATCATAAATATGTAATTTATTCATGTAGAACAATTGTATGAATTGTCATTATATGAATTATATAATATCTTTTTATTAAGTGAATTATATAATTATAAATATTGTGTTAATCAAAAAATAATAATTATAAATATTGTATGAGTATTATGAATTAAGTTAAATAAAAAGAACAGTTATTTTATGATCGTTAAATTAATAACAATAAATTAAATAAACTATACGAGACACAATATCAAAGGTTATAAAGCAATCGACATGAAAAATATATACATGTGATGGATTTAATGATATTTAATTAAGTAAAAATTACAATGGCCAATTGGCCAAACAATATGTTTTGAAAATATATTTTAACATGAAAAATATTATTAGATAAAAATTTTATTTGTTGAGAAATTTTGGATTTTAGTGCCACAAATAATTGGAAACAAATTATCCACTTGTTCAAACCCTTCTTTTTGGAAAAATAAAATAAAATATTTTGGACTAAAGCTGTTATAGGCTATCTACCATGTTATTTAGCACAAATCAAAACAAAAGGATAAAAAGAGGGAAGGCGGTTTAACATTTGAGTTAGGCTAAACTTTGTTATTTTAATGGAATTTATAATACATATTATATACCAATAAAATTTTGAGGCCTTTTTTTTGTCAAATTTTGTGAGGCCTAAAGCCCTATCTTGGGTCTCTAGGCCTATTGAGCCGGCGCTGAACCCACTTCACCAAATTCTCATAGAACAAACACAAGACCACCGACCTGCTTGTTGTTCTTCTACTTATTGTTCCTCACTTCTAGTTGAAGGTAAATACTCAACCCTTACACTACACTTCCGTTTTCGATTTTATAAATTTAATTAAATTATGTATACCTTTTAATGTTCTCTACGAAAAGAAGTAAACAAATAAATGATTTTTTTAAGTTCAACTAACCATTGTACCGTTTGATCTAACTTGATTCTTTTTTACCTTAATTAGGAAATTGTTACATGGTTCACATAGGTTTTAAATCCACTGTTATCTACAACAATGTAAGTCATTTTACAATTGAATTTAGAATTTAGTTTATACCCTAACACAAAACATCTTATTTACAGAACTTCATTCGTATTCCTGGTGATTTTTTAGCACATGAAGATTTATTCAAGCACCGATTACTAAAGATGGAGACATATATATTGTGGAACAACTGTGGAAGCCTGACTAACATTTGCCGGAGATCGTGAACCACATTTATATATGAATCCTAACTAGTTTGTATCACCCGTGCCAGCATAGGTTTACAGCTTTTTTTACTAGTAAATTTAGAATTACACTACAAATAAATTTGGTAGATAAAGACATATATATATATATATATATATATATATATATATATATTAGTATGAATGGGACGTAAAACAACATAAGATGTTGAATTTGTCATTTCGTCTAAGTAATGACAAAGTTCTAGTGCTCATCCCAGTGTCTTTATAGAACTCCTGTTCTGGTCCGATCCCGGAAAGCACTCCAGCAACATCTACATAGGGATAAAAAAATGCTGTATTAGTATCAATTCCGCAAGGTGTACTATATTTTTGGACAATGTAGTTACTGACCTACTAAATAAGCCCTGTTGAAATCTTGTTCGAAACACTGCTCTGGTGGGGTGAAATCGTAGGGGGGGATAGGTACCTCAGCAGCATCAATTTGCTTTATCAAAGCATTGTATTTAAAATGAAGCTTATAATCGTGCCTCGCGGCACGGTAGTCACCAAGATTAGGAGCAACCACGAACTTTGAGATGTTGTACACAGATCCTTCCAGGATACACCTATCATGCTTGTAGATGTAACTTTTATCTGTGTGGGCCTATATCTTGGTGCCCTTTTTCACATAATGTTTAATTGATTAATTCCACAAATATATTTCATAGGAGTAAATGATTGATATGTAAATGTAAGATTGAATGCAAAAGCTGATTTAGTTGACAATAACGTCTATTGCACGATATTCATTTCAGATCAGTCATGATAGTATACTGTATACAGTTGTCTCCAATGATGACCATTGGTTCTACATAACTGCTATTACAGTTAGGAGAAATTGTGTGTTGAACATACAATGGTGTAATAGAATTCATGTTTGTGGATCCTATTATTTGTTCTTATATACGTTTTTAGGTATACATATCACACACAGCACATAATGATCCTAGTAGGCCAAGATTTGATTTCTTATCACACTGATGTCATATCATGAGTATATATTTTTTGGGAACCAAATTGATTCGAAAAATTCAAAACAAATCGTAAGTGAGTAAACATATTTAGATGAAGACGGGCGAAAATGATACTGAGTAGTAATTGATGAGCAAGTAAATACGAAAAATTAATTAGCTTATAACCATAGATTTGAAGGTTCTTTGCTTCAACGATTAAATTTGCTAATCATATAATTTGAAATAGAAACGAAATGGTACAATGTTTGATCCGTAATCAAGCACCAAAACACTTATGGCATGAATACAAAACATAGGGAGCCAGGAATACATTCAGTTTCGAGGCCATTGATCACAGACATTGTTCTCCATCCTGTATGGGGCATATATGCGTTTCCTAACACGTAGACCAATACCAACACTACCGGGGAAGCCAGAGGATATTTGCATACCATCAATTCTGAAACCTGTAGGTAACGGTGTAGTTACGGCTATAGCTTCGCAGTAACAGCGGTATTCCTATGCAATGCATGATGAAATTATCAGACGTTAATAATCATAAAATTGAATCTTGAATAGGATGGGTACATGTATGATTAGAATTCACTGAGTTAGTTGGATATTACCTCTTCGTCAAGTTGGTACAACACGAATTGATCGATTATTTCTTTAACCATGCATATTTTTGTTACATTGTAACCGTTTCGGCCTCCGATAGTGACTCGGTTGATGGACTCTATTTTAAAAAGATAGGTCTTAAACCAATTCCCATCCAGTGCAAAAGGAGTTGAAATCTATTAATCAGGAAAACATAGATAATCCCGTGTACAAAGCTGGTAGTTAATATGGTAGAATAAATTATTACAGTAACACCATTCTGGAAAACATAGCAAATTAATCAGGAAAACTTGGAATTTAAATATATGTTGCTTTGATAGAGCAAGTAGAAAATAGCAAATCAAATATACAATGGATATGCAACGAACTCTATTGTGTTTGGAACACCTGCTATGGCTACGATAATATACTATGCTTTGATTAATTTATTAGAAAATTAAAAAATGTAAGATTAATCAAACAAATTACTAAAGGACATTTTTGTAATATAAACAGGATATTACTTGTTCGCTATCGTGGTTGGTCAGCAAGTGTTGGCCGTAAAAGTGAAAAGCAGATTCCCCGCGGAGAGCGAATAAGGTGGTTCCAGTGTAGTTTTCAACTTCAATATCAATTCCTAATCTAAAAAAAAAACAATGAAATCTGTGTTAAAGCATAGTAAACATTGTGTCTATGAATCTTTGTAAAATTGAATGTATGATAAAGTATGGTTAGAAACATTACACACTAGTTGAGACGATATGAACAATATGTGCCATCACGACATACAGTGCTTCTTGTAAAAGAGATAATTAAAAGAGGGACCTGGATCATAATGTATGTGAAGGAGGTTCCTAAATTTATTTATATTACCTCCGGAGGAAGTGCAGCATGTAAGAAATCTATGTTGACATATTGGTATCGCTGAAGGAAGTCATCAAAAAATGAATGAGGAACAATCACAAGACCACCGACCTGCTTGTTGTTCTTCTACTTTTTGTTCCTCACTTCTAGTTGAAGGTAAATACTCAACCCTTACACTACACTTCCGTTTTCGATTTTATAAATTTAATTAAATTATGTATACCTTTTAATGTTCTCTACGAAAAGAAGTAAACAAATAAATGATTTTTTTAAGTTCAACTAACCATTGTACCGTTTGATCTAACTTGATTCTTTTTTACCTTAATTAGGAAATTGGTACATGGTTCACATAGGTTTTAAATCCACTGTTATCTACAACAATGTAAGTCATTTTACAATTAAATTTAGAATTTTTTTTATACCCTAACACAAAACATCTTATTTACAGAACTTCATTCGTATCCCTGGTGATTTTTTTGAAGCACATGAAGATTTATTCATGCATCGATTACTAAAGATGGAGACATATATACTGTGGAACAGCTGTGGAAGCTTCAATAACATTTGCTGGAGATCATGAACCACATTTATATATGAATCCTAATATTATTATAAATACTGTTAATCTTCGACCAAGGGTGAGTGCAGAAATTCAGTTTCAATACAATGAGAGACGTCAGAAGTTCATTAGAACTTGCCAACGGCCACAACACTTTGTTGATGTTGAAGGAGCACCCAAATATGAGGAACATTAAGATATGTAGCATTTTAATGGCTTAATTTCAGATGTAGTTTAATTTATAATATTTTGTTGAACTTCCCTTGCTTCCAAGGTTGAAATTTAAATATCATTCTTTTACATGTTATTTCTACTTTGCAAATTTTAAAATATGAATTAGTTTTTATTATTTCACTTGAACAATTTTAGTTTTATATATCATTTTTAATTTTTATTCTTTTACATTTTATTTCTACTTAAACAATCAGTTTTTTCACTTAATCCATTTCTAACACATGTTTTGGTAATTGAACATATATTTAAACCGATAGAATATTCGTGAAATAATTCACTAAAAATCGTCTTCATTTATTTCCAAACAAAAGGGTAATGCTCTTCCTAGCAAAGAGATTTCACGAAGTGTGACCCACGAACAATGTGTTGGGCCATGCGGTGCCCATGTTTTTTTTTAACACCAATTCATCTATTTTTATTGACGACTGGATTTTCATACACGTCATTCGTTGGTGGTTTTAATGAAATTTTTTGTGGGATATAGTAGTGCTACAAACAAACTAACGTGTAACCATGTGTTTGAAAAATAGTATTCACCAGACTCAACATTGTTTAAAAATAATATTCGACTTTTGATAACGTGTAACCATGTGTGTGAAATAATGTATAACCATGTGTGTGAAAAATATCATTGTTTAAAAAAGTTTTCACCAGACTGAACATTTTCTTATTTTCAGCAATAGTGTATGTTGAAAACATAGCATGATCACGGCGAGCAAAGCCAGTAACCATCTACCAACCTTCGTTTTCACCAACAATGTTGATTTCAGAAATTATAGCAACAAATTGCTATTCAGTCAGGTTAGCCTGCGGGGGCAAAGCTTGGCATGTTCCTACACTTGCGAGTCATATGACCTGGCCTCTCACAATTGAAAGCGAGTCATATGACCTGGCCTCTCACAATTGAAATAACTAAATGGAGGAGCAACATCATTTCTAGGTGGGGGGGTTTATATTGCAATATATCGTGAAAAACATAACTTTTCAAAAAATAATGTTATTGCTAATGAGGCCAAAAGCAATTCTATGATATAAAATCATTAACCGTTAAGTGTTAACCACGAACGACAATAAAAGTTATGAATAATAAAAAAATTCTGCAATTTCAAATTCAAGAGATGATTATTCTCTTTCCGTAGAATTAAAAATTATGGACATAATCATTCTCATTCTATTATTAGACCGTATTATGAAAATCATTCTCTTTCCAATAATACATTGTATAGAGAAAAATCAATTATCTTTCTATAGGAATTCATTCTCTTTCCATATAGAGAAAATAATTCTCTTTCTATAGGATATTTCTTTTAGCTATTTTATCTCTTCTTTTCTGATTAGCCGTTTCAGTGAGCACTTGGAATGTCATCTTTTAAACGTTAACAACATTTTTCGCATTAAATAAAAATTTATTTTGTTGCCATTTATTTATATGACATTCTTGAAAATAAACAATTTGATGAATTAGAAACAACAGAGTCAGTAATGTCTTCGGTAGTAATGGCTAAATTTCGAAACATAACTTCTCAAAAAATAATGTTATTGCTAATGAGGTACTCTTTGAAAATAATGTTGTTGTTTTTGAGTTTCAGAAAAATATTTAAGACATTTGGTGGCAGTGTTGTGGTCAGTTAGTGTGCATGCTCTCTCTTTTATAAAATTGGGTACTCTTTGACCCCAACCAAGGTGTGAAATCCATACTCCTGTGATTGGACCAAAAGGCCTCCCTCTACATATTAAGCAGAAAACAGAGGCGCCAAAACTTCCACTCAATTTCTATAATATCCGCTGAGAAAAAAGATCAATATATAAGTGCACCATCAAGAACATTAAAACTTCCTTTTCTTATATCAATATTATTTCAAACACACAAAGCATTTCATTTTCACCACCGCACACGATGTCGTCTCGTTGGCATCCATCAAAGAAAACTAATGTCGATGAAAGCACACCAAAACCAAACTGGCTTGAACTTCCAAGAGACATCACAGCAAACATTCTTCAAAGGCTCGATGCTTTCACCATTTTTACGAGGCCACGTAAGGTGTGTTCTCTATGGAGGAGCATTTACAAAGACCCTTTCATGTGGCGTACTATTGATATGGGTATGAAGTATATCTATGATTTACCACGACATCGTCATGAGTCTGAATCTTTGAGAACCATGTGTCGCTATGCTGTTGATCTAAGTTGTGATCATCTTCAAGATATTCGTATGTATAAATTTGGTACTGATGATCTCCTCAAATACATTGTTGACAGGTGTTCTTTACCGTACTTCTGACCTTGGAGGTCGGTCCGAGGTAGTTGGTAGATGTGGTCCTTGATGACGAACGTTCCGGTCGAGGTTGAGGTGTTGGTCCTGCAATGACACTCCGACGATCAAGTCAGTGAGGTAGTCAAACAGAGTATTTTTATGAGTTGAATAGCTTACCATTAATGAGCATTGAATGTGGTATTTATAGGTTTTGAATGGTGTTGACCTAATGATTAGGAACCGTTGGATGTGTTGGCTGCATCTGAAGTGTTGAATTATGGGCTCACCTAAGAGGATGGGCCAGTGAGAAAATGGGCCTCCGGGGACTGCAAATAGTAACAGACTAATTACCATAACAGTTGCCCCCCAAGTCTGGTCGTCTGATAGGCGATCTTGACTTTTATAACTGTGTGAGCGATCTCGACCATGCCGATTTATACGAGGTTTAGAAGACGTCGACGTCTCCGAGCTTCATATGTCACGACGTTAAGAGACTGTACGCCTTCTAGGAAATCAGAGAGACGCATAAAGACAAATCTTCGTGATATGTGCCACGCATTAAATGCCTCTGACAGGGTACGTCTTTTCATAACTGCTAATGATGGTGACACATCGTTTTGCGTGTGCGGTTTAATTCCTGTTGATTGGACCCGTCGCTTTGTTTCTGAGGCCCAGCTTCTTGGCCCACTATAAATAGGGAATCAGTTCCTTCATTGTGTTTGTTACGCGAGGGTCGGTTTGTTCCAGTGCATTTCAATCGTTCGAGATCGCAAAGCCAGACTTCCGCTTGATCCTAATCCCTTCATACGTCGTTTATGAGGTTAGTTTTGTCCAAAAACCTTTCTCCTCCTTTCTTTTTATGTATAAGGTCGAAACTACCTTGGTCCTCTTACCCTCCCTCAGAGTGGGGGCCGTCAGGTCGGGTTCCGACTTGCTCGTGAACCCATTTGCGGCGTTTAACCCTGACATCTCGTCCCCCATTTCTGCAGGTCTGATCTGGCGGTCACTAAGCAAACTCCGAGACAAATCACCGCCAAACCCCCAGAGTTAGCAACTAAAATGGCCTCGGGCGGTGGAGTTCCTGCTGGGGATCTCCGAGACGATCGCGTCGATGCTCCCGATGTTCAAGATAAGATTGAATCTACTACTCCAGACGAACAAGACCACCTGGATTCGGCTCCGACCAGCGAGCAAGCCGATGAGGATCTAGACGTTGAAAATCTCACGTCCGACCCCAACGCTTCTGAAGCAAATGACGAATCATCTGGAGATCGAGGCGAAGAAAAAGATAGTGACGACGATGGTGATGATGATGACAACGACGATGGGGACGACGAATCTGGGGACGACATGTCCGAGGAAGAAATCCAATCTGGGGAAAACCAAGGGAGCTCACAAACTCGTGGATCAGGCGAGGCCGAAAATATGACGGATGATCCTTCGATCGAGGATTCCTGCGACGCGCCTATTGATCAAGAGAGAAGAACTGCCAACCCTCCAGGAAGCAGTCGATCTTCGGCTATATCTGCAGATGGATATTCCAGCACTGGCCTCGGTGTTTCAAATGTTCCAGCCAGGGAAGCACGTCCTTACGATTGGGTTTCAAGCTCGGTTTTGGAGACAGAGTCGGTTTATCGATCTTTCCATAATCTCGGAGCTGTTATGAAGAAGATTAATGGTCGTTCGGACAGAATCTGGAGGGTCGAAGGGATGAGGGACGGTGAACACGTGGCTACTTGGGCAGGGGATTTCAAGTTTACGATGTACCACGTGACGATCAAGGATATGAACATCCGACCTCCTTTTACTTGTCTTCAGCAAACCGTACTGGCCAAGTTGGACGTTGCACCTTCTCAACTGCACCCTAATGCATGGGCATTCCTCCGAGCTTTCGAGCTCTTGTGTATTCATTTGGAAAGGCCGGTGTCGCCCACGCTGTTCTTTCACTTGTTCGAGCTTAACCGGAATAGTGGCAAAAAGAAGGCCGCTAATTTCGGGCGTGAGCATGTGAGTTTCCGATCAAGGCGAGGTTCGAAAATCTTTCGAGCTTACACTGATTCCTTGCGAGGTGATTGGAAGAAATTTTTCTACTGGGTGGAGCTCGTGAACGACAAGGCTGTGGACTGTGTGGGGAAGTTCGGATCCGATGGTCAGACGCTGGAATCCACTAAGTTTCCTATTGGCTGGAGCAATGGGCATTACAACCGATCTACGCATTCTTATGCCGTTGGTGAGAAAAAGCTGGGTGTGGAAGATCGTCTTACCAAAAAGATCTTGGCCTACATTTCTGACCAAATCCCTTACAAAAAGGCGAAGTATAGGGGTATTCCTACCCACGTCATTGTTAAGGCCGCTAAGAAGCGCGACGTGCAAAGAGTTTTAGGTTTGATTAAGATCATTACCGTGCCTTTTTTGTTTTCCTTTCGTATTTGACTAACAATTTTTCTTTGTTCTCATTGCAGATACTATGGCTTCTAAGAGGCTCGCTCGGATGAAGGAGTTGGCTTTCAGGCAGGTGGAGGAGGCTGTCGATATTGACGACGATTCCCAACGATCTGATCCTATTCCCGATGCTATCCCTATCAGCATTGTCAAGCAAGGTGATCTGAACGCCGATGATCGGGGCAAAAATGTGCAGTCCTCTGATGCCGCATCTCTTCAGAAAAGATCTACCGACGTTGGTCCTTCGGTAAAAAGGAAACGTGACGATCTTGAAGTCGAGAAGAGCGTCAAAAAGGTCAAAGACTCAAAAAAGGTGAAGCATAAGGTCAAAGCTGTTCCTCTGTCTGAGGAATTTTTGGAACAGAACTTTGAGGAATGGCGGGTTGATCCTATCGCAGCTTCTGCGCAGATCTTCCTGAATTTGGCTGAGGTGCATAAGGTCCAGAAAGAAAAGTATGAAAAACGAGCTGAAGGTAACGTCGTAAACCGAGCACGTTGTTTCTTTCAGGTCGTCGATTTTAGATTCTAAGTATAACTCCTTTTTGTTCATTTTCCAGAGTTGGTGAGTGCGGAGAAAGAGAAGAATTTTCAGATCCTGCAAGAGCTGACCGCAAAAAACACTACTCTGGCCAAAGCTAATTCCGATCTTGAGATGTTGATGAAAGGTAGGAAAAGTCTTGAAGAAGCCCGAAGCGCCGCTTTAGCAAGGGCCGATAATGCCAAAGCTAAGGTAAAAGATTTGGAGGGTCAAATCAAGGTCTTGGAGGCGTCGGAGGATGAAGCAAAAAAGAAAGTGGGAAGTCTCGAAGGTCAGGTAGTCGAGCTTCGGAGAAAACTTTCAGCCGTTGAAGATAAAGCAGAGGTTAGTTCCGATCCTGAAGCTCAGATCGCTGTTTTACGAGCCCAACTTGCGAGATCCCAGACAGCTCTTAAGAAGAGTCAGGAGGAAGCTCAAGAGGCTGCTTGAGAGGCGGTCGGTCTTTATGAAGATGGTTTTAAGAAGGCTTTGAAACAAGTTGCTTTGGTTCATCCTTCCCTGCAGTTGGATGACAAGATCATCAACGCCGAGCATGAAGTGGAAGATGATCGAATTGTTGAGACCAACATGAAGACGAAAGCGAAGACCGTGATATTTCCTCTTCTCGATGCTTGATACTTGTGTAGCAACTTTCGCAGGAGTTCTGAGTCTATCCATCGCCAAACGATCTTGCATAGACTCAGAACTGTGCTTAGTTTTCTTTTCTGGTGATAGGAGTGTGTGATTTTGAACTTGAGGACTCGGCCGTATCCGAGATGGTCTGTAATGAAATTTAACTTCGTATATTTTTTTTAAAGTTATTATCGTCGTGTGCTAGCTTGATATTTAACATCGTGTTTCGACATCGTTTTGTGTTTACGAATGCATTTAATATTCGCTAGTCACGTACGTCGTCCTAAGGGCAGTTTACCGAGACTCGGCCCAGATTTAACTCGCCCTTTTGGGATCTTGGCAACTGCGGCCAATGGTCGTTCTAGAAATCTGCGTTCCTGAAGACCAACTCTCGTTAAAACGGTTTACCAAGACTCGGCTCGGATCTAACCTGTTTTAAAGAGTCGCGACCTGATATGGTCGCGGGGAGATCGTAAGATCGGTCCCTGTTCGATTTACCTTATTTGAAAAATAAAGATGTTATGAACGTGGGTGCCACTTTAATTGATGAGTAAATCATTACAGCGGGTTGGCACGCCTAGAGGCGGCGTCCTTAAGGAGAAAATTGCCTTTCGAGAAAAGGACTTTTCAAACGGATGCAACGGAGTTTTTAACCATAGTATTTCTTCAGCTTGGACGCATTCCAAGTTCGCTCGATCGGCTTTCCCCTGAGGGTCTCAAGTGAAAAAGCTCCGTTGCCGGTCTTGGATTTGACACGGTAGGGTCCTTCCCAGTTCTGCGCGAGTTTTCCTTGACCGGCATTTTTTAGTCCGACGTCGGCCCTTCGAAGCACTAAATCCCCGGCCTCAAAATCTCTTGGGACGACCTTGGCATTATATCGAGTTGCCACTCCTTGTTTGACAGCGGCCTCCCTAAGAGAGGCCCGTCCTCGGACTTCGTCGATTAGATCAAGTTCCTCTAGGAGGGCTTGGGTATTTTCATCCCGAGGCTTGGGGTGTGACGTCCTCCAGCTCAGTTCCCCAATTTCGACAGGGATGACTGCCTCGCTGCCATAAGAGAGCCTGAAAGGTGTTTCTCCTGTTGAGCTTTGAGGAGTCGTCCTATAACCCCAGAGGACGTATGGTAATTCTTCGACCCAATTGCCTTTGGCGTCGTCAAGTCGTTTCCTCAGGCCGTTGAGGAGGACCTTGTTTGCTGCTTCGACTTGGCCGTTAGTTTGGGGGTGTTCTACCGATGTTAACCGGTGCTTGATTTTAAGGTCAGCCATTAACTTTCTGAAACCAGCATCAGTAAACTGAGTTCCATTATCCGTTATCACAACTTCGGGGATCCCGAACCTAGTCATGATGTTTTTCTTAAAAAACTTGATGCAGTTTTTAGCCGTGATGGTGGCCAAGGGCTCTGCTTCTATCCATTTGCTCATGTAGTCGACTGCCACTATGAGGTATTTCACCTGCCCGGGGGCTGCTGAGAATGGCCCTAGTAGATCAATCCCCCACCACGCAAACGGCCACGCAGAGGACAAGGTCGTCAGATCATTGGGTGGAGCGACGTGGACATGGGCGTGGATCTGGCACTTCTTGCATTTCCTAACGCAGTTCTTGGCGTCGGCGTCCATGGTGGGTCAGAAAAAACCGGATCGGAGTGCTTTTCGAGCTAGCGACCGGGCTCCAAGATGTTGGCCACAGATCCCTTCATGTATTTCTTTCAAAATATAATCAGCCTCTTCTCCTTGTACGCATTTTAGCAGGGGGGAAGATAAGCTTCTTCGGTATAGAGTTCCATCGATTACTGAGAATGCCGAAGCCCTTCTTCTGATGAGCTTGGCTGCTTTTTCGTCGCCTGGTTCTTGACCTGAGATGATATAGTCCAAGATTGGCCCAATCCAACTTGTGCTTTCTTCCAACACACAGATAGTCGAAATAAAGTCGGATTCAAGGGGAACACTGGCCTGGTGGAGCGTTTCTTGGATGATAGTCCTGTGATTTCCAGAGATCTTCGTACTGGCGAGCTTTGAAAGAATATCAGCCCTTTGATTCTCCAACCTCGGTACGTGTTTTACTTCTGATTTTCGAATTGTGATAATAGTTCTCGAACTCAGACCAGGTACTTCTGCAACGTCGGATCCTTCGTCTCATACTTTTCCGAAATCTGGGAGACCACCAAGAGAGAGTCGGTGTGCAAGCGTATCCGAGGGACTCGGAGGTCGATTGCTAGTCGAAGACCGGCAATGCAAGCTTCGTACTCTGCTTGACTATTTGAAGTTTGGAAGTTGAAGGCTAAGGATACCTCAATGACCACCCCATCCGGACTTTCCAACATGATGCCCGCACCACTTCCCTTGGGGTTCGAGGATCCGTCCACATGTAGGGCCCAGATCTCGTTTTCAGGGTCAGCAGGTGTCATTTCAGCTACAAAGTCGGCGAGGACTTGGGCCTTCAGTGCAACTCTGCTTTCATACTTAATTCCGAACTCCGAAAGCTCGACCGCCCATTTTATCATTCGGCCTGCCAGGTCGGGTCTGTGCAGTATATGTCTGATAGGGTAGTTAGTTCGCACGACCACCTGGTTAGCCATGAAGTAAGGTCGTAGACGCCGAGCTGCGACAACTAAGGCCAGTGCTATCTTTTCAATCTTTTGATAACGAACTTCGGCCCCATGTAGGACTTTACTTGCGAAGTAAACTGGGCTTTGCCCGACCTCGGTCTCTCTTACGAGAACTGCCCCCAATGCTTCTTCCGAGATCGATAAGTATAGGTACAGAATCTCTCCCTCATTGGGCCGGGTCAAGATCGGAGGTTCGGATAGTACCTTCTGGAGTTGCTTAAGTGCTTGGTCTTGTTCGTCAGTCCAAACGAACTCCTTCTCTTCCTTTTTTAACAACTTGAATAAAGGGAGGGACTTGAAAGCTGCATTTGAGATGAAGCGAGATAGGGCGGCAATCATGCCGCTGAGCTTTTGGACTTCTTTCTTCGATGTTGGGGTGTGCATTTCCGTGACTACCTTGCACTTGTCAGGATTTGCCTCAATCCCTCTTTCAGTGAGGTAGAATCCGAGGAATTTTCCAGCTCGGACCCCGAAAGTGCATTTTTCAGGATTCAGCCTCATGCTATTCTTTCTTACCTCAGCAAAAATCTCTCTAAGATCGGATACGTGAAGGTTGCCTTTCGCGCTCTTTGC
Organism: Astragalus glycyphyllos; assembly: GCA_963573325.1. Classification (NCBI taxonomy): domain Eukaryota; kingdom Viridiplantae; phylum Streptophyta; class Magnoliopsida; order Fabales; family Fabaceae; genus Astragalus; species Astragalus glycyphyllos. The sequence goes on along the minus strand of OY754307.1, from coordinate 49,646,625 downwards.
AATCATATCATCAAGGTAGACTTCTACATTCCTCCCAATCTTCCCTTGGAAAACCTTGTTCATCATTCTTTGGTAAGTGGCACCAGCGTTTTTCAAACCGAAGGGCATGACCTTGTATGCAAAGTTTCCAAGGTCCGTCATGAAGGCCGTCTTTTCTTGATCAGGGGGGTGCATGGCGATTTGGTTGTAACCAGAGTATGCGTCCATAAACGATAAGAGTTGGAAACCCGATGCGTTGTCAACCAGACGATCTATGCTGGGGACCGGGAAGGCATCTTTTGGACAAGTGATAACTCTATTTTATATAGAGTTATTTGTGCTTTTTCACTTAAATAAATGCCCAATATCAAGTCTATTATATGTTAAATATGTTAGTATGAATAAAATAACAACATTTATGGTTTACAGATAAGAGAAGTCCATAACTTAGCATTTTATAGTATATTGGTATGTTTGATGTGTTTGTTCAGTGCAGCCGCAGTTTAGTGCAAATGCACCAGTTGATGCAACTGCACCAGGCAGTGCAATTGCACTTGGTGCAACTGCACCACTCTGTACCGAAGCAGCTCACAACCCCACATTGGAAGCACCTCAATTCTTACCATTGCCATAATGCTTAGTTGGATTGCTGCTTGCTCAGAAGTCACATGGGAACACATGGCCACTTGCAAAGGAGGCGCCTACAATCAAAAAGGCTTCACAAAAATCTATCTTACAAGACATGTGGCAACCATTTGTTGGACCACAAATTTTGGATGAGTGTTGAAAGCCAAGCTGATCTTCAACTTTTAAAAAGTAACCATGGTTTGGTTAACTTAACTCAGCAAGGAAACCTCAACATGAAGGAAATCTCCAAGGCTATAAATAGGACTCAAATTCCTCACTTGAAAATATTCCAAATTGTAGAGAATCATATCATATATCATATAATCTTTTTATGTTATTTTTAGTTTAGTTTTTCTTAGTTTCAAAGTTTTATTTTCTTATAGTTTCATAGTGTTAGTTTGAGAGGAAGGTAAGAGGAAGTTTACAACTTCTATCTCCACTTCTTCAAGGAGCTAATAGGTGCAAGAAATTAGTTGAAAGCAAATATATGCAAGAGTTTTCCAATTGTTACTACTTTGAATCCTCTTGTAGTTTTTCCTATTGCAATATGTTTCCATTCAAATATATTTGCTTTATCATGTCCAACATGAGCTAAACTCTTTTGAGTTGGGATGTTCTAGCTTTCCAATGATCTTTTGAGGAAAGTTATTGTGTTTTCAAATGGTGTAAGTACTTTAGTTCTTGTGTTTAAATTCTTAATCTTGTTTAAAGTTGATCACTTAGAACAAGTAGAGTTATATTCACTTAATTGGCTTATAACTAGAAATCAAGAACTAAGTAAGGATAAGTGTTTAATAAAGCTTTTTGTTAAAACTTGTTTTAATGAAGTTAGCTTGTTAATTTCCTTGTTAATTCTTAACTTAAGGTTAACATAGTCCTTACATTAAAATGTAGAGAACTTAAGATACAAGAGTGTACTTATTTAAGCAACTTGGATCATCTGTAAGGGGGCGAGAGAGGCACTGACAACCCTACTCTTTACCGCAAAAAAACAGGATCATATTGAGCTTATAACGAAACTCTGACGAAAGTAGCTGACTAGCACACACTGGTGCAACTGCACTAAGTGCAATTGCACCACAAGAAAACACAATACACTCAAAAGTGACTTAGCTTGTGAAAACATTCCAACTCTCATTCTCAACTGATTTCCTACACAAATTACTTGCTTTCTGTTTATTTATTTTCATTTCAACTTCAACCAAAACCCAAAAATCTGAATAGTGTAGTTGCACTAATTTGCATTTCTTTACAATAACATATAAGAGTTAATTCAATCTCTGTGGGTTCGATCTTTTATACTATAACTTGTGACTGTGTATACTTGCACATTTTGGTATCTATTTACACACCACCAAGTTTTTGGCGCCGTTGCCGGGGATTGTCATTAATTTTTGTTGTTTTAAAGATAGTAGATTAGTGTTTATTTTTTTGTTTTGTTATTCTGGTATTTTGTTTTTCTGTGCAGAAACAGGTGCTGTTACACCTAGTGCAACTGCACTAGCTTATGCCCAGAGACAGACCACCAGAATTTGAGTTAAATCCAGTGATAGAAAGACAGTTTAGAAGGTTGCGTAGACTCCAGAAACAAAGACTTCACAGTTGCAGCAATACCATGTCTCAACAAAGTGAAGGAGAAGGCTCAAGACCAGCCTCAGTCAGAGGTGGTCCTGGATCACAAAGAGATGCTGAAGCAGATCACAGAAATCAATTCATTCACATGGGACCAATAGGTATGATTAATGATAGAGATAGACCTATGAGAGATTATGCTATGTTTGATCATCAAAACATGCAAACAAGCATAGCAAGACCTCACATAGAGGCTGTCCATTTTGAATTTAAACCCATGATGTTTCAAATGTTACAAACAATTGGTCAATATGGTGGACATCCTCATGAGGATCCCCATGAGCAATTAAAACAGTTTTTAGAAATTTGTAGTAACTTTATCATTCCTGGTGTTAGTGAAGATGCATTTAGACTTAAGCTATTTCCATATTCTTTGAAAGATAAGGCTAAATCATGGTTAAACTCTTTGGAGCCTAATTCTATTCATTCATGGAATGAAATGGCTGAAAAGTTTTTGGCAAAATATTTTCCACCCATTAAAAATGCCAGAATGAGAAATGATATTACATCTTTTAAACAAAAAGACCAAGAATCATTGTTTGAAGCATGGGAAAGATGGAAAGAACTTTTAAGAAAATGTCCACACCATGGTCTTCCAGTTATTATTCAAATGGAAACATTTTATAATGGTTTGGAACCACAAACTAGAATAATGCTTGATGCATTATCTGGTGGTGTATTGTTAAATCTGTCTTATAATGAAGCATGTGAATTGATTGATAGAATTGCTACTAATAGTTCTAGTTGGCCTACTGAAAGGGTAAGTACCCAAAAGAAATCATCAGGGGTACATGAAATTAGTGAAATATCAGCCCTATCTGCTCAAGTAGCCTCACTAGCAAACATGTTCAAAAACTTCACCACAACCAGTGCAACTGCATCTAGTGCAGCTACACCAATTGAGAACACTGCAGCAGCAATAGAACAAGCCCCTCCAGGAGCTGTAAGTTGTGTTTATTGTGGAGGAGGTCACCTTTATGAGGAGTGTCCTAGCAACCCTGTCTCTGTAAATTATGTAAGTTATAATAGGAATAACAACCCTTACTCCAATACCTATAATGCTGGTTGGAAGGACCATCCAAACTTCAGATGGAACAATACTAGTGCACCTGCACCTAGTGCATCTGCACCAACCCTTCCACCAAGATTTCAATCTCAGAACTACCAAAGGCCTCAACAACAACAACCTGCTACTGAAAACTCCTTAGAAGGTTTGCTTAAATCTTTCATTAATGAAACCAGAACAGCTAGGCAAGCTCATGAAGCTTCAATTAAAAATCTGGAGAATCAAGTAGGTCAGTTAGCAACTGCTCTGTATCAAAGACCAACAGGTACATTACCATCCAATACAGAAGCAAGTCCATCTCAGAGGCCAGGTAAAGAACAAGTGAAAGCTATATCTCTCAGAAATGGGAAGGATCTAGCAGAACCTTATGAGAATGAAGGTACAGGTAAGGGAGAAAAATATAAAAATGAAAAAATTTCTCAAAATGCAGAAGCACCTGATGCATCTGCATCTCATGAAGTTCCAACTCCAAGGTTAGTTCCTGAATACCCTCCTCCTCCTTTTCCTCAAAGATTAAAAAAGGCACATGAGGAGAAGCAATTCAGTAAGTTTTTAGATGTTTTAAAACAATTGCATATTAATGTTCCCTTGATTGAAGCATTGCAACTAATGCCTAATTATGCTAAATTCATGAAAGATGTTCTTTCAAAAAGAAGAAGATTAGGTGAATTTGAAACAGTTGCTTTGTCCAAAGAATGTAGTTTGATTTTGCAAAACAAAATTCCAAGAAAATTAAAAGATCCAGGTAGCTTTACAATTCCATTTTCAATAGGTAATTATTATACAGGTCGTGCATTGTGTGATTTAGGAGCAAGCATCAACCTGATGCCTAAATCTGTCTTTACACAGTTAGGAATTGGACATGCTAAACCTACATCTTTAACATTGTCACTTGCAGACAGGTCAATAGCTTACCCAGAAGGAATCATTGAAGACATCTTGGTAAAGGTTGACAAATTTGTATTTCCTGTAGATTTTGTTATTCTTGACTTTGTTGCAAAAAGGAGAACTAACCATGAGAGTAAATGATCAAGAGGTGAAATTCAATGTAATGAATGCTCTGAATTATCCTGCAGAGGAAAGTGAAGAATGTTCAGCAATTATCTCTCTTGATCATTTGGTGCAAAAGCAGTTCAACAAACAGTATGATCATCTTACCAGTGCACTTGCACCAGATGCAAATGCACTTCCTGAAGAAGAAATGCTGGAAAAAGACATACTGCCAAAGGAAGAACCAACACCTAAGGTATGGGCTAGAACTTATGAATCTCTTAATTTAGAAGACCCTAACCTTAAACAAAATTTACCCTCAGTTGAACAATCTCCCAAATTAGAATTGAAAGAACTGCCTCAACATTTAAAATATGCTTTCTTAGGAGAAGGTGATACACTTCCGGTTATCATATCATCTGAGCAATCATTAGAACAGGAAAATGATCTCATTAGTACTTTAAAAAAACATAAAAAAGCTATAGGTTGGCAGATGGCAGACATAAAAGGAATTAGCCCTTCAATATGCATGCATAGGATCATTTTAGAAGATAATTCTAAAAATTACATAGAAGGACAAAGAAGGCTAAATCCTATAATGAAAGAAGTTGTTAAGAAAGAAATTATTAAGTGGCTAGATGCTGGAATCATATACCCCATATCAGATAGTGCATGGGTAAGCCCTGTACAATGTGTTCCTAAGAAAGGGGGTGTGACAGTAATAGCCAATGAAAAGAATGAGTTGATACCAACTAGGACTGTCACAGGTTGGAGGATCTGTATGGATTACAGAAAACTCAATAAGGCCACAAAAAAGGATCACTTTCCTTTGCCTTTCATTGATCAAATGTTAGATAGGTTAGCAGGAAAAGAGTTTTATTGTTTCTTAGATGGTTATTCAGGTTACAATCAAATTGCAATAGAACCTAAGGATCAACAAAAAACTACTTTTACATGTCCCTATGGTACCTTTGCATTTAGAAGGATGCCTTTTGGACTTTGTAATGCACCTGCTACTTTTCAAAGATGTATGATGTCTATATTTTCTGACTTCATTGAGCAATCAATGGAAGTTTTCATGGATGACTTTTCAGTTTTTGGAGAAACATTTCCATTGTGTTTGTCAAATTTAGAAAAAATTCTCCAAAGATGTGAAGACACCAATCTGGTGCTCAATTGGGAAAAATGTCATTTCATGGTACAAGAAGGCATTGTGCTTGGGCATAAGGTATCAAAGAAAGGGTTGGAAGTAGACAAGGCTAAAATTGAAGTCATTGAGAAGCTGCCACCTCCATCAACTGTTAAAGGAATTAGAAGCTTCTTGGGCCATGCTGGCTTCTATAGAAGATTCATTAAAGATTTTTCAAAAACTTCAAAACCATTGTGTACTCTTTTACAATTAGATACACAATTTAACTTTGATGAACCTTGTATGGAAGCATTTCAAAAGCTTAAAAAGGCACTGGTAACTGCACCAGTAATTGTAACACCAGATTGGAGCAAGCCCTTTGAATTGATGTGTGATGCTAGTGACTTTGCAGTAGGAGCTGTCCTAGGGCAAAGGTATGACAAAATCTTTCACTCAATCTATTATGCTAGTAAAACACTCATAGAAGCACAAATGAATTACACTGTAACAGAAAAGGAATTATTAGCAGTGGTATTTGCATTTGATAAATTTAGATCTTACTTGGTTGGCACCAAAGTTATTGTTTATACTGACCATTCTGCCATCAAGTATTTGCTTTCAAAGAAAGATGCAAAACCAAGGTTAATAAGATGGATTCTCCTCCTTCAAGAATTTGATCTTGAGATTAGAGACAAAAAGGGGGTGGAGAACCAAGTAGCAGATCATTTATCTAGACTTGAAGGTGAAAGTACAGGTACACAAGAGATCAAGGAGAATTTTCCAGATGAGAAGTTGTTGGCAATTACCACCAATATAACTAAAGCTTTTGCACTAGATGCAACTGCACCAAGTGCAAATGCACCATGGTATGCTGACATAGTCAACTTCCTTGTGAGCAAAGTTGTACCAGTGGACATGAATTATCAGCAAAGAAGGAGATTTTTTTATATAGTGAAGCAATACTATTGGGACGATCCCTATCTATATAAGAGGTGTCCAGATCAAATCATGAGGAAGTGCATCCCTGAAACTGAACAGAAGACAGTACTTCTGCACTACCATGCTGCACCGTATGGAGGTCACTTTGGAATCAACAGAACAGCAGCTAAGGTATTGCAATCAGGTTATTTCTGGCCTACTTTATTTAGAGATACTTATTTTTTGGTCAAAACCTGTGACAAATGTCAAAGAAGTGGGAATATTTCTGAAAGACATGAAATGCCTAGAACCAATATTTTAGAAATTGAACTTTTTGATGTTTGGGGCATGGATTTCATGGGTCCTTTTCCACCTTCTTTTGGCAATGAATATATCTTAGTAGCTGTTGATTATGTGTCCAAATGGGTAGAAGCAATAGCATTGCCTAATAATGATGCCAAATCAGTTAGCAAATTTTTGCAAAAGAACATTTTTACAAGATTTGGCACCCCAAGAGCAATCATTAATGATGGAGGCTCACATTTTTGCAATAAACTTATTGAAAATCTTCTTGCAAAATATGGGATCAAACACAAGATAGCTACAGCCTATCATCCACAAACTAGTGGACAAGCTGAATTGTCCAATAGGGAGATTAGAAGAATGCTTGAAAAAATGGTTGGACCAACAAGAAAAGATTGGTCCTTACACTTAGATGAAGCATTATGGGCATATAGGACTGCATTTAAAACTCCATTAGGTATGTCCCCCTATAAGATAGTTTATGGCAAAGCATGCCATCTGCCTATTGAGTTAGAAAACAAGTCGTATTGGGCTATTAAAAAACTGAATTTTGATCTCAATAAGGCAGGAAAACAAAGGTTTTTAGAGCTTAATGAATTAGAAGAATTGAGGCAATTCTCTTATGAGAATGCAGAAATTTACAAAGCTAAAACCAAAGCATGGCATGATAAGAAAATCCAAAGGAGAGAACTTAGAGAAGGAGGATTGGTTCTATTATACAATTCCAGGTTAAAATTGTTCCCTGGAAAATTGAAATCAAGATGGACAGGACCATTCAAATTAGTTAAAGTCTATCCTCATGGTGCAGTTAATCTTTATGATGCAGCCTCAAATACCACTTTCAAGGTAAATGGGCAAAGAGTGAAAATGTATTATGGTGAACATGTGGTGCAAGGTGAAAGCACCACTCATTTTGAAAATTCCTGAAACAAGGAAAAGTCAGGCTGAAAGACTCTTAAAAAACAAGCGCTTGATGGGAGGCAACCCATAATTTTTTGATAAATATTTAATATTTTGTGCAAATTGATGTTTTTCAAGTGTTATGTAGAAAAACAGGAATTGGTGCAACTGCACTTATTACTCATCAGGAGCAATTGCACCGAACCACTTTCCAGTGCTACTGCACCAACAATTTCAAAAAGGGAGGATGATTTTGGTGAAATGCCAGCGCAATACAACGTAATTCAGTTTAACGGTGTGGATTCACCTAAACAGACACGTGTAGCCTTGCATGTTAGCCCACATAGCCTAACGGCTAGAAACATCCATCAAATCAACCTCCACTCATGCCATTGCCTCATTTAAACCATCCCACTAAGCCAAAAAGTTACCGTTCACCACTTCTTTCAATACTCAAACAGTAACCACTTCTCACAATCTCTTCTCTCTCAGAAATTCCCAAATCAATTCACTGTCCATCTTCAACCTCTCAACATTTCAAAGCAAAAATCAAACCCCAATCTCTCAAAATGATACGCAAACAAGTAGCAACAAAGTCCTCTGGCAAAACTTCAGGTGCAGAGCCATCAAAGAAATCATCTGGTGCAACTGCATCAGTAACCGTCTCCATTGATACAGCAAATCCTCACTTTTGGGAGATGAAATTCTGGCCGGAACGTGGCTATAATCTGATGAGGGCACATCCCAACTTCTTAGCAACTGTTGATGCTCAACATTGGGATTTGTTCGTCCAACACAGGGCTTATTACTTGGAACAACTGGTGAGAGAGTTTTATGCTGGAATTCTGAATAGCAAGGGAGGTAAATCTCAAAACTTCTCTATTGTTAGGGGTAGAAAAATCTATTTTGATGAAAAGAGACTGAATGATCATTATAATCTGTTATATAATGGCCCTAATTTTGATGAAAAAAGGGAAACCTACGGGAAGAAACAAATGGAGATCATTAAATCAAGGGTAGCAGTACCTAATGCACCATGGGAAAAGTTCACTCATACTGAGTTTAAGGTGAAAACCAAATATCTTATCCCAGAATTAGGAAACTGGCACATTTTCATAAACTGCTCCATTCTGCCCACTTCACACACTTACACAGTCTCTAAGGATAGATTGATCATTCTTGATTCAATCTTGACTGATGAGAATGTGAACATTGGAAAAATTATCAACAAGGAAATCTTAGATTGCTCAGACAAAACAGAAGGATTCCTTTATTTTCCATGTTTGATTACTGAACTGTGTATGAAGCAAGGGGTTCATATCACTGTTGAAGAACATCAGTACAGAAAATTTCCACCTGGAGCCTTATCTGCAGAGTTGAAAGAAAGAAAAATAGCAAGAGAACAACCAAACTTGGTGCAAGAGCACCTAGTGCAAAAGCACCAAGCTGTTTGGAAGTTCCAACAAGAACAGCATGAATGGCTACAACAAAGGCTTTTGGAAATTTCTCAATTACCCACAGTGTTAGACACCCCAGAATTTCCATCCTGGGTATTTGAAGAAGAAGAAGATAAAGAAAAAGAGGAGAGTGAAAAAGAAGAAAAGAAGAAGAAAGTATTGAAAAGAAAGAGGGAGACCAAAGGAAAAGGAAAGGGAAAGAAAAAGAAATTGAAGGAAGTTCTGGATGAAGAGTTGGAGGATACTGATGAAGACCCAGAAACTGTCAAAATGGTGAAAGAAATGGAGAGAAATGACGATGAGGAAAGTAATGAAACTGTATCTGATGATGAAGGGGAGTTAAATTTGACCATGGAGGAAATGTTAAGGAAGAAGAAGGCTGCTAAAAAACAAGCAGAACCAATTCTCACTCCAATAAACCCATCCAAGCAACAAACCCAAATCACCCCTGAACAAGAAAAATCCCCATCCATTTCACCAATTCAATCACCACAACACAAATCACCAACTCCAAAAGAACCAACACCACCAACACAACCAGAAACCACTCAAGCTGACACCATTGTTCCAACTAACTCCAATATTTTGAAAGCAAATGTGCAGGTTACTAATGAAGAACCAGGGGAGAAAACTGGAACAGGAGGTCCTGAACTATCAGCAGCTGGTGGAACTGCATCTGATGCTACTGCATCAAGTGCTGTTGCACCCCAGCATATTCCAACAGCATCTCTCTTCACATCAGATCAAGTGCAAAACACAATTGCAGTAGTGCTCAAAGAGCTAGCAGATAAAAGAAGAGAAGATTCTGCAACACTGCTTAAGGGAATTGCTGAGGCAGCTGGGATTGCTCAAGAAACCCCAACAACAGGTGAAGCTGAAAAGGAGGTGGATAAATCTGGTGAAAAAGGAAAGGCTAAAGAAACATCTGAAGTGCACGCAAGGGAAGTGGAGGAAGGTCAAAAACAACAAACCAAGGAGAAAGAAAGAGGTCAAAAATCAATCACTGAAGAGACTGCTGCAAAGGAGAAGCAACCACAAGAAGTTGCTAATCAGAGCAGTGCAGTTGCACTTGGTGCAACTGCACCAACAGAAACAATTGGTGCTGATGCACCACCTGAAGCAGAGAAGACAACAACAAAACCAACTGAGCTTGGAGCAACTGCATCCAAGGCAGCAGCAGCAAAGAGGCCAAAGAAATTACAAGTCAAAAGAGCAGCAACAAGGGCTAGCAACAGACTCAGATCTGGAGCAAAACCCGAGTAATTTTAAATGTTGTTTTTTTTTATATTTTCAGTACTTTATGAACTTATATAACTGTGTTATCTGTTTTAAACCCACATGTATTAACCCCCCTCCTCCATTTTGAACAAATTTCTTTTGAAAACTCAACTTAAGAGCAGTGAGGACACTGCTCACTTTTAAGTTGGGGGGAGAGCACTCAAACTTTTAAATGCATGTGTTAGTCTATAATATGTATGTTTGTTTTAGTATTTATATGTGTTTTATTTATTTATATTGTGTTAATAAGTGTCATGTTAAGTATCATATTTTTACTATTTTTTTACAAAAATAAATAAACGTTTTAAAAAGATTTGATGAGTCTTGAAGCATGATCAGCTTATACCCTTTTTTTCAAAAACTTAAAAAAAAAATGCAATTTGTGAACTGATTTTTAATGATGAAACAAGAGAAAAAGAAAAAGCCTTGTTTTTTTTTCCAAAAATAACCATTGTTATTATCACTTCAACACATCAAAGCTGAATTTTGAAAAGAACCTTACTATGTGATAAGCTATCCGATGCAAGAGGAATTTTTAGAAAACTAAGGTCAATGCATATAGGTTACCAAAAGAACTCAAAATGAAAGAAAGCTTTATTGCCTGAGTCATAAAACTGTACCTGTTCCAATAAATGCATTTGGTCAGAAAAAGAAAAATTCAAAAAGAAAGAAAAAGAAGAAAAGAAGACAGAACTGACCAAAGAAAAAAGTATGCATAAGGAGGACAGTGAGGAGGGAAATATAAGCTACAAGTCTTGAAAAGAAGTATCAAGTGCAGTTGCACTAAATGTAACTGCACCATCAAAAAGTTCAGTGCATCTGCACTAGTTCAAAAATACCAAGTGCAATTGCACCTCAGAAAAACAATGCACCTGCACTCACTGCATTTGCATCAAGAAAAAGAACCACCACAAATACAAATAGTGCATTAACTCAATAGTTTTTGAAATACTTAAATCAAGCCCTTTGTTGTGCTTAAAAATCCCCAATCTTGAGAATTTTTGTTAGTATATTCTATATTTTGAAACATCTTTGTTTTGACCAAACGTGATCTAAACTTTTCAAAGGCTAGGAGAAACTTGTTACTTAGTTTTGGAACTGATTGAATCTCAGTAGGACACACACTCACACAAATGAGTTTTAATAGCTTTAGATGTTTTGGAATTCAAAGGCACAAAGACAAAATTCTCTGAAAAATGAAGTTCATAAGTCGCGTTTATTGAAAATCATTCTGTAAAAGAGATATGAGCTGATCTGTTCTTCTTGATTCTAGAAATCTTATTTGTGTTTTCTTTTTGTCATTGCTTGAGGACAAGCAACGATTTAAGTTTGGGGGTGTGAAAACTCTATTTTATAGAGTTATTTGTGCTTTTTCACTTAAATAAATGCCCAATATCAAGTCTATTATATGTTAAATATGTTAGTATGAATAAAATAACAACATTTATGGTTTACAGATAAGAGAAGTCCATAACATAGCATTTTATAGTATATTGGTATGTTTGATGTGTTTGTTCAGTGCAGCCGCAGTTTAGTGCAAATGCACCAGTTGATGCAACTGCACCAGGCAGTGCAATTGCACTTGGTGCAACTGCACCACTCTGTACCGAAGCAGCTCACAACCCCACATTGGAAGCACCTCAATTCTTACCATTGCCATAATGCTTAGTTGGATTGCTGCTTGCTCAGAAGTCACATGGGAACACATGGCCACTTGCAAAGGAGGCGCCTACAATCAAAAAGGCTTCACAAAAATCTATCTTACTAGACATGTGGCAACCATTTGTTGGACCACAAATTTTGGATGAGTGTTGAAAGCCAAGCTGATCTTCAACTTTTAAAAAGTAACCATGGTTTGGTTAACTTAACTCAGCAAGGAAACCTCAACATGAAGGAAATCTCCAAGGCTATAAATAGGACTCAAATTCCTCACTTGAAAATATTCCAAATTGTAGAGAATCATATCATATATCATATAATCTTTTTATGTTATTTTTAGTTTAGTTTTTCTTAGTTTCAAAGTTTTATTTTCTTATAGTTTCATAGTGTTAGTTTGAGAGGAAGGTAAGAGGAAGTTTACAACTTCTATCTCCACTTCTTCAAGGAGCTAATAGGTGCAAGAAATTAGTTGAAAGCAAATATATGCAAGAGTTTTCCAATTGTTACTACTTTGAATCCTCTTGTAGTTTTTCCTATTGCAATATGTTTCCATTCAAATATATTTGCTTTATCATGTCCAACATGAGCTAAACTCTTTTGAGTTGGGATGTTCTAGCTTTCCAATGATCTTTTGAGGAAAGTTATTGTGTTTTCAAATGGTGTAAGTACTTTAGTTCTTGTGTTTAAATTCTTAATCTTGTTTAAAGTTGATCACTTAGAACAAGTAGAGTTATATTCACTTAATTGGCTTATAACTAGAAATCAAGAACTAAGTAAGGATAAGTGTTTAATAAAGCTTTTTGTTAAAACTTGTTTTAATGAAGTTAGCTTGTTAATTTCCTTGTTAATTCTTAACTTAAGGTTAACATAGTCCTTACATTAAAATGTAGAGAACTTAAGATACAAGAGTGTACTTATTTAAGCAACTTGGATCATCTGTAAGGGGGCGAGAGAGGCACTGACAACCCTACTCTTTACCGCAAAAAAACAGGATCATATTGAGCTTATAACGAAACTCTGACGAAAGTAGCTGACCAGCACACACTGGTGCAACTGCACTAAGTGCAATTGCACCACAAGAAAACACAATACACTCAAAAGTGACTTAGCTTGTGAAAACATTCCAACTCTCATTCTCAACTGATTTCCTACACAAATTACTTGCTTTCTGTTTATTTATTTTCATTTCAACTTCAACCAAAACCCAAAAATCTGAATAGTGTAGTTGCACTAATTTGCATTTCTTTACAATAACATATAAGAGTTAATTCAATCTCTGTGGGTTCGATCTTTTATACTTGCACATTTTGGTATCTATTTACACACCACCAACAAGCCCTGTTTAAGTCCGTGTAGTCTACGCACATACGCCATTTCCCGTTGCTCTTTTTAACTAAAACAGGGTTGGACAACCAGGTCGTGTATTTTACCTCGGTGATAAAGCTTGCTTTGATGAGGTCGTCCACCGCTTTGTCAGCTGCAACTGCCTTCTCCTTACCTTAGACTCTTTTCCTTTGGGCCACCCATTTCGCTCCCGGGTTGACGGCTAGCTGGTGACATGCGACCTCCGGAGGGATTCCGGGCATATCCCCAGCCGACCATGCGAACAGATCAGCGTGATCTTGGAGACATTGGATGAGGTCCTTCTTGATTCCTTCTGCTAGGTCGGAACCGATTCTGACGACTTTTGTGGGGTCTTTCCCTACCTGGATGTGGAGGAATTCTCCGTCAGGTTGGGGTCTTCTCATTTTCTTCTTTAATTCCTTTGTCATATCGTCATCGCTTTCTTCCTCGGAGCTATCTGGGTTGTACCTAGCATCCAAATCCGTCGCATTCACCTCGCTAGATGACGCTCTTGGATGATCGGGATTTTCCGGAGGTGGGACCCCTTCCGCGTCTCGAGCTTTTTGCTCAGCTTTAGTCCACAGGAAAAAACATCTCGCAGCTGATTCGAGGTCGGATTTTATGGTGATTACTTTGTTACAAAGGGAGTGGAACCTCATCTTCAGGTGGGTGGTTGAAGTTACTGCCCCGAGTTTCCCAAGGGTCGGTCTACCGATGATACCATTGTAGATGGATTCGCAAAGTAAAACTAGGAATTTGGTTTTGATCATCCTTACCAACGGTTCCTCTCCATAGGATACCATCAACTCGATGTGGCCAAGTGGTTTAGTTCGAGATCCATTGAAGCCAGAAAGAGCCGATCCTGAGTAAGGGGTGAGATCGTCCCTGTCGATCTCCATTCTGTCCAGAAGGCCAAGAAAAAGTATATCTGATGAGCTCCCCTGATCTACCAAGATTCTTCTAACCTCTCTGTTAGCTATCATGGCTGATATTATCAAAGGTATGTGCTTGTTGGGCTTACCGTCAATTAGATCTTCATCTCCAAACGACAAAAGCGGTCGACTTGATGTGGTCGGGGTCGTCGAAGCCGACGCCACACTTAATAATTCCTTCCATTTTCGCTTCATGGTTTTGGTGGATTCCTGGTGTTCGAAACCTCCCGAGATCATCATCAATACGGGATGACCCTTATGTCGTCCGGGGTCGGGTTCATCGTCATCAGAGCTCGCATTCTTCCTTCCTCTCTTGACATTAGTCTCCTTTTCTTGTTTGACCTCGGCTGCCTCGTTTCCGGGCTTCTTAACATAAGTAGACAGTTTTCCTCGTTTGATGAGATCTTCAATGTCGTCCTTGAGGGCGTTGCAGTGGTTTGTCTCATGACCATTACTTCGGTGGTACCGACAGTACTTATTGAGCCTTTGGCCTGGACGGTGTGGAAGGGGCTTGGGAGGTCTGACATCTTTAAACTCTACGTCCTAGCAATCGCCATAGAGTTGTGCATTGGAAACGTTAAGCTCAGTATAAGAGCTATGACGATTTCGAGACCGGGGATCCCGATTGGCTCGACCGTCGTACCCTCGGTTGTCGCTCTGGCGAGGGTTTTCGTTTCGTGATTTTGAAGGTCCGAGCGGTGTTAGGACTTTTCCGGTCTTGCCGCTTTCTTCTTCGTTGATGAAGCATTGCGATATTTTGAGAAACTCTTGCAAGGTACTGGGTTCCCACCTGAGGGTATGCTTCTTGAACGGACTTCCAGGAAGCAGACCTTGGGTCATGAAAAATATCCGAAACGCGTCGTCCAAGTTGCGGACTTGGGAGGCTTCTCTATTGAATCTTTCAATGTAATCTCTCAGAGGTTCGCTCTCCCCTTGCACCACGGACATTAGTACGATCTTGTTTTTGGGCTTGCTTTTGGCGAAGTTAAAATGAACGCTGAACATCTTTGCTAGCTGATCCCAAGTTGAGATGGAGTTCGGCTTCAGGGATCGGAACCACTCCGATGCTAATTTGTCGAGCGTTAAGGGAAAGATCCGGCATTTCATTTCTGCCGGGACGTTCCTATATTGCATGATATGGTCAAACTGGTCGAGATGTCTGTCTGGGTCGTCAGTCCCGTCGTAGGTCTTCAATCCTTCAGGTGGTTTTTCTAGGTGCTGAGGGACTCGGTAACTGTCGATATCCTCCGTAAAAGGTCCTTTTCGCTTGGATGTTTGTGCTCGTGGAGGGGTTCGATGACGACGATGTGGGTCGACGCGTCGTGCCTGTTCCTTGGGTGAATTCCCCCTGCTCCTCGACCGCCTACGTGGGGACGACGACGCCCAGGATGAATGTGGTCGCGGCGAGCGATGCCGTACTCGATCATTTCGGGATGGGGATCCATGATTCCTTCTTTTCGGTGGAGATCGGTTCCTCCTACGAGCCAGGTTCCTTCTTTCCAGAGAGTCTGGTTCTGGGGAGCCCAGGTCGGCGATTCCCCGGGCCCGGAGCTCAGCCACCTCTGCTTCGAGTTCGGTGAAACGGAAACTTGTAGCCTGGTTGGCCAACTCCTGCCGGGCTAGTAGTTGCACGAGCTGCTGGACTGCGTCGGCCGGAACGGAAAGCGCCGGTGGAGTCGTTACCGGAGGAGGGGGCGGAAGTCGGTTCCTTACCGAACTTGCAGGGATTAGTACGAAGTTGTTGTTCGGATGTTGAAGCTGAGCTTGAGTTGAGTTCGGGACGTCTTGCACATGTCCCTCCAGGGTTTCTTGAGGGACGGTCTCTGGTAGTACCTGCTGACCAGGGTCGGCCACAGGCTCGACTGCCAGGTTAGTGGCCTTCGGACGTAGGACCGGAGCCATCGTCGATCAAGGTAAAGGGACGAGGTCTGAGTACTGACCCTCCCACTGGGGTAGCCAATGTTCTTTACCGTACTTCTGACCTTGGAGGTCGGTCCGAGGTAGTTGGTAGATGTGGTCCTTGATGACGAACGTTCCGGTCAAGGTTGAGGTGTTGGTCCTGCAATGACACTCCGACGATCAAGTCAGTGAGGTAGTCAAACAGAGTATTTTTATGAGTTGAATAGCTTACCATTAATGAGCATTGAATGTGGTATTTATAGGTTTTGAATGGTGTTGACCTAATGATTAGGAACCGTTGGATGTGTTGGTTGCATCTGAAGTGTTGAATTATGGGCTCACCTAAGAGGATGGGCCAGTGAGAAAATGGGCCTCCGGGGACTGCAAATAGTAACAGATCAATTACCATAACAACAGGTATTTTCATTTTTTTCTTTGTCCATTTTGATTGTTATAATTTGTTATGATCGGTCATCGATTATTTTATTTTTGTTATAATCAGAATTGAAACCCCATTAGTTTATTTCTTTCCAAGTTTCGATTTTTGCTCGTGTTGTAAAATAGGTACCCACAGTTGTGTAGTATATTATAGTGTGAGTAAAGGTTTACAGTAAGACAGAGTGGGAGAGTGGAAGTGGGAGATCGAAGATTTACAGTAAGACAGGAAGGCGGTGGAAGTGGGAGAGTGATGCAGAGGAAGGTAAATTACCAATAGTGCTCTTGTTATTTAGTCTGTTGTTGATTATTATAATGATAATAATGATGATGATATAGACTCACCACATGTAATTTTTAGGATTTTAGGAATTTGACTTTGCACCTACTTGTGAAATGTAAAACCTAGTGTGTTGTACTTTAAGCATTTTCATTTTATCATTTTTTATTTATTTTACAGAGCAAATCACTTACGCCATCTAGAGATTGACTATTACGACAACATTTCAGAAGAAGGAATGTGTGAAGCTGCAAAAAAGCTCTCATTACTAGAGGAGTTGCACATTAAAGGCTACTTCTCTAAGCATACTCTTGAAGTTATTGGTCGCTCTTGCCTTCTTTTGAAATCACTCACATATTCTGGGTTATCGTCAGAAACCATTTTTAAGTGTGATGAAGAGGCCTTTGCTATTGCAAAAACAATGTCAGGGCTATGCTATCTTGATATTTATGGGAACTCTCTTAGCGATGTTCGGTTGACTGCCATTCTTGATGGATGTCCTCAACTTGAATCACTTGATATTCAAGGATGTCCTAATATCTATTTTAGTGGAAATTTGGGAAAAAGATGCCAAGACCAAATCAAAGATCTGCGTTCTGATTTTGGTAAGTACGATGGATATGAAGAATATGTAGAAAATGCGTACTGGGATGAATTTGATCCTACACCAAGTGGATCTGATTCCGACGGTTATAGTGATACCAATTATGGTGATTATTTAGGACTTCTGTGATGAGCTAGATGGTATTATTGTTTTTTGGCATGTTTTTCATCTCCAATTGAGGACTCAATATTCCTTTAAAGGAATTTTGGCTTTTGGAGATCCTTGTATACTTTACATGCTTCTTTCTATGAAGTTTTAGACTTTTAATAAATGATGTTTAAACCTTTTTTTTTATAAGCAATGATGTTTATCCTTGAAGAGACTCGGATGTTAACGTTATTTTTAGGAAATTTTATGGAACCATGTTATTTCTTGGAAGAGAGATGTTGATGTCTGAATTTATTATTATTATTACTAGGGGAAAGACGGGCCCCTCGGGCCCGTCTTTCATGTGTTGGTGGGTTGATAGGTGGTTATAGAAGTAATAGATAAATAATAATATAGTGAAAGTGTTAGATGGTAGTTATAAGGGTATTTTGGTCAGAAAAATCTGACACCAAAAAAATGAATTCCCTTTATATATAAGTATAGATTATTACTATTATTATTATTATTATTATTATTATTATTATTATTATTATTATTATTTATTGGTTGATTCTTAATGTATTTTTTTCTTATCTGATAGTAACTGTAAAGTCAAGTTAGTCCTTATAGCCAGTGTTATTAAAGCCGGACCGGACCGGTCGGTCGGACCGGTGCCCCACCCGGCTCGGCCAGCTGTTTGCTGGTGTTTTTAGCAAACAATCACTAGTTTTATTAGAAGGTTTGTGAGATCAAACTAGAAAAATCTCAAAGCAATTGCCTTTGAATTGCTTGTAGTTTGTGTTTCAGAAAATGTAGAAAAGGGGACGATTTGCAATGATTAATAGAATTGAAAAGAAAAGAAGCAGTAAATGGTGCGTGAATTGTAAAGAAAAGACAAATAAATTGCATTGAATTGTAAAAGTGGTACACGATCACGTACAATGATTCTTCCACTCGTTTTTCGCTCTGGCTTGGAAGTTAGAGTTTCAGGAATCGGATTGTGTATTGTGATTTGTGACCCTTGTTTCTTCTCAGAAACTACTATTTATACAAAGGAAAAGAGGGGGAAAAACTGAACTAAGTAACTGCCTAGAAATTTGAAAATTAATAACTGCTACTCCTACTTTCGACAAGAACCGCTTCATCACGCTTCGACCAACTGCTAGTTCTTCAGCGCATAACTGCTCTGTTTTCTGTCTGTCGAAAGCTTGTGTCCATTTTCCTCTCTCTTGCTTTTGCTTCCCCGGAAGCTTGTCGAATTTACCTTGCGCATGACCATTTTCTCTGTCGAAATAATTTGGTCTTTGTCGAAATATAAGTCAGGCCTTGTTGACCATTTTCAATGAAGCCTGTCGAAATTACAGGCTAACAAATTGCCCCCCAAAAATGTCTTTTTCGACTGAACTTGAGGAGGAAGAAGAGAAAGAACATTTTTGAATTCACCATCGAAATAGACTTTGCACTTGAGTAAAATAGCTGTATACCTGATGTCACCACTGTTAAGTGTTGTTGACGTTACTCCTATATTGGTGTATTACGTGGCCTTCAACGTTCTGCTTATAATTCTGACAATGCTCATATGGCAATCACAACTTCTTTTGAATGCCACGTACTTACGCTTTCTTTATCTTTATTCTAGCGTTATTTTAACTTCTTGCAACGTTGGCTTATACTTTTTCAAGTATTTGCCATTTATACGCAAAATTCTTTCATCAGCGCCAATCTCTTTGACCTCATATGCGCCGTTTGAATAAACTTGTAAAATTTTAAATGGTCCTTCCCAACTTGGGGACCATTTACCAAAGACTCTATCTTTTTTATCCATAGGCAATAGGACCTTCCACACTAGATCACCTGAATCAAAGGCTTTAAACTTAACCTTTTTGTTATAAGTTTTAGCTACCCTCTCTTTCTGTCGAATAAGCATATCTAAAGCTAATAACCTTTCTTCGTCTAAATCAACCAATTCATCAAGCATCATATTCCAATAATAATCAGAGGGAATCTCCCATTGTCTTTGAATTCTTGTTGATTGTAGACAAATTTCAACAGGCAACACTGCATCGTGTCCAAATGTTAGCCTATAAGGAGTAGTGTTGATAGATTCTTTGGGTGAACTTCGACAAGCCCATAATGCTTGATCAAGGGTATTATGCCAATTTTTGGGTTTCTGCCCAACATGCTTTTTAATCAAATTAATAATAACTTTATTGGCAGCTTCTACTTGACCATTGGCTTGCACATAATATGGTGTCGAAGTTAATAACTTAAAACCAATTTCAGAAGCAAACTCTACCATTTTTCTACCAGTGAAAACTGATCCCTGATCTGTAGTAATGGTTTCTGGAATTCCAAACCTATAAATGATATGATTTTGAATAAACCTTATCACTGCTTCTTGATCAACATTGGCTAAAAGTATAGCTTCAACCCATTTGGTGAAGTAATCAATTCCCACAAGGATATATCTATGGCCCTTCGACGAAGTTGGCTTTATCTCTCCAATCACATCTAGAGCCCAACCTCTAAATGGCCAAGGTTTGACTATGGCATGCAATTCATTTGCAGGTACATGTTGTATTCCAGCATGCTTTTGACACTCTTGGCATCCCTTAGCAAATTCTATGCAATCTTTCAGCATAGTTGGCCAATACATTCCTTGTCGAAATAATAACCACTTCATTTTGTGGCCTACTTGGTGTGAACTACATGCTCCACTATGTGTATCAGAAACTGCTAAATATGCCTCATTTTCACTAAGACATTTTAATAGTACTCCTTTAGGAGTCTTCTTAAACAATTCGTTTCCAATTAACACATAGCTCAAAGCTCTGTATTTTACCTTTTTATTGGTATTTCTTGTGGGATTTTGCAAATATTCCACAATAGGCCTTCGCCAATCATTATTGGTCATATTGTCAAGAGCAAAAATTTCTGCTAAGTCAAAGTCACCAAAAAATTGACGTTTTTCGACAACGACTAGTTCCTCGTTTGCGTTTGTATCTGTTGCCCCCCCAGTTGTTGGTGTTGACAATAGTGACGAAGAATAGTCATTAGAAATGATCTTATCTTTTATTTCAATTAACTCTTCCAGGCTTTGTTTTGAAACTTTATAGCCTGAAGCAATTTGTGCCAATTCATTTGCCACTTGATTATCAATTCGTGGTAAATGTTCTAAGTGAACAGACTCAAATCTTTTTAACAAAGCATTGGCAACAACAAAGTATCTGATAAGGTGCTCTTTAATGCATTTGTACTCTTTTGTCAATTGTTTGACAACCAACTCAGAGTCACCTTTTATTTCGACATGACTTGCCCCCAGCTCAAGTAAAATTTCAAGGCCTACTATTAAAGCCTCATACTCAGCTTCATTATTGGAGCAAACATCTCGAATTTTAAACTTATACTTCGTTGGAATGTTAGTAGGAGATATTATTAAAATACCAATCCCAACTCCATGTTTATGGCTTGAACCATCAAAGTACAACCTCCAAGGATATACGTCTACAAAACTTAATGTTTCTTCGACAATAGAATGGTCTACTATAAAATCAGCAACCACTTGTCCTTTAATTGATTTTAGAGGTTGATAAGTTAAGTTGTATTCTGACAAAGCCAAAGCCCATTTACCAATTCGGCTATGCATTATTGGTTTCGACAGCATATGCTTAATAACATCAAAATGCGAATAAACAGAAACCTCAGCTGGTTTTATATATTGCTTTAACTTTGTACACGAGAAATACAAACAAAGGCACAACTTTTCTATAGGAGTGTACCTCGTTTCGGCATCAATTAAGACCCTACTGAGGTAATAAATGGCTCTTTCGACACCACTATCATCCTCTTGTGCTAACATGCTACCTATTGTTCTATCAGAAGCTGCTATATACAATTTGAGCACTTTGTGTTTAATAACAGGCAACAAAATTGGTGGTTTCATCAAATAAGACTTGATTTCGTCGAAGGCTGCTTGATGCATTGGTTCCCATTTGAATTCTTCTTCCTTCTTCAGTCTTAACAATGGCGAAAAAACTTGTGTTTTGCCACTTAGATTTGATATAAATCTTCGAAGGAAATTGATTTTTCCCAGCAACGACTGAAGCTCCTTTTTGGTCGAAGGGGCCTTCGTTTCCATAATTGCCTTAGTCTTATTTTGATTGATTTCAATGCCTCTTTTGTGCACTATAAAACCCAAGAAATCACCTGCACGTACACAAAAGGCACATTTTAATGGATTTATTTTCAATCCATATTTCCTCATTCTTTCAAAAGAACGGCGAAGATGGTCTAAATGACCACTTTCTGAGGAAGATTTAACCACCACATCATCTATGTATACTTGCATGAAATCATCAATAAAATCATGAAACATAGAATTCATGGCCCTCTGATATTGGCTAACCATTCGACATACCTGGCAGTTCTGATGAATTTGTTTCTGAATAGCCTTTCGATTTCCTCTTTGATCTTAGCCAACACTTGAGGAGCAAATCTTCTTGGCACTTGCTTCACTGGTTTCTTCCCTGGTCGAATTGGTAATTGCATTTCCACCACTTCTCGACTTAACCCAGGCATTTCGTCATAATCCCAAGCAAAGCAGTCTTTGAACTCCCTTAGCAATGTGATGACTTGGGTTTTTAGAGAAGCATTAATATTTGCACTAATATAAGTTGGCCTTTTTATTGAGCCATTTCCCAAATCAACTTCTTCTAATATAAGTTGGCCTTTTTATTGAGCCATTTCCCAAATCAACTTCTTCTAACGGGTCTTGAGCTTGCGTATGCTTTGTCGAATCTCTAGGATCCTTTTCAAAACCTAATGGATCATCATCATAAATGCAGTCAAGTCTTTCATCTATGACTATGCCATTTTCTTCATGTAACTCACTGGCTTCGACAGCCATTGTTTGTTGAATAATTTCGGCCTCTATAGCCGCTTTAAACTTGTTTTCGGCCATATAAGCCGTAATTTTGTCCCATGCATTGGGCACTGACATAAGAACACTTTCAAGAACCAGTGTTCCACCCCGTTGGTCGAAGAACACCATCAGGATAGACACTATCATCTCCCATTATTTCTCTTTCCCAAACAAAACCATAATTTGGATCAAGATGAACTGAGGAAAGAACATTATCCGCAGGAACATATGCCTCATTAGAAGATGAACATGGCGCAATCTTCGCCATTTGTTTCTCAAAATTTTCCTTGGTAATTTGGTTGACATCAGCATGGAAGTAGCTCTGATCTGCTTCGACATACTCTACCAAACCATCTTCCTTCCACATTACTAAACGTTGATGCAAAGTTGAAGGGACAGCACCAACTCCATGGATCCACTCTCTACCAAGGAGTAAATTGAAATTCGCTTTAGAGGCTATCACTAAGAACAATGTAGTCCTCTTTATGGAACCAACGATTAAGTCCACCTCAATGGCCCCCAAAGAATGTCCAGTTTTGCCTTCATAGTTGCTTAAGACAATGTTATGTGGCCTGAGGTCAGTGTCGAATTTACCAATCTTCTTCAAAAGACCATGTGGCATTAAATTCACTGCAGCTCCACCATCCACTAACACTTTGTTAATTCCAACACCATTGACTTTGGCTTGGACATACAGGGGTCTCAAGTGGTTTTGCATACTCATATCTGGCTTCTCGAAGGTAGCCATTTGGTCTTCGACACAACCATTGTTCATCACATAGTAACACATTGGCTTGTGATGAGCCATATCCTCTGTAAAATCCTCTTCAACATCATTTGGTACTGTGATAACATCGTACTCAAGAGGCAGTATTGATACCACATTGCAAACAACGTCGAAATCATCTTCAGAATCATCAAAATCAGACTCCATGTCGAAATCAACATTCTTTTCTTTCACTGTTGACAATGGAGGAAATATTCTTTCAAGAGCAGGCCTTCTTGGCTTTTCTGTTACCACAGCCTTGCCTTTGGCCTTATTTGCTGCACACACATGACTAGCAACATCAGCATTCTTCTTTGTGGCAACTTCAGCTTTGTGAACCTCACTCTTCGCCACTATTATGCTGCGTGGAACTTGATTAATGTCAATCGTACTGCGTGGAACATGGTTATTAGCCAAATGACTTGGAACCTTGTTAATGTCAAAGTGTGCCTTCTTCTTCTGTTGTCTTTGGTAACGACGCCACTGTGTTTTAGTCATGGGGTTCTTACCCTTATAGTTATTCTTATAATTAAACTTAGCAGCATCAGTACCTGGCTTGACAGCTTTAGCACGTTGATTATTGGGCACCCACGCTTCGACAGGAGCACTAGCACTTGGGACAAAGGATTTATTTGTTGACAGCTTCAAATACCCTTTCGCTGAGGACTTCTCCTTAGCAAATTGTCGTTTGCTTGTTGAAGGCTTTGTTGACACATTAGCCTTATAGCCAGGAAGATCTCCTTTTGCAAAGTCAAATTTCGGCCTGTTATCAAGCCATTTTCTTTTACGTTGTTGTTGATCCTGATAACCTTCGACAGCTTTGGCTGCTTCTTTGTCGAAGACAGCGCTGCATCTTATGCAAAGCATAACTTCAGAGTTATTCCACTTACACCGATTGAGGAAATCTATCAATTCTTCCTCAGCCTTTGGATACACAGCATGTATCTTCCCATCATATTCTTTTAGGGTCACTTCGTGTTTCTTACCTTCAGCATACAGAAAACCTTTTAATTTTTCGGTGGCAGTCTTGACATACTTAGGAGGGTCTGCCATTTGAGCATCCACCATGCCTACATCAGCTTCGACAGGTTCAGAATACATAGCTTCAGCCTTAGGCAATGGATCAACATCAATCTCCATAGGAGCTTTCATTTTCTTATCAGCAAATTTGAGTCTTCCTTCGTCAACTGCTTTTTGCACAATATCCCTGAAAAGCACACAACGGTCAGTGTTATGTCCCAAAAAATTATGGAACTTACAATAACCCTTTTTCTTTCTTTGGTCAAGAGTTGGTACTTTAAGGCCTTTAGGCACTAATATTTGACCATCAGTTACTAAAAGATCAAAAATTTCATCACATTTCGTAACATCAAAAGTATAAGTCTTAGGCATAAATCTATCATTCTTAGGCTCTACAGGGTTATTCCCATTCGCAGGCCTTAATACTTTACAAGTATAAGGAGGACCAGGCTTAAGTTCAGCCACGTCTATCTCCTCTTCTTCGACATTTCCATATGTAACGTCGAATTCTTCTTCGACATATGCCACTTTTTCTTTTTTATGATACCTATTCGACCTAGATTTTTCTTCTCTATGCCTTTCAACTTGTCGAACTCTATCATCCAATTGAGCCATATCTCTCAAATGAGATGTGTCTAATTTCTTTCTAATTGAGTAATCAAGGCCACCAGCAGCCATTTCGACAAGCTCATGTTTAGGGACTTGTGTGAAGCAACGAGATTTCAACAGCCTAAATCT
The DNA here is from genome assembly GCA_963573325.1 of Astragalus glycyphyllos. Lineage (NCBI taxonomy): Eukaryota > Viridiplantae > Streptophyta > Magnoliopsida > Fabales > Fabaceae > Astragalus > Astragalus glycyphyllos. The sequence goes on along the minus strand of OY754307.1, from coordinate 49,621,661 downwards.
GTTTAAGTAATCATCAATAGTTTCAGGCATTTTGCGCCGAACACTAGCCAATTCTTTAAGACTAATTTTCGACTGGCCCATGTAAAACTGTGCATGGAATGCCTTTTCTAATTGCCCCCATGTGAACATAGAACCAGGGGGTAAGGTCGTGAACCAAGTGAAAGCATTTTTAGTTAGAGAATTTGGGAAATATTTCATCTTCAAATTCTCATTTTGTGCTAAGTCCCCAGCCTCAGTCAAGAAACGAGCAATGTGTTCGACTGTGGACTCATTTGTATCACCACCAAACTCAGTAAACTTGGGAACTTTCCATCCCCTTGGTAACTCAGTTTGTAATACGTATTCACATAATGGCGATACGAAGTTAGGCCTTTGTAAACCTATGTTAAGGCCATTTTGCGCCAAAATAGTTTCGACTAAAGTAGCTATATTGTTTTCAACGCCAACATTGTGTTGTTGCACTTGTCGAACAACTTCATCAGCGTTATGGAGTCTATTTACCAAAACTACTTTAGGGACGTGGTTTACTGCCCCTTGTAGTTCGCCTGCAATTGTGGACGCTTCGACTGCAACTGCTCCTTGGGGGTTAACTGGCGACGCATTACCCGCAATAATAGGAACTTGCCTATTATTAACCGTTGGAGCCCCAAAGAAATCTGCAATCCTACTCATCTGATTTGCCAACATTTGGTAACTGTTATTGGTATTTTGAATCAATGGATTGAAAACTGTACCAATTTGTTGGGTAAGCATATTAACCATATCGTGATTACTCTCGTCTACTTGCTGTCTTAAGGCCAACAAAGACGTATTGGTTAATGCTGGGGGATTCCGACCAAATAAACTCTCAGAAGAGACATGTGTAGGGGAAAAGGTCGAAATATGTGGCATTCCAGTAGGCATGCCATACATTCCCAAAGGAAATGGGGGTAGATGCACATTATTCAAACGTGGGTCTAAACCGTTCCCCATTGCCATGTAAGGGCTATGAAGCCCTGCACTTAACGGCAAAGACATAGGCAAAGATGCCATTTCTGACTGCGTTGAACCAACATTAGTCATTGATAATGAAGGAACAGTTGTTGACGATGATGGTCCTGCGCTAATGCTCGCAGAATCCATTGTTGTTCCTTGCCCTTGTGAAACCACAGGGTTGGAACTAGATGCATTATTCGTACTAGAACGAACCATTTTACCACTTCTTAAGTGCATACAACAGCGAATACAAATAAGAAAGTACGAAAATGAACAAAATCAAAGGCAAGGTCCCACTGGGCGTGCCAATTTGTTTGCTGGTGTTTTTAGCAAACAATCACTAGTTTTATTAGAAGGTTTGTGAGATCAAACTAGAAAAATCTCAAAGCAATTGCCTTTGAATTGCGCGTAGTTTTTGTTTCAGAAAATGTAGAAAAGGGGACGATTTGCAATGATTAACAGAATTGATAAGAAAAGAAGCAGTAAATGGTGCGTGAATTGTAAAGAAAAGACAAATAAATTGCATTGAATTGTAAAAGTGGTACACGATCACGCACAATGATTCTTCCACTCGTTTTTCGCTCTGGCTTGGAAGTTAGAGTTTCAGGAATCGGATTGTGTATTGTGATTTGTGACCCTTGTTTCTTCTCAGAAACTACTATTTATACAAAGGAAAAGAGGGGGAAAAACTGAACTAAGTAACTGCCTAGAAATTTGAAAATTAATAACTGCTACTCCTACTTTCGACAAGAACCGCTTCATCACGCTTCGACCAACTGCTAGTTCTTCAGCGCATAACTGCTCTGTTTTCTGTCTGTCGAAAGCTTGTGTCCATTTTCCTCTCTCTTGCTTTTGCTTCCCCGGAAGCTTGTCGAATTTACCTTGCGCATGACCATTTTCTCTGTCGAAATAATTTGGTCTTTGTCGACTATGACGTCATCAGGCCGGACATCATGCTGGTTGGGCCGGTCATCATGCCGGTTGGGCCTGTCATCATGCCGGTCGGACCGGTCATCATGACATATTTATAATTTTGCGGATATTTTATTTCTTATTAAATTTAAATATTTTATCATTTTACTTAATTACAATTATAAATACAAATACTTTCTTAGTATATATTATAATTTTTGAATTTATTTAATATAGACCGACTCATGCGGTCCAACCAAAGACCCACCGGCCCGACCAAAGAACCAGTGACCCAGTGTCTTGACTGACTCGATGACCAGTCCGGCTTTAATAACATTGCTTATAGCTTCAAAATAACTAACACCATTTTCTCTCCATTTTAGTCTTAGTTTGAGGGCGGCAATTCAGCAATTGTAGATATATGGTAGCCTTGAAGCAAAAAACCTTTTTCATTATGCTCCTTTTGAAAATATTGATGTTTAGGGTTACACACATTTTTAAATAAAATAACTATATCTTGTAGATAAAACAAATATTAAATTAACCTTATAAAAGTTAGACCTCTAATTTAACCTTCCAATAAGGTTATTTTTAGAAAGGTACCTGTCTTTTTCGTAGAAAGATAGATAATACTTTTCTCTTATGTCTCTTGATAAAATTGTATAGTTTGCTTGCTTTTTGCTATTAAATTGTTCAATGGAATTTAAAGTTTTCAATGGACAATATAGGTAGGAAACTTCAGGCATGGAAATTATTTGATAATTAATAATATTCTATTGTCATTCTTTTTTCGATAAGCAGAAATGTCATTAATATGATCTAACCCGAGAAGGATTGCAAAGGCCACAAAATCATTGATTACAAAAGCTAAACAAATATACGCATGGTTAGAATTCTTTGTCATTCTTTTTTAACAATATTCTATTGTCATTCGTTTTTCGATAAGCTGAAATGTAATTCTTTGATAGATTTTAGTTTTCTACTATGCAAAACAAGATTTCAAAACACACATATTAAAATTGAGAAAATTTTATTTCCTAAGACTACTAGTACACATATCTATTAGTCCAAAATAGGAGAATGCAAATATTTATTGATTTGATAAATACTAGAATAATCGACCCGTGTGCCATGCACGAGTATAAATATGCTATTGGAAATTGTTATCAAATAATTTATATTTTGTAAGTTGGTAGGAAAAACTCGTGTATAAGTAAATGAAGCTATTTTTTGTGATTGGAAAATAATATTTAAACTATCAAAATTTCATATTAATTTGTTATTTTTAAGCACAATGTATATCATATTGTGGTGATTTGTCCCTCACTGTTGATTGTCTTGGCAATTTCAGTGACATGGGGACGTCGACTTCCGTATTCGAACTAGGGTGCGTGGTGTTTATTTTTCATTTTATCTAAGTAGACCAAAAAAATATTGTGGTAATTAGAGTTCTTTACCGCATACTCTATCTCTGAATATGACGATATTAATGAGCATATCATAACATGATCATGTCAGGTCATATATTTGGTCAAGGCAATCCACCATGAGTCACCTACCTCCCAATCAATATACTGAGTAAAAAAATACTCGAAGCTTGGAGAGTAGTGCTTGTACCAAATACTCCCTCTGTTCCTAATCTTTGATACTTTTGGCTTGTGTTGTGTGAAAACAATATGTGCCAATATACACAGTCGCAACAAGTAATAAAGAGTAAGTAGAGATCGTTCCCATGAGGATTGGTGAGTTCTTTTCTATATTTAATTAGCAAGCAAGCTAATGAGTAAAAGCAAAGTAAAATAACAAGTTGTAGATCCCAATTTTATCACAAAGAGCAAGTAAAATAAATGATTAGTAGAAATCCAGAATGGGAACAAGTTGGGAATGCCTTTACTATGCAAATTCATAATAATGGTTTAATGTGGTACTAACAATTACTGTTCATTGTCATGATATCATTCAAACACAAGCATTTTCACTTGTTTACGGTTATTTCATCAATACATAAAGTTGAGGCAAGGATTAGGAACGAAAAACAATTGGTTTGAGAATCGAAACGATGGAAAAATAGTGGAAAATGAGTGGCCAAACTGATGCTGACACAGGTGCCAGTGTGGGGCAACACGGACCGTGTCAGCTGGTTTGCAGAAAAAACTTCTCAAACTGAAACTGACACAAGCACCCGTGTGGGCTCACACGGACCGTGTGGCAACACCAGAATGCCCTGTTTTGCTGAATTTCGTTCCGATTCTTAATCCAATCGATTTCATTCCTTTCCCAACTCGATTCAAACATCAAAATAGACATTACCAGTACAATCAACACAATAATAACATGAATCCTCAATCATTCGTTCGTTACGAGACACGATAATGCATAGTTTTCGCAAATACGGTTTTTGACTCAAATTTCACGAAATGAAACACAAAACAACAACTCATTCACATGCAACCATTGAAACATAAAAATAACATGAAGTGAGTTAACTCTTCATGTTTGAGAGTGAGTTAACTCTTCATGTTTGAGAGTGAGTTAACTCTTCATATTTTTTCTTAGCTTCTCCTATCCAAATTCATACTTTTCAATCTTATGAGATAGTAGAAACAAAAAACACAATAATTCCACTTTCAAATAGTGATAGAATGAGGATTATTGACAGATAGAATTAAATCATAGTTTTTTTTTAAGCTAAATCATAGATGTTGTTATTATTATTATTATATGTAAAACAATTAAATGAGACAAAAAAGGATCTTAAAAAAAAGTGGTCAAGTTTTTTTTTGACAAAAAAAAGTGGTGAAGCTAGAAATATTAAAAGGAACTTAAAGCTAGAAATATCAAAAATCGTTGGAGATTCGATACTGGGACATGTATCGTACGGAAACAGATAAAAAACACTCTAACCATCAGACCACCAACAAAGCTTACAAAAGTAGTTATATATATATATATATATATATATATATATATATATATATGGTTTTTTTTTTCTGTACCCCACACTCTTCCCATCTACCCCTATAAGATTTTTTTGGACGAAAATACCCCTTAAAATTTAAGCCAAAATCGTATATACGTCACCCCATATATATACGACTTTGATTAATTCAAATCGTATATATGTAAAAATAAGTTAAATACGAAAACTAAAAATAAAACAAATCGTATATACCTAATTGGGGTGTATATACGACGTTGTAAAATACAAGTCGTATATACCCCCACACATATGTATATACGACTTGTAAGATACAAGTCGTATATACGTATGTGTGGGGGTACATGTTGCGTTAAAAACACACTTAGAGCAAGTGTACTTTCTCGCAGAAGTAGTATAAAAGAATATTTTAATAGATGGAGAGAGAGGTCTAGGGTCACGGTTTCACTTGCAAGCTTCGATTCCCCTATGTCTAATTCTACCTGAATTCCTTTATTTTATTCAATTACCAATCCCTTTACTAAAGCTACTAATCTGTTTGGTCATTCGTGATTAGTATTCTTTTTCCTAAATTACCATTAGTTTGGTCATGCTAGAATTTAAATTTAGGAAAAGCATAAAGCGCAAAAAGGTTGAATGATTGGAAGAATAAATTAAAGTTTGGTCATAACAATAGGACATAAAGAGGTTTCTAAACATGCAAAATCCACCTAAGACCCTAGAAGAGGATTTAGGTATCCATAATAATAAAGAACAATAAAAGAAAAATAAGGTTCATGAATTACAGAAATAAGAATAACCCGGAAATAGAGAATGTCTTAATTTTTGTCTTCAGTCTCTTTCTTTTACTCCAAAGCTCTTTCACGGTGTCAAGAACGGTGCCGAAAATCTCTTTTTCTCCTCTCCAATCCGTTGTCGTCAGCGTGAGTGGTTTTGTTTGTGTTATGGTGTGTTTTTTATTGTTGTGCGGCTGGCTTCCTACATTCACAAGTGAAGCCCTCCTTTTATATTAGTTCCTTTTCTTTCTCTCCAAGCTAGGGATCAAGTCAAGATTGTTTCCTCTTTTAATTGCAAGATATCTCAATCCCTAAATATTAGGATTTAGATCCTTCCTAAATATGTGTTGCTTGCTATCCACTTCATGCTTCTTTCTTTCTCTCCAAGTCACCAAGAGGATCTTCTTTATATATATATATATATTCCTAATAGCTTCAAAAAAAGACTTTTATATCTCTTTTATATTTTCTTTCTTTCTGCAAAATAAAGAGCAAATTAAGTTAGTGATTTATATAATTAATATATAATTACTCTAAAATTGACCCAAAAATATCTCTAAAAATGCACTAAATTGGAGTTTATCAACTCCCCCACACTTAACTTTTGCTTGTCCTCAAGCAAATTTTCTGACTCAATAAAATTTTCAAATAAATAATAAAGATAGCCAAAGAAGGGACCCAAAATTAAAAGCACAATGACAGATAATAGAAAATATAGTACATATGAGGTGTCAAAAGGTTGCCCAATTAGAGGCTCAAGTCCTTGAAGAATATGTTTCTGAGAACAAGGGCACTCGCTCACAATCTCTCTAAGTGTTTAGGGACTAGGGAAAATACACTCAAGTTTCAACAAATCACTACAACAGATATTGAAAAAAAAGGCGCTAAAATGGGCAGCGTTTATGCTAGAAGCGCTGCTTTTGGCTGAAACACGGAGCAATGGGCAGCGCGTATGAAGCAAGCGCTGCTTTTGGGTAGGACGCATTACGCAATAAGCAGCGCCTATGGAGCAAGCGCTGCCTTTTGGGTTAGACGCGCTGCGCAATAGGCAGCGCCTATGCAGCAAGCGCCACCTTTTGTCATGACGGGTTCTCAATGGCCAGCGCTTATTAGTGAAGCACTGCCTATTGGTGTGTTTTTTATTTTTTTCATTTTTTCCCGTCTCAACACATACATTTCGTGATCTAGTCCTCTCCTCAACACACTAACACTCTCTCAAGCTCTCTTCCTCCTCCTCCTCCATTGGCCTCAAACGGACACACACTCCTCTCAAGCTCTCATCTATGTCCTCTCAAGCTCTCATTTTCGTTCTCTCAAGCTCTCATTTTCGTGGCTCTCTCCCATTTTCGTTTTCCCAAAGGACATCTCTTCCACACTTCTCCATTTCTTCTCCATTTTCGTGTAAGGTGATTTCTTCCTCATTTTCGTTTCTCTTTCACAAAGTTTAGTATTACTACATGTTGCTCTAGTTATTTTAATGGCATTGGAACATTAGGTTAGATGATTTAAAGGTTATGGTTGATGATTGGTTCTTTAAAATGGTGTTTCTAAACTTTGGGGGAAATGTAGTTGTAGTGTTTGTTGAAATGTCCAAATGAAATGCTTGTTAATTTAATTTGATGTAGGCTTAGTGTTTGTTGAGATGTCCAATGCTTGTTAATTTAATGTTGCTTTCGGTTAAGGGATTTTATAAACTTGAATATTTAGGATTGCATGTTGTTTTATTAATTTTAATGGCATTGGAACTTTATGCTAGATAATCAAAGTTGATGGTTATTGATTGGTTTATTGAAAGGGCGAAGTGTTTGTCTTATTTTGTTAATGTCACAAAAATTGATTGTATTTTTGTCTTCCATATTTGTATGATGGTTCTTTAATTAGTAATTTAATTAATGAATTGTTTATAGGAATTGAAAATACTTCCTTCGAGTTCGTGTTGGTTCGTGAGTTCGAGCTCGAGTTCGTGTTTGTTCGCTTCATTTGCTAGTGTGTGGTTCGCATTCGTTGGAGTTCATCGTTGCTTCCACTTGTTCAGGTACTTTTGTTGTTTTCTTGTATTTATTATATGAAGAATGACAATATGGAAGCCATCAAAGTCTTTGATTTCTTTAGTTTAAAATAGTTGAATGTATTAGCTTCAAAAAAATTATTCGATTTGTGTGTTTGGTACCTATAATAGGTTTTTAAGTTCTCTTATCAGGATTTTATTTTAAATAAATACTGGGAAATTATGGATAGAGAGTGGATGTCTGCCAATCGTCTGTCCAAGGAATATGTTGCTGGAGTGGATTATTTTGTGAAGTGTGCTGTTGAACGTTTAGGGACTTCTAGTAACATGAAGTGTCCTTGTTTGAGTTGTGTTATGTAAAATTAGTTAATGCAGAGGAGTTGGCAGGACATTTAAAGGGTTACGGAATAGATCAAAGTTACACTTGTTGGACAATGCATGGTGAGAAAAGAGGTGAATCTTCAAATATGGGTAATAGTACTGAGAGATGTGCACCGGTTGACACTGAAAGACCTACATTTGAAGGGGGCGAATTTGAAGTGATGGCAAAGGCTGTTGAAGACGATCTTAATGACTGTCCTTAAATGTTTGAGAAATTGATAACGGATGCAGAGACACCGTTGTATTCAGGTTGTACTGAATTCACAAAACTATTGGCTGTGATAAAGTTGTATAACTTGAAAACTTGCCACGGATGGACGGATAAGAGCTTTACGGAATTACTCGCACTGTTGAAAGAAATGTTGCCGAAGGATAATGTGCTCCCTTCTCGGACGTATGATGCAAAACAAATGTTAGGGTCCATTGGGTTGAACTATGAGAAGATACATGCTTGTCCCAATGATTGCATTTTATTTCGAAATGAACATGCATCGTTAAAGTCGTGTCCTAAATGTAATGCATCACGATATAAAAAGAAAGAATCTGCTCCAGAAAAGGTCTTGTGGTATTTTCCCATAATTCCTCGATTTAGGCGCATGTACCATAGTTCAGAAGATGCAAAACACTTGACATGGCATGATGATGAAAGGATTAAAGATGGCATGCTACGACACCCGGCAGATTCTCCGCAATGGAAGAAAATTGATATTGATTATCCTGATTTCGGGTTGGATCCAAGAAACCTACGACTTGCATTGTCTGCTGATGTATTTAATCCGCACGGCATTCAAAGTAGCTCCCACAGTACATGGCCGGTGATTTTGGCGATCTATAAGTTACCTCCATGGCTTTGCATGAAACGCAAATATATGATGTTGTCTTTGTTAATTTCTGGGCCCGAGCAATCGAGAAATGATATTGATGTATACTTGGCTCCGTTAATTGAAGACTTGAAGCTAATGTGGGAGACTAGAGTAGAGGTGTATGATGGGTTCAGAGAAGAAACTTTCACCCTGAGGGCTATGATTTTTGGCACAATTAATGACTTTCCAGCATACGGCAATCTATCTGGGTACAGTAACAAAGGTCAGTGTGTGTGTGTTTGCTGGTGTTTTTAGCAAACAATCACTAGTTTTATTAGAAGGTTTGTGAGATCAAACTAGAAAAATCTCAAAGCAATTGCCTTTGAATTGCAAAAGTTTTTGTTTCAGAAAATGTAGAAAAGGGGACGATTTGCAAATGATTAACAGAATTGAAAAGAAAAGAAGCAGTAAATGGTGCAGGAATTGTAAAGAAAAAGAAAAACAAATTGCATTGAATCATAAAAATGGTACACGATCACATACAGGGATTCTTCCACTCGTTTTTCGCTCTGGCTTGGAAGTTAGAGTTTCAGGAATCAGGTATGTATTGTGATTTTCGCGACCCCTGTTTCTTCTCAGAAACAGTTATTTATACAAAGGGAAAAGGGGGGAAATTCGAACTAAGTAACTGCCTAACAATTTGAAAATAAGTAACTGCTCCTACTTTCGGCCAAATAACCGCTCCTACTTTCGACCAAGTAACCGCTCCTACTTTCGACCGAAACCGCTCCGTCACGCTTCGACCAACTGCTAGTCTTCAACGCATAACTGCTCTGTTTTCTGTCTGTCGAAAGCCTGTGTCGATTTTCCTCTCTCTTGCTTTTGCTTCCCTGGAAACTTGTCGAGTTTACCTTGCGTATGACCATCTTCTCTGTCGAAATAATTTGGTCTTCATCGAAATATAGGTCAGGCCATGTTGACCATCTTTAATGAAGCCTGTCGAAATTACAGGCTAACAAGTTGCCCCCCAAAAATGTCTTTTTCGACTGAACTTGAAGAGGAAGAAGAGAAAGACATTTTTGAATTCACCATCGAAATAGACTTTGCACTTGAGTAGAACAACTGTATACCTGATGTCGCCACTGTTAAGTGTTGCTTCCATATTCAAACCTCTAACTTGAACAGCCTGTAAATTCGGCCTTTGACTATGTTTTGGCAACTTAAATGCCATGTTTTTACACTTTCTTTATATTTATTCCAGCGTTATTTTAACTTCTTGCAACGTTGGCTTATACTTTTTCAAGTATTTGCCATTTATACGCAAAATTCTTTCATCAGCGCCAATCTTTTCGACCTCATATGCGCCGTTTGAATAAACTTGTAAAATTTTAAATGGTCCTTCCCAACTTGGGGACCATTTACCAAAGACTCTATCTTTTTTATCCATAGGCAATAGGACCTTCCACACTAGATCACCTGAATTAAAGGCTTTAGACTTAACCTTTTTGTTATAAGTTTTAGTTACCCTCTCTTTCTGTCGAATAAGCGTATCTAAAGCTAATAACCTTTCTTCGTCTAAATCAACCAATTCAACAAGCATCATATTCCAATAATAATCAGAGGGAATCTCCCACTGTCTTTGAATTCTTGTTGATTGTAGACAAATTTCAACAGGCAACACTGCATCGTGTCCAAATGTTAACCTATAAGGAGTAGTGTTGATAGATTCTTTGGGTGAATTTCGACATGCCCATAATGCTTGATCAAGGGTATTATGCCAATTTTTTGGCTTCTGCCCAACATGTCTTTTAATCAAATTAATAATAACTTTATTGGCAGCTTCTACTTGACCATTGGCTTGCGCATAATATGGTGTTGAAGTTAATAACTTAAAACCAATTTCAGAAGCAAATTCTACCATTTTTTTACCAGTGAAAACTGATCCCTGATCTGTAGTAATGGTTTCTGGAATTCCAAATCTGTAAATGATATGATTTTGAACAAACCTTATCACTGCTTCTTGATCAACATTGGCTAAAGGTATAGCTTCAACCCATTTGGTGAAGTAATCAATTCCCACAAGGATATATCTATGGCCCTTCGACGAAGTTGGCTTTATCTCTCCAATCACATCTAGAGCCCAACCCCTAGATGGCCAAGGTTTGACTATGGCATGCAATTCATTTGCAGGTACATGTTGTATCCCAGCATGCTTTTGACACTCTTGGCATCCCTTAGCAAATTCTATGCAATCTTTCAGCATAGTTGGCCAATACATTCCTTGTCGAAATAATAACCACTTCATTTTCTGGCCTACTTGGTGTGAACCACACGCTCCACTATGTGTATCGGAAACTGCTAAATATGCCTCATTTTCACAAAGACATTTTAATAGTACTCCTTCAGGAGTCTTTTTAAACAATTCGTTTCCAATTATCACATAGCTCAAAGCTCTGTATTTTACCTTTTTATTGGTATTTCTTGTGGGATTTTGCAAATATTCCGCAATAGGCCTTCGCCAATCATTATTGGTCATATTGTCAAGAGCAAAAATTTCTGCTAAGTCAAAGTCACCAAAAAATTGACGTTTTTCGACAACGACTAGTTCCTCGTTTGCGTTTGTTGCCCCCCCAATTCTTGGTGTTGACAATAGTGACGAAGAATGGTCATTAGAAATGATTTTATCCTTTATTTCGATTAACTCTTCCAGGCTTTGTTTTGAAACTTTATAGCCTGAAGCAATTTGTGCCAATTCATTTGCCACTTGATTATCAATTCGTGGTAAATGTTCTAAGTGAACAGACTCAAATCTTTTTAACAAAGCATTGGCAACAACAAAGTATCTAATAAGGTGCTCTTTAATGCATTTGTACTCTCTTGTCAATTGTTTGACAACCAACTCAGAGTCACCTTTTATTTCGACGTGACTTGCCCCCAGCTCAAGTAAAATTTCAAGGCCTACTATTAAAGCCTCATACTCAGCTTCATTATTGGAGCAAACATCTCGAATTTTAAACTTATACTTTGTTGGAATGTTAGTAGGAGATATTATTAAAATACCAATCCCAACTCCATGTTTATGGCTTGAGCCATCAAAATACAACCTCCAAGGATATACGTCTACAAAACTTAATGTTTCTTCAACAACAGAATGGTCTACTATAAAATCAGCAACCACTTGTCCTTTAATTGATTTTAGAGGTTGATAAGTTAAGTTGTATTCTGACAAAGCCAAAGCCCATTTACCAATTCGGCTATGCATTATTGGTTTCGACAACATATGCTTAATAACATCAAAATGCGAATAAACAGAAACATCAGCTGGTTTTATATATTGCTTTAACTTTGTACACGAGAAATACAAACAAAGGCACAACTTTTCTATAGGAGTGTACCTCGTTTCGGCATCATTGAGGACCCTACTGAGGTAATAAATGGCTCTTTCGATACCACTATCATCCTCTTGTGCTAACATGCTACCTATTGTTCTATCAGAAGCTGCTATATACAATTTGAGCACTTTGTGTTTAATAACAGGCAACAAAATTGGTGGTTTCATCAAATAAGACTTGATTTCGTCGAAGGCTGCTTGATGCATTGGTTCCCATTTGAACTCTTCTTCCTTCTTCAGTCTTAATAATGGCGAAAAAACTTGTGTTTTGCCACATAGATTTGATATAAATCTTCGAAGGAAATTGATTTTTCCCAGCAACGACTGAAGCTCTTTTTTGGTCGAAGGGGCCTTCGTTTCCATAATTGCCTTAGCCTTATTTTGATTGATTTCAATGCCTTTTTTGTGCACTATAAAACCCAAGAAATCACCTGCACGCACACAAAAGGCACATTTTAATGGATTTAATTTCAATCCATATTTCCTCATTCTTTCAAAAGAACGGCGAAGATGGTCTAAATGACCACTTTCTGAGGAAGATTTAACCACCACATCATCTATGTATACTTGCATAAAATCATCAATAAAATCATGAAACATAGAATTCATGGCCCTCTGATATGTAGCACCAGCATTCTTTAAGCCGAAGGGCATTACTACCCATTCATAAACACCCAATGCCCCTGGACATCTAAAAGCAGTCTTTGACACATCCTCTTCAGCAATGAAGATTTGATTATACCCAGAATAACCATCGAGCATACTAAGATAATCAAATCCTGCTGCTGAATCTATTAGCATTTCTGCCACAGGCATTGCGTATTCATCCTTGGGAGATGCATTATTTAAATCCCTAAAATCTATGCAAACTCTAAGAGTCCCATTTTTCTTTATTACAGGAACTATATTGGCTAACCATTCGACATACCTGGCAGTTCTGATGAATTTGTTTCTGAATAGCCTTTCGATTTCCTCATTGATCTTAGCCAACACTTGAGGAGCAAATCTTCTTGGCACTTGCGTCACTGGTTTCTTCCCTGGTCGAATTGGTAATTGCATTTCCACTACTTCTCGACTTAACCCGGGCATCTCGTCGTAATCCCAAGAAAAAAAGTCTTTGAACTCCCTTAGCAATGTAATGACTTGGGTTTTTAGAGAAGCATCAATATTTGCACTAATATAAGTTGGCCTTTTTATTGAGCCATTTCCCAAATCAACTTCTTCTAACGGGTCTTGAGCTTGCATATGCTTTGTCAAATCTCTAGGATCCTTTTCAAAACCTAATGGATCATTATCATAGATACAGTCAAGTTTTTCATCTATGATTATGCCATTTTCATCATGTAACTCACTGGCTTCGACAGCCATTGTTTGTTGAATAATTTCGGCCTCCATAGCCGCTTTAAACTTGTTTTCGGCCATATAAGCCGTAATTTTGTCCCATGCATTGGGCACTGACATAAGAACATTTTCAAGAATGAGTGTTCAACCCCGTTGGTCGAAAAACACCATCAGGATAGACACTATCATCTCCCATTATTTCTCTTTCCCAAACAAAACCATAATTTGGGTCAAGATGAACTGAGGCAAAAACATTATCCGCAGGGACATATGCCTCATTAGAAGATGAACATGGCGCAATCTTCGCCATTTGTTTCTCAAAATTTTCCTTGGTAACTTGGTTCACATCAGCACGGAAGTAGCTCTGATCGGCTGCAACATACTCTACCAAACCATCCTCTTTCCACATTACTAAACGTTGATGCAAAGTTGAAGGGACAGCACCAACTCCATGGATCCACTCTCTACCAAGGAGTAAATTAAAATTCGCTTTAGAGGCTATCACTAAGAACAATGTAGTCCTCTTTATGGAACCAACAATTAAGTCAACCTCAATGGCCCCCAAAGAGTGGCCAGTTTTGCCTTCATAGTTGCTTAAGACAATGTTATGTGGCCTGAGGTCAGTATCGAACTTACCAATCTTCTTCAAAAGACCATGCGGCATCAAATTCACTGCAGCTCCACCATCCACTAACACTTTGTTAATTCCAACACCATTGACCTTGGCTTGGACATACAGGGGTTTCAAGTGGTTTTGCATACTCATATCTGGCTTCTCGAAGGTAGCCATTTGGTCTTCGACACAACCATCGTTCATCACATAGTAACACATTGGCTTATGATGAGCCATGTCCTCTGTGAAGTCTTCTTCAACGTCATTTGGTACCGTGATAACATCGTACTCAAGAGGCAGTATTGATACCACATTGTAAACAACGTCGAGGTCATCTTCAGAATCATTGAAATCAGACTCCATGTCTTCATCCATGTCGAAATCAGCGTTTCTTTCTTTCACTGTTGACAATGGAGGAAATATTCTTTCAAGAGCAGGTCTTCTTGACTTTTCTGTTACCACAGCCTTGCCTTTGGCCTTATTCGCTGCACACACATGACTAGCAACATCAGCATTCCTCTTTGTGGCAACTTCAGCTTTGTGAACCTCACTCTTCGCCACTATCATGCTGCGTGGAACTTGATTATTAGCCAAATGACTTGGAACCTGGTTAATGTCAAAGTGTGCCTTCTTCTTCTGTTGTCTTTGGTAACGACGCCACTGTGTTCTAGTCATAGGGTTCTTACCCTTATAGTTATTCTTATAATTAAACTTAATAGCATCAGTACCTGGCTTGACAGCTTTAGCACGTTGATTATTGGGCACCCACTCTTCGACAGGAGCACTAGCACTTGGGACAAAGGATTTACTTGTTGACAGCTTCAAATACCCTTTTGCTGAGGACTTCTCCTTAGCAAATTGTCGTTTACTTGTTGAAGGCTTTGCTGACACATTAGCCTCATAGCCAGGAAGATCTCCTTTTGCAAAGTCAAATTTTGGCCTGTTATCAAGCCATTTTCTTTTGCGTTGTTGTTGATCCTGATAACCTTCGACAGCTTTAGCTGCTTCTTTATCGAAGACAGCACTGCACCTTGGGCAAAGCATAACTTCAGAGTTATTCCACTTACACCGATTAAGGAAATCTATCAATTCTTCCTCAGCCTTTGGATACACAGCATGTATCTTCCCATCATATTCTTTTAGGGTCACCTCCTGTTTCTTACCTTCAGCATACATAAAACCTTTTAATTTCTCAGTGGCAGTTTTGACACACTTAGGAGGGTCCGTCATTTGAGCTTCCACCATGCCTACATCAGCTTCGACAGGTTCAGAGTACATAGCTTCAGCCTTAGGCAATGGATCAACATCAATCTGCATAGGAGCTTTCATTTTCTTATCAGCAAATTTGAGTCTTCCTTCGTCAACTGCTTTTTGCACAATATCCCTGAAGAGCACACAACGGTCAGTGTTATGTCCCAAAAAATTATGGAACTTACAATAACCCTTTTTCTTTCTTTGGTCAAGAGTTGGTATTTTAAGGCCTTTAGGCACTAATATTTGACCATCAGTTACTAAAAGATCAAAAATTTCATCACATTTAGTAACATCAAAAGTATAAGTCTTAGGCATAAATCTATCATTCTTAGGCTCTACAGGGTTATTCCCATTCGCAGGCCTTAATAATTTACAGGTATAAGGAGGACCAGGCTTAAGTTCAGCCACGTCTATCTCCTCTTCTTCGACATTACTATATGTAACGTCAAATCCTTCTTCGACATATGCCACTTTTTCTTTTTTATAATACCTATTCGACCTAGATTTTTCCTCTCTAAGCCTTTCAACTTGTCGAACTCTATCAGCCAAATGAGCCATATCTCGCAAATGAGATGTGTCTAATTTCTTTCTAATTGAGTAATCAAGGCCACCAACAGCCATTTCGACAAGCTCATGTTCAGGGACTTGTGTGAAGCAACGAGATTTCAACAGCCTGAATCTGTTTAAGTAATCATCAATAGTTTCAGGCATTTTGCGCCGAACACAAGCCAATTCTTTAAGACTAATTTTCGACTGGCCCATGTAAAACTGTGCATGGAATGCCTTTTCTAATTGCCCCCATGTGTACATAGAACCAGGGGGTAAGGTCGTGAACCAAGTGAAAGCATTTTTAGTTAGAGAATTTGGAAAATATTTCATCTTCAAATTCTCATTTTGTGCTAAGTCCCCAGCCTCAGTCAAGAAACGAGCAATGTGTTCGACTGTGGACTCATTTGTTTCACCACCAAACTTAGTAAACTTGGGAACTTTCCATCCCCTTGGTAACTCAGTTTGTAATGCATATTCACATAATGGTGATACGAAGTTAGGCCTTTGTAAACCTATGTTAAGGCCATTTTGCGCCAAAATAGTTTCGACTAAAGTAGCTATATTGTTTTCTGCGCCAACATTGTGTTGTTGCACTTGTCGAACAACTTCATCAGCGTTCTGGTGTCTATTTACCAAAACTACTTCAGGGACGTGGTTTACTGCCCCTTGTAGTTCGCCTACAACTGTCGACGCTTCGACTGCAACTGCTTCTTGGGGGTTAACTGGCGACGCATTACCCGCAATAATAGGAACGTGCCTATTATTAACCGCTGGAACCCCAAAAAAGTCTGCAATCCTACTCATCTGATTTGCCAGCATTTGGTAACTGTTATTGGTATTTTGAATCAATGGATTGAAAACTGTACCAATTTGTTGGGTAAGCATATTAACCATATCGTGATTACTCTCGTCTACTTGCTGTCTTAAGGCCAACAAAGACGTATTAGTTAATGCTGGGGGATTTCGACCAAATACGCTCTCAGAAGAGACATGTGTAGGGGAAAAGGTCGAAATATGTGGCATTCCAGTAGGTATGCCATACATTCCCAGAGGAAATGGGGGTAGATACACGTCATTCAAACGTGGGTCTAAACCGTTTCCCATGGCCATGTGAGGGCTATGAAACCCTGCACTTAACGGCAAAGACATAGGCAGAGATGCCATTTCTGACTGCGTTGAACCAACATTAGTCATTGATAATGAAGGAACGGTAATCGACGATGATGGTCCTGCGCTAATGCTTGCAGAATCCATTGTTGTCCCTTGCCCTTGTGAAACCACAGGGTTGGAACTAGATGCATTATTCGTACCAGAACGAACCATTTTACCACTTCTTAAGTGCATACAACAGCGAATACAAATAAGAGAGTACGAGAATGAACAAAATCAAAGGCAAAGTCCCACCGGGCGTGCCAATTTGTTTGCTGGTGTTTTTAGCAAACAATCACTAGTTTTATTAGAAGGTTTGTGAGATCAAACTAGAAAAATCTCAAAGCAATTGCCTTTGAATTGCAAAAGTTTTGTTTCAGAAAATGTAGAAAAGGGGACGATTTGCAAATGATTAACAGAATTGAAAAGAAAAGAAGCAGTAAATGGTGCAGGAATTGTAAAGAAAAAGAAAAACAAATTGCATTGAATCATAAAAATGGTACACGATCACATACAGGGATTCTTCCACTCGTTTTTCGCTCTAGCTTGGAAGTTAGAGTTTCAGGAATCAGGTATGTATTGTGATTTTCGCGACCCCTGTTTCTTCTCAGAAACAGTTATTTATACAAAGGGAAAAGGGGGGAAATTCGAACTAAGTAACTGCCTAACAAGTTGAAAATAAGTAACTGCTCCTACTTTCGGCCAAATAACCGCTCCTACTTTCGACCAAGTAACCGCTCCTACTTTCGACCGAAACCGCTCCGTCACGCTTCGACCAACTGCTAGTCTTCAACGCATAACTGCTCTGTTTTCTGTCTGTCGAAAGCCTGTGTCGATTTTCCTCTCTCTTGCTTTTGCTTCCCTGGAAACTTGTCGAGTTTACCTTGCGTATGACCATCTTCTCTGTCGAAATAATTTGGTCTTCGTCGAAATATAGGTCAGGCCATGTTGACCATCTTTAATGAAGCCTGTCGAAATTACAGGCTAACAGCGTGCCCTATATGTGAAGATAACACTGATTGGATGTGGTTGGAACATGGTAGGAAGAATATATACTGTGGTCATCGTAGGTTTTTGCCATCTACTCATTCGTATCGACTATTGAAAAAGGCATTCAATGGGAATATCGAAACCCGTAAAGCTCCCATGGCTTTGACGGGTGAACAACTATTTGAAAAGGTGAGAGGTTTGAACATTAAATTTGGGAAGCCTTTTGCCGGAGAGCTTGCCAAACGGGGGTGGAAAAAAAAGTCAATTTTCTTTGAGTTGCCATACTGGAAGTCATTATATGTAAGGCACTTCATTGATGTGATGCATGTTGAAAAAAATGTCTTTGAAAGTGTCATCGGTACCTTGCTCAATATGCCAGGAAAGACTAAAGATACCATCAACTCGAGGTTGGACTTACTTAGTATGGGGTTGAGACCAGAATTGGGTCCGATAAAGAAGGGTACACGTACATATCTAGCTCTGGCAGCTCATATTTTATCTAAAAAGGAGAAGACCGTGTTTTGTAAGTTTCTTCATGGAGTTAAAGTTCCAGAGGGTTACTCTTCAAATGTTATGAACCTTGTATCGATGAAAGATCTCAAGTTAAAGTCTTTAAAGTCTCATGATTGCCATGTTCTAATGGAGAATTTGCTACCCATTGGTATACGTTCCATTTTGCCTAAGAAAGTGCGCAAGACCCTAACCAAACTTAGTTTCTTCTTTAAGGCGATTTGTAGTAGAGTGATTGACCCTGGAAAGTTGCCATCATTGCAAAGAGAAATTACTGTCACTTTGTGTTAGCTTGGTTGTCATATTTAATAGGTGTGTGTATTTCGATCACTCTGCATATTTCTTTGTTTTAGTTGTTAACTATATGTATTTTTAATAATATAGTTATATCTAATTGTGTTCAGTTGTTTGAAGGAATATTGGGGATTGGAACAATCACAGACAAAATGGGTGCCAATAGTGGTAAGTTTGTAATCAATCTTCTCATATATTTATTTACATTATTGTTGTCAAAAAAATGTATTAAATTAAATTTAACAATTAACTAATCTTTTGTTTTGTAGTGTCCGAAACAACCAAATAACAATGATTGTGGGTATTACGTAATGAGATTTATGAAGGAAATTATTACCCACAATCAAATGGTTATCCCCAGACAGGTATTTTTACAGAACTCTTTTTTATTTTGATTTAACCATATATTTCAATTCTAATTTTATTTAATTATATAATTTCAGTATTTTCCCGATTGTCGGTGGAAGACATACTCTACTGCACAGCTTGATGAGCTTGTAGGAGAGTGGTGCCATTATGTCTCGCAATTCTTTTGATTTTAGATAGATTGTAATGTTGTAAATTGTTAGAGTTTTATTGATTGGATACATGCATATGAATTGGTTCATGCATATGTAAGTTGCTAACTTGTTTTAATTTAGAAACATATTGTAAGTAGCTTGCTAATTTTGGATACATGCATATGAATTGGTTCATGTATATGTAAGTTGCTAACTTGTTTTAATTTAGATACATATTGTAAGTATCTTGCTAGTTTTGGATACATATTGTTAGAGAGTTTGATTTGGATACATATTAATTTGTTAATATTGTAAGTTGCTAAGTTTTGGATACATATATATAATAACTTGTTAGCTAGTTTGTTTTGGTTTGTGATCATATTGGTGCATTGGGATATATAACTAGTTTATATATATATATATATATATATATATATATATATATATATATATATATATATATATATATATATATATATGTTGTTAGTATATATATGTGAAGCGCTGCCCATTCACCTAGTGCGTATAGCAATGGGCAGCGCTTGGTAAAGGGAAGCGCTGCCCATTGCTAAACGTGCTAGGTGAATGAGCAGCACTTGGTGGTAGAAGCGCTGCTCATTCACCAGCAATGGGCAGCGCTTTCCTTTACCAAGCGCTGCCCATTTCTATACGCGCTAGGTGAATGGGCAGCGCTTCTCCCACCAAGCGCTGCTCTTTCACCTTGCGCGTTTAGAAATGGGCTGCGCTTCCCCTTACCAAACGCTGCCCATTGCTAAACGCGCTAGGTGAATGAGCAGCGCTTCTCCCTTCAAACGCTGCCTATGGCTATTAATGAGCAGCGCTTCTCAAACGCTGCCCATTTTTGGGGAGGAATCACCAGCGCCAAATTTAGCAGCGCCCAGAAACGCTGCCCATGGCTAAAAAAACGCTGCCCATCCCCAAATCTGTTGTAGTGAATTGTACATTACCATAAGCTTGTAATTTGACCAAATCTCCACTAAATAGTTCACATGCATGCAAAAGATGGGGTTTCGTGGGTTGTAATGGGGCCAGGGGTGAATTCATGCAGGGTAGGAAACAAGAAGAAAGGGATAATCAAAGGGCTAAAAACAAGAAACGAATAGTAACCTTTGAAATCAAATATGGAGCTCCTATCTGTTTTACAATTTTTGTCCAAACTCCAAATTAATTTCACCTCCATTCATCACTCTTCTTTTTCTATTGAGTCGACTTTTTTTTAATTTGCTTTTTTTTAGTAGACTGTTTTTTTTTTTGGATTTGCCCTTTGGCTCTTTCATTCTTTTGATTTTCCCTTTTCCTCCTTCTTGCATTCTTTTTTTCGTTGGAGAAAAAGGTAAGTACATGATTCACTCCATTTTTTCTCTTCATCCTGACAAGATAGATAACTAAAGTATAGGACGAAATTTCAGTTCTGACAATATAGACAACTAAAATATAGGACGAAATTGTAATTTTCAATAGTTGCTCCACATTCAATTACAAATGGTTACCACAAACAAAAAAGAAAAAGTTATATCTGGGTACCAAAGAAAAAATATAACAAATAGACTCAAAGGGGGCAATTAAGGGATAAATTCAACAAGCAACTCTGAGGCCAGAAAAATTACCTATATCCCCAAATCTTTTTACATGATGCAAATCAATTTTCGCTTTGAAACGGTCAAAAGACAAATTCTAGAATGTAGCAAATTGGGAAACACACTCATAGAAAGAAAAGGGGTAAAAATTTATGATTTAGTATCAATCCCCTTATGAAGGCTCAAATCTCACATTTAGAAGCTAGTTCACAAAAAGTACTCAAGAGAGACAAATGCTAATTATAAGCTTCTTAAGGACAACCCCATAGTTACAATTAAACACAAGTCTGTCAAGTAAATTAATTATGGGATCCCCTAAAGGCAAAATCTCTATTTTTTTTCAATTTAAGCATAGTTCATTCAAAACAAGCCAGAAAAAATGCTATCAACATATGTAGTGAGTATGTGCATTAATAGAGAACAAGTGACAAAATAACGCTCCTCCCCCACACTAGCATGAACCATGGTCCTCAATGCAAAATGATCAAATAGAATCAAAAGGAATTAAATGAGAGAGAGAGAGTAAGAGAGACTTCCCTGAGAGAGCTTGTAGTTGGAGTTTATTCCTAAAAACAAAACAAAACAAAAGCAAAATAAAATTAACTGAAAATAAAACACAGGTTGCCTCCTGTGAAATGCTTGTTTAACGTCGTGAGCCTGGCGATAGTTGGTGCTCAATCAGGTGGCTCTCCAAGAGCAAATTTGACATCTAACGGAGTGCACCTTCTTAGCTTTCTAACAATGTGGTTCACATTATTCTTTCTTTTTCCACATGCTGGATGAGCTTCAAAGGATTGTGGATTTTTAATTTTACCTTCATCCACCACTATGCTAGGATCCTGCAAAATAAGAATTTTTTCCAAAAGGTCCTGCATCTTTAAATCACTGAAAATATTAGTTTCAACCACATCATCAAAAGAAGGAGAAGTAAAAGAAGAGAAAATTTCATTTGAATTTAAAGCTTTAATAACATCATCTTCTTTACCACTCCTTAAAGTTACCTTTCCTTTATAAACCTCAATCACAGCATCACTAATGGTTAAAACAATTTGCCCAAAAATTTGGGCTTTCTCCTCTTTCTCCAAATTATGAAATGGATCTTTCTCATTCTCCTCACAAATGCTCTCATCAATGAAATCTGTTGTTTCAATTTGACTTCCTTCAGTGGGAATCACTTCGTCTTTTTTGAGAGTTTCTTCCTCTAGATTAGCTTCTACGGAAAACTCTTCCTCACTACTAAGAATATTATCTTTGTATTGCTCAGTTTGTGAATAAGGAGTTTCTTGGGCCTCTTGAGATAACAAAGCAATGATACTTGATAGTTGACCACTCATGACTCCAAGTTGATTCTCCATGCGGTCAAATTTTCCATTTATCTACTCACATACATCATTGACCTCTGGTATTTCTTTGTATTGCTCAACTTCTTCATTTTGGGTAGACTTACTTTGTAAATAAAGAGTTTCTTGAGCCAATTGAGTTGCTACCATATCAATGATATTTGACAAGTTTTTCTCCAAGTTATCAAATTTGTTAGTCATATTTTTCTCAAATCTATCAAATCTTTCATTTGTTTGCTCCATAAATTTGATCAAGACGTCATCGATATCAGATTCCTCATCTTTCCTCTGCACTTGTAGTTGCTCATAATTATCCCAGTTGGAGGAATAAGGAGGTGGCTCATAGTCATCCCAATAGTTTGAATAATGCTTATAAGGAGGAGGAGAAAGTGGGATTCGACATTGAGGCATATGCCATGATAACTTCTCTAAATTCCTTTTCACCTCTGCCTCTCTAATATAATCTCCAAGAGTTTTAACTATGATTTCAACTTTTCTCTGCAAAACAGGGTGAACTACAGCGGTTTCTTGGAAAAGAATAAACAACTTTTTTTTGTATTTTTTTAATAAGATAACTAAAAAAACAAAATTAAAACTAAAGCATAAAAAAGTGTCTCAACTAATAAAAATCTTTTTCTTTTAATATTGTTCAATTAATCCCCGACAACGGCGCCAAAAACTTGTTGCGTTAAAAACACATTTAGAGCAAGTGTACTCTCTCACAGAAGTAGTATAAAAGAATATCGTATCCACAGAGATTAATTAACAAGTAATAAACTACTTAAGATTATTTATTATTTAGATGAGTGAATAATTGAGATTTAATAGAAACAAAGAAATAAAAAGTAAGCAAATAACAAATAATAAAATGCAAGATTTAATAGATGGAGAGAGAGGTCTAGGGTCACAGTTTCACTTGCAAGCTTCGATTCCCCTATGTCTAATTCTACCTGAATTCCCTTATTTTATTCAATTACCAATCCCTTTACTAAAGCTACTAATCTGTTTGGTAATTCGCGATTAATATTCTTTTTCTTAAATCAACCTTAGTTTGGTCATGCTAGAATTTAAATTTAAGAAAAGCATAAAGCGCAAAAAGGTTGAATGATTGGAAGACTAAATTAAAGTTTGGTCATGCATTAATTTTAGCCCCAATAATCCTATAGGTCCACCAACTAATTGCAGCACGGTCGCTGATCAACTAATTGATTATGTACATAAAAAGGGTAGCTAATCCTAGTTATGTGATAAAACAATAGGACAATATTAATTGAAATAAAAACAAGAATTCAAATAAGAAATTAGAACATAAAGAGGTTTCTAAACATGCAAGATCCACCTAAGATCCTAGAAGAGGATTTAGGTATCCATAATAATAAAGAACAATAAAAGAAAAATAAGGTTCACGAATTACAGAAATAAGAATAACCCAGAAATAGAGAAAGTCTTAATTTTTGTCGTCAGTCTCCTTCTTTTACTCCAAAGCTCTTTCACGGTGCCGAAAATCTCTTTTTCTCCTCTCCAATCCATTGTCGTCAACGTGAGTGGTTTTGTTTGTGTTATGGTGTGCTTTTTACTTTTGTGCGGCTGGCTTCCTACATTCACAAGTGAGGCCCTCCTTTTATATTAGTTCCTTTTCTTTCTCTCCAAGCTAGGGATCAAGTCAAGATTGTTTCCTCTTTTAATTGCAAGATATTTTTATTTAAATAACACGCTAATTAAGCCTATTAAATATTTTTATTTTGAATAACACGCTAATTAATACCATACGGTTACAATATAATAAATGTCTTTTAACCATAAAAAGTAACGAAATCTGTACAATTATTATTATTATAATGACATGCATAAATATATTTGACAACCAGATTAATAATTCAGACATTTCCTAATTTCTAATTTAATTCAGTCAAATTTAAACAATTAATAGACAAATTGTAAAAAAATGAAAGTTTTTTTGGAAAACAAAAAAGAAAGTTACGTGCATAATGAAGTGTGTAATGTAAGTACAACAAAGTAAAACGTATTATTTAATTTGGATATCAAAGTAAAACGTATGAGATTATCATTGCTCTGTAAATGAAATGCAAAAGGTGAATGAAATGCAAAATTGAACCGAAGCACTCATTATTTTCATTTCAATTGTTTTGTTTTCCTATTTTAGTTTTACGAAAATTTAGTTACATATTTATTTCTGTTAATCCCTTTTGATGAATTAGTTCAAGGATGAATTTTTAACAATTAGGTGAATTCTTATTCTCTCAGTCTCAATCCTATTTGTCCCATTCAACATTTCTTATTTCTATTGTTTAAGCATATTTTCAAATCTTTGTGTTAGTCATTTTACTATCTTGGATTTGTACTTTTGACAAAGTTCAACATCAAACACAATGGGTGAACCACTTGACTTTATGTTGTTTCTTTTCGAAGGGGATTTGGGTGTTCAGGAATGGAAGTAATGGGGCTAAAATTTCATAAACAATTGATATATTTTTAAAGGAAGTTCCAAATTACGAAGTATGATTGGTAACAAACACCGTTTCACCTCTTTTGTTAGAATGTCTTGCTCTCATGTCAGATTCTATATTTATATCTTTTTTAGATTGGTAACAAATTTTAATAGTCATGTTTTGCACAATTGTTAAGCAAATTTTACGGATACATTTTAATATAATGTTCAATTGATTTTTTACATAGTAAAATTAAAGTAACCAGAAAAATTTGTTCAGGCTACAAATAATAACTTTTAGCATGTCAATAAGCTATCTACTCACTTTTGGTTATCATGCATAAAAATAACTTTAAGAGCAAGAATTATTCTACTAACCATGATTTGCAATCACATTGATACTATCTATTACCAATACAATTTAGCATGCTCCTCACTGACATTATTCCAATGTGGCAACCATTCAGCATATCTACGTCTGTCAAATTCAATCTTAATCCAATGTGGCTTGATCAATCCAACTCAACAACCAAGTTGTATTTTAAAATTAATTCTCAAATATAATAATTTCTTTAATTATCATTAATTAAATTGTTCCCTCACCATTATCGGTTACTACTCACAATGATTGCACAATAATATTATTTCTTAATTTAAATTAAAGACATTTCAAATTTCATACCTCAAAATAAACAAATTTTAATGTGCATTTATCTCTAAAATCTAAATGCATAGGATCCAAATAATTTAAACTTAAAAAAAAAATGAAGAATGCTTCTTCTTAAACGGTTTAATGTTATTTTACAAAAAAAAAATTGTCTAAACTCAACATAATTTGAAATGGAATCAAGATAATTTAGTATTAAATTAGGGAGATGGAAATAAAATAATGTATCAAATTAGCACCTCAAGTAAAAAAACAGGTTTTGCTTCTAGCAACTACAATGACTTTTGTGAAGGATGAACTGGGGCAATTATGAGAGATCAATAGTTAAATAATTCTCTTGATACATATATTAAAAGACATATTTTTGATAGTATTAACAATGAAAATATCGCACAATATTTTTACACATCAAAAAAATATCATACAATATTTTTTTGAATATGAAAAAGCATATATAATGTAATTAGTTGAATCTTTGATATATTTTTTTGGAGTTTCTTTAGCATGCATATGATTATGTATCTTTTGAAAACTTTTAATATTTTTCTTTAGTGACATATTTTAGATAAGTTATTTTACTGCATCCATCGATGAAATTTTCTGGATCCGCCACTTTGCCTTCCTTTTCGTTCTATATGCGAAAAATTCCGTGGATGGTGATGCGAAGGAACAAAAGTTAATTAGAATACTTATAAAAAAACTAATACACAATCGATAGAAGAACATCACAATAAAACCTTTAAAAATGGGCGATATAATTCTTTTTTTAAATTCTTTACCGACAAGTCAATTATATGTTGTGTTTGGTACATGCACAATTTAATCGTATACATGTTGTGTTTTCAGATTAAAATGTTTAAACATTTGATAAGAGAAGCTAATGTAGAGACCAACAAATTGTATGCAATGGGTGTGTTCAATTTGAGTTAAGAGAAAATGTGTGAATTTGTGCAGTGTAGTACATACCTGACTAACCAACAGTGCAGTTAGTGTTTGGAGGCCATGTTAGACAAAGTTCCTAATTCTTATGGAATAGAAAAATGATGCCATGTTCTTGCTCCAAGTTGTCTTATAAAGTATGGTGACTACAAGTTCTACTAGATTATTGATCAAACATCTTATCCTCCACCTAATTTTCAAGGTACATCTATTAGATTGATTCACATTTTTTGTTTCAAGTTGCTAATTTTGGTTATCTTCATTCCTTCCATCTTCTTTTCTTGGTTCAGATTGCTTATTTTTATGATTTTATTATTACCATTTTTTATCGGTTATCATTGTGGATATTGAATTGAAACAAGAATCACTAAGGGTGCGTTCTTTTGCCTATTCCAGGTACATCTTTTCATAAATAAAAAAATACAGGTACATGTAGATTATTTACAAAGTCCCTAATTCCCAAATTGTTAGGGTCTCTTCTTTCGATTCTGATTTCGATTGATTGATTCTTGATGGCGAACCAAATCCTTGCGCAATACTCTGATTTCTCCACCAACACCTCAAATCCATTCTATATTCATCCTAATGAAACACCTGTTGTTGTTCTCGTTCAACCTCCATTGGAAGGGAGCAAAAATTTTCAACCGTGGATTCGTTTGATGCGTGTATCTTTGATTTCCAAGAACAAGATGATATTCGTGGATGGAACTGTTACCATGCCTCCGAAGATGAGCACTATCTACAATCAATGGTTTCGCTGCAACAATCTTGTGTTGGCTTGGCTTCAACGATCTGTTTCTCCTAACGTTGCAAAATCAATTGTGTTCTTCGATAAGGCGTACGATGCTTGGAAAGATCTTCATGATCGTTTTGATCAAGGAGACATGTTCAGAATTGGTGATATTCAAGAAGATATCTACAAAATTTCACAAGGTACGCGTGACGTTTCTGAATATTATACGGAATTGAAATCGCTTTGGGATGAACTGAATAGTTTTAGGCCTTTTTCATCACGTGTTTGTGCTGTTCCTTGCACTTGCTCTGCCTTGTTGAATGTTAAAAGGTTCAGAGAACAGGATTATACCATTCGTTTCTTGAAAGGTCTAAACGAAGAATATTCTCATGTTAAGAGTCAAATAATGATGATGGATCCCTTTCCTAACATCACCAAGGCATTTTCTATTGTGATTCAACAAGAAAGAAACATACAATCTGCTAATCCACCATCCACAGAAACTGAAAGTGAGGTGAAGGCACCTACTCAAGTAAACCATATTCAAAACAGCAACAGAGGAGGTTATGGTCCTCGTGGAAGAGGAAGGTTTGGCCGTGGCACTGGTAGAGGACAAACTCCTACACGATTATGCACACATTGTAACAAGACCAACCATATTGTAGATAGCTGTTATTTCCTCCATGGATTTCCACCTGGTTATCAATCAAGGTATCAGAAAAACTCAACAAATGCGGCTGTAACTGGTGACAGTGACTCAAGCAAGCAAGATGACAACTCTGGAAATGGGAATAATGGTGTGTCTCTCACTCAGGAGCAATATAAGCAGATTCTGGATCTAATACAGCAGTCTAAACAACCAACCAACACAGTTCACTCTGCCAACACAGTGTATCTTCAGCCAATTCCCAATTCTGCTTCTACTTACACTAGTTTGGACAACACTAATCACATTTCTGGTAAGAAATTCACTCTTTGGTTCGTTCACACTGCAGCCACTGACCACATCATTGGTGATTTTAGTCTCTTTAGTAGCTATAGACCAATCAAGCCCACAAAAATAAATTGTCCAAACCATACCTAAATAATTGCAACACACATAGGCACAGTTAATATCACAGAGGATATCATATTATACAATGTGCTCTACATTGAAAACTTTGGTTCCAATCTAATTTCAGTCCCTGAATTAGCAATTAGCAGTAATATTTCTGTTTTCTTTTCTACTGATGGTTGTTTCTTCTTTCAGGCCCATACCAAGCGGATGATTGGATCAGCTAAGCTCCAAGGGAAGCTCTACAAGTTTGTCTCACAAGTAATTGGGTCTGTTAGCAATTTTAATTCTGTTTGTAATGTCACAAGCTAATCTCACTTACCCTGTAAGTCCATAAACCCTACTTTACATACTTCAAACATTTGGCACATGAGACTAGGACACTTATCTCATGAAAGACATCAATGTTTGGCTAAACAGTTTTCTGTCATTCAATTTGATAATAATACTTTACCTTGTGACATATGCCACTTTGCAAAACAAAGAAAATTATCATTTCCACTTAGTACCTCTAAAACCACACAATGCTTTGAATTGTTACATGATGACATATGGGGTCCGTATTCCCAAACTTTCATACTAGCTCACAAATATTTCCTCACATTGGTAGATGACTTTAGTAGATACACTTGGGTCATCCTCATGAAACAAAAGTCTGAGACCCTTAATCACCTCACCTCCTTCATTGCCTATATAGAAACTCATTTAACACAAAACTGAAATTCCTAAGAACTTATAATGGAGCTGAATTCCTC
This sequence comes from Astragalus glycyphyllos, assembly GCA_963573325.1. Taxonomy (NCBI): domain Eukaryota; kingdom Viridiplantae; phylum Streptophyta; class Magnoliopsida; order Fabales; family Fabaceae; genus Astragalus; species Astragalus glycyphyllos. The sequence continues at coordinate 49,592,742 of OY754307.1, read as the reverse complement.
ATGCATGAATTTTACTATAGCAAGGGCATCATCCACCAAAGATCTTGTGTAGAAACACCCCAACAAAATGGCCTTGTTGAACGAAAACATCAACATATTCTTAATGTTGCTAGAGCCCTATTGTAGCGACCGAAAAATCTGGGAAAGGATTCCTCGAAGGTTCAAAAATGAAGCCGCCACCAAATTTTAGTTTAAGGGCAAATATTGGAAAATCCTTTTAGTTTGGATAAGGTCCTTGAGACCAGATTTGGGTTCGGGAGTCGGTTATGCGTGGAGAATGTATTAGCACCCCACGACACCATTCCTAAAGAAGGTTACCTGCTAATTAGTTATAGGAGAGAAAGTTAATTTTGAAAATATTTAATTTTACCCCTTTTATTTTGATTTGAAAGAAATAGAACTTAATAAAATCATTTATTAATTTTTGTGAACTAAGGAAGGAATTATTGCGAAAAAAGACTAAAAAAGGGTTTTTTATTAATGCACTTGATAGAGGTGGGCCCGCCCTCTGCTCCTACGTATCTCTGGGTAGAGAATCAAAGGCTACGTAGTTCTTGGTAGAAAATATTTGTTTGTTGGTGTTTCATTTGTCCTGAAAAGATAACTAATCCGACTGTACAATCGACTTAATCCCCTATTTTTGAAAATTTGTTTTTGTTTGAAAGAAAAGAGATGTTTGTGTAATTATGTTATTTAATTTAGAAATTGTTTATTTTAAATAGGGATTTCAGGACCTGATCCGTAACGGTTCATTAATGGTCCTAAAAAGCTAGCTAACCCGACTGTACAGTCGACTTAGTCCCCTATTTATTTATTTATTTATTTATTTATTTTTATAAGCCCTTTTTTATCAAGAAAAAGGTAGATAATGAAAGAAATTGTTTTTTTATTTAAGAAAAAAGAAAAAAGGACGAAAGAGGTGTATCAGTTAAAAAGGGGTGTCATTAGCTGAGGGGGCGTATTTTAAAGAAAAGGGTGTAAAAAGTAGCAGACCAGTTCGTTTTCGTTTTTTGGGTTCTGGGCTAACAAATGGGCTTAAGTAGTGGGGCGCTGTATGGAGTAATTGTGGGGGTGTGGTTATTAATCTGTGCTAAAAAAAATTTTTTTTGACGGAATGAGAGTGATTTTAGGGAATGGAGAGAGAGTATGAAGATCATGGAAAGAGAGAGAGAGAGATGTGGGAAGTGAGAGAGAAAAGAGCCAACGGGGAGGGTGGTTCGTGGCGGTGACCGGCGACAGCTCCGGTGACTGGCGACAGCTCCGGTGACGGTGAAGTAGCATGATTCCAGCGATGGAGTCACGGCGACGGCGTTTTGACTATCTCACGACAGCGTTTTCATTTTCGACGACCAGAGGAGGGGCGACGACGGCTTTTAGCGGTTTTGATGGTGATGGTGCTAGAACTCGCAACGGAGTTGGGGCGTACGCAGTTCTGACGGCGACGACCACCATTTACGATGGCCGGAGGCGAGTTCTATTTTTTGCTTTTTCCTTATCTTCTACTCTTAATTCTATTTTGCTACTGTTTTTATGGTTGTTTTTTCATTATATTCTTGTTTTCTAAAAGAACACTAATTTTTTAACTAACAACTATTTCAACTAACAATTATTTGCAACTGATTTCTTTTTTGCTCATAACACTAATACTAATACAAAAAACCTATATCACTAACAAGATAAAAAAACACGTCGCAACCACTATATCTAATTATTATTTAGCATATAAACATAAAAAACTGATTTAAGTATTAATAACAGATTAAACACCTACGTTTTTGCAATTTTGGATTTAAACACATGTAACAAAACTTACCTGGTCTCCAGTATCTGAACTTCTTCTCTACTATTTACAAGTTACTGCTGTTGCTTCCACTCCCCAAACTGAACCCTTGCCTCTATCTGCTACTTTACTGATCTTTAGGTGTGTGGTGATTAGGTTTTCAGGATGAAACTTTGCTCTCAATTTCTGTGATTTTTCGTCCCCCTTTTGTGTGAATTAGAGCTGTTTATATAGGGATTTTTAGGTTTAGGTTTTGTGCCTGCTAAGAAACTTGCAGAGCAAGAACGGGTCCATAGACCGCTGATTGTTGATACTCTGCCGATTGCTGGTGCTCTGTTTTTTGTATTTTCGTTTTTTTTATTTTTTGATTTTTTGGATATTTTTTAATTGTAAATTAAACTGATTCTATAAATTCTGGGTATTTTTTGTAAATCATTTTTTGGATGTTTTTTTGATTAAAATAAAAATAAAAGCAAAAGTGAAATGGGGCAAATCAAATAAAAGTTACAACGAGGCCCAATTAGAGAAATAGGCACCAATTGCACAAACGTTCAAAGATAGGCCCAAAAGAGATGAATCCAGCTTGGGCACAAATGTACAAATAACTCTAATTAAATAAAAAGTGTTTCGGCTTGATTGATTAACTTTTCAAAAATCCACCTAATTGAATTAGGCAACTTCGAGTGAGCTAGGAAACGATCTCAACACTAAAGCTAAAATAGAACTGACAAAATTGGGGTATGACACCTATCCTATCAAGCCAATCAGCCTTCCAAACTATGGAATTTTGCCATTCAACACTCCATACACCTTATCAACAGGACTGCCACCCCAATTATACAAAATAAAACACCTTTTCAACTTCTACACAACAAACCACCCACACTAACACATTTAAAAGTGTTTGGTTGTCTTGCATATGTTTCCACTTTATTAGCAAATAGAACAAAATTTGATCCTAGAGCTAAGAAAACAATTTTCTTAGGCTTCAAGGAAGGCCTCAAGGGCTACATTCTTTATGACCTAACCTCTCACCAAATAATCCAATCTAGACATGTAATTTTCTATGAAGACCATATTCCCTTTCACACAAGCAAACCACCTTCCTCTCAACTGCCACCTAACCCTAACCAAACACAAACATACACCTTTGATATATCCATTCCTAGTCAAGAAACACCACCACCTGACCCTATTTTACCAAATATGGATTCTGCCCCTGCTACCCCACCCAATCCTTCACCTACTGCTTCATTAGATTCAGGCTCCAATTCTACAAACCCCATTTCAGAAACTTCCTCATCTTCAGAACATACCACAGATTCAACACCTCCCACCAATCCTTCCTCAAATAATTCCCTTGAAACTAATACATTAGCCATTCCTCAAACCACTAGACATTCAACTAGAATAACTCACAAACCTAATTACTTGCAAGATTATCATTGTAGCTTCTCAAGCTGCTCCAATCATTCTCAAGGTACTCCTCCTTCTTATCCTTTATCTTCTATCCTATCCTATTCTCACTGTTCTGACTCATACAAAAACTTTTGCTGTTCCATTTCTTCTAATATTGATCCTGTCACCTTTGCACAAGCATCTAAGCATTCATGTTGGCAAAAGGCCATGCAAGATGAACTTGCTGCCCTTGATCTAAACCACACTTGGTCCCTTGTTGATTTACCTATAGGAAAGGTTCCCATTGAATGTAAGTGGGTTTATAAAACAAAATATAAAGCTGATGGCACACTGGAGAGACACAAAGCTAGGCTTGTTGCAAAGGGGTACAACCAATTAGAGGGTGTAGATTATTTTGAAACTTTTAGTCCAGTGGTTAAAATCACCACTGTTAGAGCTTTACTTGCCCTTGCCACCTCTCAAAATTGGTTTCTTGAACAATTAGATGTGAACATTGCCTTCTTACATGGTGATTTAACTGAGGAAGTCTATATGACTATTCCCCCTGGTCTGCAGCCTCATGATTCACCTTTGAGTAACAAAGTTTGTAAGCTTAACAAGTCCTTATATGGCTTGAAACAAGCCAGTCGCCAATGCAACCATAAACTCACCACCACTATTGTTTCCTTAGGCTACAAACAATCTGAAGCAGATCATTCTTTATTTGTCAAATCCAAACCTCCATTAATTACTATTATGCTTGTCTATGTAGATGATTTAGTACTTGCAGGTAATGATATGAGTTAAATCTCTACTGTTAAGCATACCTTGGATTCAAAATTCAGGATTAAAGATCTTGGTTCCTTACGTTTTTTCTTGGGGTTTGAAGTAGCTCGCTCAAAGAAAGGGCTACTCTTGAATCAGAGAAAATATACATTAGAACTTCTTCAAGACACAGGGGTGCTCTCTGCTAAGCCTGCCAAGATACCTGCTGATCCCTTGGTCAGGTTGCACAGTGAAGGGGGAGAAACTATCCAGATCAGTTTGCATATAGAAGATTAATTGGAAGACTTCTCTATCTCACCAACACTCGTCCTGACATTGCTTTTTCAATCCAACAGCTTAGTCAGTTTGTTACTAAGCCCACAGAGTTACATTTTCAAGCAGCTGTACATGTTCTGAAATACCTCAAAACAGCTCCAGCACAAGGTTTATTTTTTCCTGCACAGAATTCTTTAAATCTGTCTGGCTTTGCAGATTCGGATTGGGGTTGTTGTACAGATACTAGAAGGTCTATTACAGGGTATTGTGTGTTCTTGGGGTCTGCCATCATCTCGTGGAAGTCAAAGAAACAAAGCACTATGTCACGTTCCTTGTCTGAAGCCGAATATAGAGCATTGGCAAGCTTGGTTTGTGAAATACAGTGGCTGCATTATTTGTTCAGAGACTTGCAGCAGTCCCAAACCAGTGCAACAACTGTATATTGTGACAACAAATCAGCCATGTACCTAGCACACAATCCCACTTTTCACGAAAGAACGAAGCACATCGAGATTGATTGTCATGTGGTTCGAGAAAAGATTCAGAATGGAACCAAGCCAACTTGTCAACTGTGTGGCAAGTATGGTCATGCTATGGCTTCATGTTGGTGCAGATATGATGAACATTTTGTCCCTGCACCTCCAGCTACTTCAAATACTGCCACTCCAGCAACTCCAGGTATATCCATTGTTCCTAACAATACTACAGAAACTGCTCCTCAAACCTGTTTTGCTGCTTTCTCTACTAGTGTCCTGGTGCTGTGACTGCAGAATTCCCTCCTGAGTTTACATTTTCAGGTTGGTACGCTGACACTTGTGCATCCCACCATATGACACCTCATGCACATTATCTGCACATTAGCTCACCCTATGGTGGTCAACATCAGGCCACTATGGGCAATGGCCAAGGCACAACTATTACATCTATTGGTTCTTCAACCCTTAAATCTAAACTAAACCCTAATCAACAATATAAACTAACTAACCTATTACATGTCCCTACCCTAACCCGTAATTTACTTTCAATAGGACAATTTGCTCAAGATAATGCTGTTTATTTTGAATTTCACCATTTCATTTGCTATGTCAAATCTCAGGCATCTGATGAAGTGTTCCTTCAAGGCTTTAGAGGCTCTAATGGACTTTTCTTCGTGCCTAGCCTGACTATTGCATCCAACTCTGTGTCTCCAACAGGTGCTGTTGCTACAAGTTCTGCTCAGTTTTCAAATGCTTTTTCTGTTGATTCTTGTAATTTAAATAAAGTTGTAACTGATGCCACCCTTTACTCCTTGTGGCATCATAGACTAGGTCATGCAAACAGTCGCATTGTTCATTCTGTTTTGAGTCAATGTAATATTTCTATTCCATCAAATAAAACTTTTGAATTGTGTAAATCTTGTTGTTTAGGGAAAGCACACAAACTGCATGCCCCACCCTCTACTACTACCTATACAGCTCCCTTTGAACTTGTCCATACAGATCTTTGGGGCCCCTCTCCTACCCCATCGAGCGAAGGATACCTATACTACATAGCCTTTGTAGATGCCTACACTAAGTTCACTTGGATATACTTTCTTAACGCTAAATCATAAGCAATTCAAGCCTTTAATCAATTTCACCAGATGATTAAAACTCAATTTTCTACCCAGTTAAAGGCAGTTCAGTCTGACTGTGCTGGTGAATTTAGACCCTTCACCAACCACCTTGCTTCCCTAGGCATCCTACATAGGAGAACTTGTCCCTATACCTCTCATCAAAATGGCACAGTGGAGAGGAAACATAAGCATATAACAGAAACAGACCTATCCCTTTTGGCTCATGCATCTATGCCCCTCCACTATTGGGATCATGGTTTCACTACAGCAGTTCATCTCATTAATAGGCTACCTACTACAGCTCACCCTAACTTCATATTTCTCCCTATCAGGCCCTTTTCACTTCACCACCAGACTATGCCCACCTTAAATCCTTTGGTTGTGCTTGCTTTCCCTTACTCACTCCTTACAACAAGAACAAACTATAATTTAGAAGTGTTGAGTGCATTAACTTGGGTCTCTCACCAAATCATAAAGGTTACAAATGTCCAAGTCCTAGTGGAAGGATCTATATCTCTAAAGATGTTCAATTTCATGAACATAGATTCCCCTTTCCTGAACTATTTCCCACTGAGTCTACCACCTCAGTGTCTCCCTCAGTTGAGTCCTCTCTTCCTCTAGTTCTTCCAACTGAATCTACATCACCTACACACACTATCATGCCTTCATCACAACCTGCACCTGTGTTAAACACCTCTGACTCCCAACCCCATGACATTCATCCTAATATAGCTCTACCCAATGACATTCCTTCAGCTATTCTTCCACAACCTGAGCCAAACATGTCTGAGCCCTTACCACCATCAGAACCTGCACTTGCACCAACACCTGTTCCTTCTAATTCTACCTCAACCACAAACAGTCACCCAATGATTACCAGATCTAGAACAGGGCACCTAAAACCCAAAGTTTTCCTAACTCATGTTGAACCAACTAGTGTAAAAGTTGCCTTGTCCAACCCAAAATGGGTTGAAGCTATGAAAGTAGAATACGATACTCTAATTCAGAATGGCACTTGGTCACTCACTGAATTACCACCCAACAGACAAGCCATTGGGTGTAAATGGGTGTTTAGGGTAAAAGAAAACCCTGATGGTACAGTAAATAAATATAAAGCACGACTAGTAGCTAAAAGTTACAGTCAATTACCTGGTCAAGACTATGGTGAAACCTTCTCCCCAGTAATTAAACCTGCCACAATCAGAATATTGCTTACATTAGCCCTTACATATAAATGGGAATTACAGCAAATAGATATAAATAATGCTCTTATTAATGGTCATTTACAAGAGGAGATATATATGCAGCAGCCACCAGGTTTCATTTCAGATAAGAAAGACATGGTTTGCAGATTACACAGGTCATTATATGGTCTCAAACAAGTCCCAAGGGGTTGGTATGAGAGACTAAAACAGGCTTTACTACAATTTGGCTTTAATCCTAGCAAATGTGATCACTCTTTGTTTGTTTATTCAAAGGCAGGAATACAACTCTATGCATTGGTATACGTTGATGATATTATCACCGGATCAGCTTCACATTTAGTTCATGACTTAATCAGCAAACTCAAGACTACTTTTGCCCTAAAGCAGTTGGGTAAACCTGAGTATTTTTTAGGAATTGAAGTCAAATACCTTAATACTGGTTCCTTGTTGCTCACTCAGAAGAAATATGTAGCAGATCTTTTGGAACGTGCTCACAGGACCGGTTGCAGCCCCATGACGACTCCAATGGTGTCCAATCTCAAGTTGAGTCGTCATGGCAATGATCCCTTAGCTGATCCGCATCTCTATCGCTCCATTGTAGGCGCGTTGCAGTACATCACTCTCACGCGCCCTGATATCACCTTCAGCGTCAACAAAGTGTGTCAATTTCTTGCTGCTCCTCTTGAATCTCACTGGTGCGCCGTTAAAAGAATACTTCGCTATCTCAGTGGCACGGCTCACCTAGGGCTTCTTCTTCAACCAGCTCCATTAGATGCTCCGTTCTCCGTTCGTGTTTATAGCGACTCTAATTGGGCCAATGATCCCGATGATCGCCGATCTACCTCCGGTGCATGCCTCTACTTTGGTCCCAATCTTGTCTCGTGGAACTCGAAGAAGCAAACGTTGGTTGCCAGATCGAGCGCTGAAGCAGAATATCGTGGCCTTGCGAATGCCACCGCCGAGCTTATGTGGGTTCAGTCCCTGTTATCTGAGCTTCGTGTGAAATTTCAAACTCCAACTTTGTTGTGTGACAACCTCAGTGCCATCATGATCTCTCATAATCCAGTGCTCCATTCGCGAACCAAACATCTTGAAATCGATGTTCACTTCGTCAGAGAAAAGATTGTTAGTGGTCTTCTTCAGATCAAGCATGTACCAGCTGCGGCGCAAATCGCGGATGCTCTCACAAAACCCTTACCCTCAAGCAGTTTTCTAGACTTACGAGTCAAACTCAAAGTGGCTGCACAATTGGGCCCAACTTTGAGTTTGAGGGGGGTGTAATAGAGTAAAAAGAAAAGGTGCGATTAGTAAAACCCGTGTAACAACTTTCAGTTAGATAAACTGTTAGATACACCTCCACAGTTTACTATTACAACTCACTAGAATAGTATATAAACATTTCAATGTAATCACTACAAAATAAGTTTTCATAATACTATTTCAGAAATGATTCTATCACAAATTCTCTCTCTCTCTTTTAGATTTTACTGCCAGTCAGATCTGAAGATCAGTTAGCAGGTGTTTTTACAAAACCTTTACACTCTACATCTTTTCAAGCTTTCCTTCCCAAGTTAGGACTTTGTGACATACATAGTCCAACTTGGGGGGGGGGGGGGGGGGGGGGGGGGGGGGGTGTTAGTTGATACACCTTTAGCACATACCGTATATAGTTAGAGCTGAAAACTAAGTTTAATCATAGTTAGTTGTATACTCTAGCATAGTTACTATTTAACTCAGTTTGTTAGTGTGATTAGTTAGACTCACAAGTTGACTTATATATGTAAAAACTCTGTCCAGTATTTTCTCAGTTAATCAGAATGCATATTCATTTCAATTCTCTTCTCTCGGTTCTGTTCTAATGCCTTTACTCAATGGAGGACCTAATACACATGGGAGTTGTGCTTCTTTTGCTCCTCATAGTATTCTTCATGACGTTGTTGCCTTCGACTAGTTGAGCATGACTTGAATCAAACTTTATTCCTCCGGTGTTTTTATCTCGTTGTAGTAGCAATGCAACTCCACCTATGGCATCCTTGGAATAGTTCTGACCAATTCTTTGGTTCTTCAAAGCACATTATTATGCGGTTTTGAATGTTGAACTGTCAGGGGGTTGCGAAAACCTCTATTGTGTAGGACATTGCAGCATTTTTCAAGCCATCGGGTGATGTAATTCCCATCGGTGCTTGAAGATGAAGAGCTTTAGCAAAGTTGCGAGCTTTGATGGATGTCGCTGTTATCGGTTGCACTGGCTCCACCAGTAGCAGCATTGGCATGGACAATAGTCATGTCTAGATTGGGGAATGATGCCAGTTGACTTGGATTCAGCAACTATATTTGGCAAATCTTCAATTTAAAATTTAGTGATGATGAGCCTCTGTTAACCTCTTCTCTTGAATCTTGTCAAAAAAAAAACCTCTTCTCTTGAATCCAAAGTATGTTTGAAGGATGCATTTCTTTGGAAAGTACTCCCTTAAATAGTTCCGCTACTTCTTCCTTGTATTTAACTCTGACTTTGTTTTTACTCTCCTCGTAGCTTTCGATATGGTTGTGTTGGAACTTTGCTAATTGTGAATTGAAAAAGTCCTACATTTGATAGAATAAATACTTTAAGAGTGTTTATAAGTGTGGACTTTACACCTTGGGTTGGAGTCTAATGGATACCTAGTTTTGTAAATGGGAAAGAACGCACACCATCTGACCACCACACACGCTGTGCGCGCCGCCGTCCGACAGGGCCGACCAGGCCGGGCTTGGGCTTGGCCTTGGCTTGTGAGGTGTAAATATATTTTTGTGAAAATAATTAATTATTATTTTATTTTTTGAAGCGTTGCGTGTCCAGATTCGTTGAACCGTCCGGATAAGATGAACTAACTGTTGCGTACAGATTCGTTGAATAGAGTCGTTCTTATCCGCGTCTGTTCCTATCCGTTATAGCTTAGAGCGCAAGCACTCCGGTCTTATCCTCTAAGACTTGCACACCAAGTCAGTTTTGAAGCCTATAAATAGGCCCCTCCCTCACTTGACTCTTTACACCGCTTGACGTTAAATCATACCTCAAGCTCTCTCTCCTCTCTCGATTTTTCTTCTCTTCTACTTTAAAGAATGGCCTACGAGCCATATTCAAGAGTGGTCTGCGAGACCTAGTCCGCGACTCAACCCAGTAATATTCCAAGAGAAAGAGAATTAATTTCTCTATATACAACTTATTAATGGAAAGGGAATTATTTTCTCTATAGAAAGAGAATTGTTTTCTCTATATAATTTATTATCATTGGAAAGAGAGTAATTTTCTCTATACTATTTATCGATGGAAAGAGAATAATTTTCTCTATACGGTCTTATAGAAAGAGAATGATTATCTCTATATTATTCTTAATTCTACGGAAAGAGAATAATCATCTCTATAAGAATGATTTTTTTTTTAATTCATATTGTCTGGGAAAAGTTCTTGCTAGGAAAGACTTGGTACTTAAGCAGGTCCGTTGTGACCCACCTCTCTTTCTTGGGAACCTACTCGACAAGAATGAATTTTCTTAATTCATATTGTTTTCGTTAGTGGTTAACGCTAACGGTTAATTATTTTAAATCATAGAATTGCTTTTTAGCAATAACATTATTTTTGAGAAGTTATACCTTTTACGATATATTGCAATATTGATTGCAATATAATTTTGAGAAAACCTTTCAAAAATTAAAACAGCAATCAAGCTCAAAGGAACAGCAACTAGAATGGGACCCCCACCTAGAAATGACACTGCTCCTCCATTTAATTATTTCAATTGCGAAAGACCAAGTCATACGACACGCAAGTGTATATGGAGCAACCCAAAGGTTTTGTGATCCATGGGCAGGAACACAAGGGTCTATAAGTTGGACAAGTCTCTGTATGGTCTAAAACAAGCTCCTAAACAATGGCACGAGAAGTTTGATAATTTGATCATATCGAATGGGTTTAAAGTGAATGAAAGTGACAAATGCATTTATTACAAAACCGAGAATGACATTTGCACTATCATATGTCTCTATGTAGACGACCTACTCATATTTGGATCAAACATTCATGCTGTTGATAAAGTGAAATCATTGTTGTGCAACAACTTTGATATGAAAGACCTCGGAGAAGCCAGTGTGATACTTGGTATTAAGATCACTAGGTCCGAGAAGGGAATTTCTTTGGATCAATCTCATTACATTGAGAAGATCATAAAGAAATACAATTACTTTGATTGCAAACCTGCATGTACACCATATGATCCGAGTGTCAAGCTCTTTAAGAACACTAGTCACAGTGTAAGACAAACGGAATACGCGAGCATCATTGGCAGTCTAAGGTATGCCACTGATTGTACTAGACCCGACATTGCCTATGTTGTGGGATTGTTGTGCAGGTTTACTAGTCGACCTAGTATAGAGCATTGGCATGCTATTGAAAGAGTCATGAGATACCTGAAAAGGACCATGAATCTTGCATTACATTATCAGAGATTTCCAGCTGTACTTGAAGGGTACAGTGATGCTGATTGGAATACTCTATCGGGTGATTCCAAAGCTACTAGCGGCTATATATTCAGTATAGCCAGTGGTGCTGTCTCCTGGAAATCAAAGAAACAGATCATATTGGCTCAGTCTACTATGGAGTCTGAAATGATAGCACTGGTGTTAGCCTGCATTTTTGATAGGCTCAATTAAATGCAGTCAACGAGGTTTAGTTTGACCTTGTATTTCAAGAGACAAGAAGTAATTTCGACAATCAAAATGGATTAAGCTATCAAGATGCATCAAGTAGATTTCGACCTCAGATTTGGCAAAGTCGAAGAGGCTGAAGATAGATATTTCGACAAGAAGGAGTTGGAGGCTGATTACGAAGTAGGATCAAGTAACCGTTACCAAGAGCACGTAGCAGTTACAGCTTTTTAAACTTTGTACAGTTATTTTCTATTTGTATAAATAGTAGTTTCTCATAGGAAAAACAGGTCACAATCTCTCATACCAAGTTCCCACGCTCAAAGTACCGAAACGCACTGAGAAACGAGTACAAGGAACGCATGTATGATCTTGTGCACCACCCCTTTAAATTAATGTAATTTTAATTTTCCTTTTCTTTACGGTTCCTGCAAGTTTTCTCTTTGTTTTATCCTCCCTCATTTGGAGTAATTCGACGGTTTCGCAGAAAAATCGACGGTTATCTTCTTCTTTTTACTTTTAAACGCGAGACAATTCAAGAACATCATAATAAACTATAAACTCTAAGCACAAATGGTCTTAGGATTCACTGGTTGATCCTGCAAGTTAACCAAATTGGAGACCAGCGGTGTTTACCAAAATCCAAGGTAAACAAATTGGCACGCCCGGTGGGACATTTGTGTCAAGTATTAGAGTATTATATTAATATAATCCTTTGAAGTTAACTGTGCATACGCTTAAGAAGTGGTAAATCTCTGTCAGAGATGACACGTTCTAGTGCAAGTTTTTCAAATGCACAAAAGTGGGCCTGAAAATGCGTCTACCAATGATGCTAATCCAGTAACCACCATGGGAGTAACTGCTCTGTTGCCTTCGACAGGCATGGCTGCTGTGATATCGTCTGTGCCTAACACTTTATCAACAATGGCCAACACAGTGACCACACAGCCTATTGAAATGGTATCTATGCCACCAACGATGGGAATGTCTAGCCCTTATATGATTAGTGGGCACGTGCCATTTAGCATGCCCATGGTTGGTCGAAATTTCCCTTATGGCATGCCAACTACCATGATGGTAGGTTTACAAGCGAACTCATCAACATATGCAAATAATGTGCATACTTTCCCAGAGGACATTTATGGTCGAAATGCCCAACCCTCATTAACCACAGCATCTTTGTTGGCTTTGAGGCAACAAATAGATGATGCTAATCATGATATGGTTAATATGTTAACCCAGCTAATTGGTACAGTGTTCAATCCTTTGATACGAGACACTAATATTAGTTACCAAGAATTGGCAACTCAAATGGGTCGAATTGCTGATTTCTTTGGTACCCCCAGAGTACAAAATCAGCCAATGCCCCAAGCCCAACCTATGAGGACTGTCGAAATTCCTTTAGAAAGGCCTAACATTGAATTGCCTAGAAATCAGGGACAAACACAAGTTGTCGAACAACCCATACAATGGTTGGTCGAAAATACACCTCATGTAGTGTTGGTAAATAGAAATCAAAACACTGACGAAGTAGTCAGACAAGTACAACAAAATAATTTGGGAGCACAAAATAACATAGCTAATCTTGTCGAAACAATTTTAGCCCAAAATGGCCTTAACTTAGGTATGCATAGGCCAAATTTTGTTTCTCCTTTGTCTGAATATGTTTTACAAAGTGAATTGCCAAGGGGTTGGAAAATCCCTAAGTTCACTAAATTTGCTGGGGAAACCAGTGAATCCACTATCGAACATATTGCTCGTTATTTAACAGAGGCTGGAGATTTAGGCCACAATGAGAATTTAAGGATGAAATTCTTCCCTAGTTCTCTAACAAAGAATGCTTTCACTTGGTTCACTACTTTACCCCCACATTCCATGTTTAATTAGAACCAATTAGAGAAAGCTTTCCATGAGCAATTCTACATGGGACAATGTAAAATTAGTCTCAAAGAATTGGCCAGTGTTCGATGCAAAGTGGCTGAATCTGTGGATGATTATCTCAACAGGTTTAGACTTCTCAAAGCAAGGTGCTTCACTCAAGCGCCTGAACATGAGCTAGTCGAAATGGCTGCTGGTGGCTTAGATTATTCCATCAGAAAAAAGCTAGACACTCACCATTTGAGAGATATGGCTCAATTGACTGATAGAGCTAGGCAAGTCGAAAGTTTGAAAGCTGAGAAATCTAGAACTAATAGGTTTCATAATAAAAAAGACAAAGTTGCCTATGTCGAAATTAAAGATGAAGAACAAGAATTCGACATTTCCTATGAGGAGGTCGAAGAAGAGGTCAATGTTGCTGAGTTAAAACCTGGACCTCCATATACTTGTAAATTGCTAAAACCTTCAAATGGTAAAAATCCTGTCGAACCTAAAAACGACAAATTCGTTGCAAAAACATATACTTTTAATGTTACTAAATGCGACGAAATATTTGACTTGTTAGTTAAGGATGGTCAAATTTTGGTTCCTAAGGGACTAAAAACACCACAATTAGAACAAAAGCAAAAAAGAGATTTTTGCAAATACCATAATTTTTTGGGTCATAATACTTCTCGTTGTGTTCTTTTCAGGGATTTGGTTCAAAAGGGACTCAATGAAGGAAGGCTGAAATTTGGTGATAAACCAAGGGCACCAATGAAGATTGACGCTGATCCTTTGCCTGATGCTGAGGCAATGTATACTGAGGTGAGCATCAACATGGTCGAAGCCTCTGAAATTGTGCCTGGTAAGGCTAATATGAAGAGAACTACCATAAGTTCAAAGATGGATGTCAAAATGGTCACTGAAGGCCAAGATGACGACAAAGTGAAAGCAGTGTACTCAAAAGCTGAAGAGGAATTAGTTGATTTCCTCAATCGTTGCAAGCTAAGCAACTCAGAAGTGATGCTGTGCCCAAGGTCCAGTGCTGTGTTTGACAAGGAGGCTGCTAAAGAACTTGAAGAGTTCAAGCCTCAAATGAAGCGCAAAGGTAAATGGGTGGATAAAAGGCCCAAGTTTGATTTTGCGGATAGGAGAATTCCCTACATGGTTACTTCGACCAAAACTCCTGGAAGAGGAAAGCTGAGTACTTATGTTCCTCCTTCTGGTACTCCTGTCGAAAAGTGGGTACATTCTAGTGGAAGAGGCAAAACCATATACCACACTGGGGGCAATGCTATCCATCGAATTAGGCCACCTAAGCTGGTCGAAGGTAACACAAGTGATGTTAACCAAAACAAGGCAACTGAAATCAAGAAGTATGCCTATAGTAACAATTACAAAGGGAAGAATCCTATGACAAGAACTCAATGGCGAAGGTTTCAACGCCAAAAGAAGGCTGATGCTCTTGCTGCAGGTAAAACAACGACCTCAAACAAAGGGAAAAGTAAAGAGGTAATCTTACCTTCGACTGAAGTGGTTAGGAAACCAGCCACTGAGAGAATTTTCCCTCCTCTTTCTGAAATTAAGAAAGGCTTCAAAAAAGAAGACCTTAATTTAGAAGAGGAGTTAGATTCTTCCTTTTGCTGATTCTGGGTCAGAGTTTGACGTGCTATGTGGGGTCATCTCAATTTTACCAATTAAGTATGATGTGGTTTCTGAGGTTAATGATGTCGAAGAAGATTTCGACGAGGAAACTACATATAAACCTATATGCTACTATGTGTTGAAGAATGGCTGCAGCGAAGAGCAACATGCTGTCTTTGAAAGGCCAGATTGTGGCATGATGAATCACCTCAAGCCACTGTTCATTCAAGCCAAGGTCAACAATGTGGGAATCAACAAGGTCCTTGTTGATGGTGGTGCTGCTGTGAATTTGATGCCTCAACATTTGCTAAGAAGAATTGCAAATGTGACACTGATTTGAGGCCACATAATGTGGTTCTCACTAATTATGAAGGCAAAAATGGCCATTCACTTGGGGCCATTGAAGTCGAATTAGCAGTAGGTAGTGTCAAAAGGCCAACTTTGTTTTTGGTAATACCCTCCAAGGCAAACTACAACTTGCTGCTTGGAAGAGAATGGATACATGGAGTGGGGGCAATCCCTTCGACTGTGCACCAAAGGCTCATTATTTGGAGAGAAGATGGGTTGGTTGAAAACATTGAAGGTGACCAAAGTTATTTCAAGGCTGAAGTGAATACGATCACCAAGAAAACCTTCGACAAGCAATTGGCAAATATCTCTCCATGCTCTTCTTCCAATGCTGGGTTCATTGAGCAAGACAATGTCTTCTCCTCTGTTAGTCTTCACCCAAATTATGGTTTCGTTTGGGAAAGGGAAATCATTGATGAGGAGAATAGACCAAGAGGCTTTGTTAAGCCTACTGGCTGGGATAGACTTTGAAATGACTATAAAGCCGAATGCATGGGAAAGAATTACGGCCTATGTGGCCGAAAACAAAGAAAAAGCTATTCTAGAAGCTGAGTTACATCAAATGGTTGCTTTAGCCACAGAAGATAATAACAAAGAAATCATGGTCGAAACATAGAGACTTGATGGTGTCTATGATGATGAACCATTAGGATTTGAGAAAGATCCAATGGGTTCGACCAAGAAAATACAGGCACAAGATCCCTTAGAAGAAATTGATTTGGGAGATGGTTCAACAAGAAGACCAACATATATTAGTACAAAGATCAACAAAGATTTCAGAGTGCAGATTGTCAAATTGCTAAAGGAATACAAAGATTTCTTCGCTTGGGATTACAATGAGATGCCAGGGCTGAAAAGAGAGGTGGTTGAGTTAAAGTTACCTATTCGACCAGAGAAGAGGCCTGTGAAGCAAACACCAAGAAGATTTGCACCAGAAATCATGTCGAAGATCAAAGCGGAAATCGATAGGCTATTGAAAAGCAAGTTCATCAGAACTGCCAGGTGATTTCTTAGGCTTTGTTGTGCACAAAAAAGGCATTGAAATAAATCAAAACAAGACGAAAGCTATCATGGAAACACAACCTCCTTCAACAAAGAAAGAATTACAGTCATTATTAGGAAAGGTCAATTTCCTTAGAAGATTTATATCAAATCTAAGTGGCAAGACTCAAATATTCTCGCCATTACTTCGACTGAAGAAGGATGATGTTTTCAAGTGGGATGTCAAACATCAAGTAGCTTTCGACGAGATCAAGACATATCTGATGAAATCTAGAAAGGAGAAATCTAGAAAGAACAAGGTATTTTCGACCTGATGACGTCATTAGAGCAGTTAAGAGGAATTTCACAAATGTCATTTTCTTCTTCATTTAAAAACTCAGTCGAAAAAGACATTTTTGGGGGGCAATTTGTTAGCCTGCATTTTTTACAGGCTCAATTAAATGCAGTCAACGAGGTTTAGTTTGACCTTGTATTTCAAGAGACAAGAAGTAATTTCGACGTTCAAAATGGATTAAGCTATCAAGTTGCATCAAGTAGATTTCGACCTCAGATTTGGCAAAGTCGAAGAGGCTGAAGATAGATATTTCGACAAGAAGGAGTTGGAGGCTGATGACGAAGTAGGATCAAGTAACCGTTACCAAGAGCACGTAGCAGTTACAGTTTTTTAAACTTTGTACAGTTATTTTCTATTTGTATAAATAGTAGTTTCTCATAGGAAAAACAGGTCACAATCTCTCATACCAAGTTCCCACGTGTTTACCTTGGATTTTGGTAAACACCGCTGGTCTCCAATTTGGTTAACTTGCAGGATCAACCAGTGAATCCTAAGACCATTTGTGCTTAGAGTTTATAGTTTATTATGATGTTCTTGAATTGTCTCGCGTTTAAAAGTAAAAAGAAGAAGATAACCGTCGATTTCTCCGCGAAACCGTCGAATTACTCCAAATGAGGGAGGATAAAACAAAGAGAAAATTTGCAGGCAACGTAAAGAAAAGGAAAACTAAAATTGCATTAAAGTTAAAGGAAATGGTGCACAAATTCATACATTGTTTCTCTAACTATTTTAAATGAAGCCTGTCGAAATTACAGGCTAACAAATTGCACCCCAAAAATGTCTTTTTTCGACTGAGCTTAAGGCAAAGGAAGAAAAAGAGCATTTTTGAATTCAATGTCGAAATAGGTTTTACACTTGATCGGAATATCTCACCTACCTGACGTCATCACTGTTAAATGTTGTTGGCGTTATTCCTATATTGGTGTACCACGTGGCCTTCCACGTTCTGCTTTTCAGATTAAGGATTTACTCCACAAATTGGCCGAACTTGATGTTGATGGAGTCCTTGATGAATCTGTTAGTGACTTTGTCTTAGCTGTCCAGCCTCTTTTCGAACAACTTGCTCAAGATATACAGAAAAAGAGGGATCATGACAATCCTCTAGAGCTTGAGTCGAAACGCAAGGCAGAAGTGGCAGCACTTGTTGATGCCACTCATGCTAGCTTTGCCTCCTTGAAGACCAAGTCAGAAGCTGAGATGAAGGCTATCGAGGATTGCAATGCTGAGATCAAGACACATCAAGAGTGTATAGCCAGATTGCAGTCGAAAATTCAAGCATTGGAAGTGAAGAAAGGAACCCTTTTAGGGTCTTTGACTCCTGCAGAAAAAATTAAGGACCAGATTGACCAAGAATCCACCAATTGTCTTAAACACTTAGAAGAACTTGAACGCTGCAATGCCACTGTCGAAAAGCTAACCAAAGATGGCAATTTCCTCAACAGGAAGATCTTCAAAGCTAAAGCTTTGTTCAATGACTTGAAATCAAAGTCATTTTGTAATAATATAGATTCATTTTCCTGTCGTAATACTTTAACCATTTTGATAATGATTTACGTTTTGCTTGTAATTCTAACAATGCACATATGGCAATCACAATTTCTTTTGAATGCCACGTACTTACGCTTTCTTTATCTTTATTCCAGCGTTATTTTAACTTCTTGCAATGTTGGCTTATACTTTTTCAAGCATTTGCCATTTATACGCAAAATTCTTTCATCAGCGCAAATTTCTTCGACTTCATATGCGCCGTTTGAATAGATTTGTAAAATTTTGAATGGTCCTTCCCAACTTGGGGACCATTTACCAACGACTCTATCTTTTCTATCCATAGGTAAGATAACTTTCCAAACTAAATCTCCCACATCGAAAGTCTTCAATTTGACTCTTTTGTTATAGGCCTTAGCCACTCTTTCTTTTTGTCTTGTGAGCATATCTAATGCACTTAGCCTATCTTCATCTAAATCAACTAATTCATCTAACATCATATTCCAATAATGATCCGATGGGATTTCAAATTGTCTTTGAATCCTAGTTGATTGGAGACAAATCTCTGCTGGCAATATTGCATCATGCCCAAAAACAAGTTTAAAAGGAGTACTATTGATTGACTCTTTAGGAGATGTTCGACATGCCCATAAAATTTGGTTAAGTGTCCTATGCCAATTCTTGGGTTTTTGCCCAACATGTTTTTAATCAAACTAACAATAATTTTATTGGCTGCTTCAACTTGACCATTTGCCTGAGCATAATATGGTGTCGAACTTAACAATTTATAACAATTTTCAGCAGCAAATTCGACCACTTTCTGACCAATAAAAACTGAACCTTGATCTGTGGTGATAGTTTCAGGCACACCAAATCTATATAATATATGGTCTTGAATAAAATTAATCACTGCTTCTTGATTAACATTGTTTAAAGGAACAGCTTCCACCCATTTAGTGAAATAATCTATTCCTACTAATATGAAACGATGGCCTTTCGACGAATTTGGTTTAATTTCACCAATTATATCCAAAGCCCATCCCCTGAATGGCCAAGGTTTTACAATAGAATGCAATTCATTTGCAGGTACATGTTGTATTCCTGCATGCTTTTGACATTCTTGGCATCCTTTGGCAAACTCTATGCAATCTTTTAACATAGTCGGCCAATAGACACCTTGTCGAAATAAGAGCCATTTCATTTTATGGCCATTTGCAGGTACATGTTGTATTCCTGCATGCTTTTGACATTCTTGGCATCCTTTGGCAAACTCTATGCAGTCTTTTAACATAGTCGGCCAATAGACACCTTGTCGAAATAAGAGCCATTTCATTTTATGGCCTACTTGGTGAGCTCCACAAGTTCCACTGTGAGTATTAGATATTGCCAAGTATACCTCATTTTCACTAAGACACTTGAGTAAAACTCCTTCAGGGGTTTTCTTAAACAACTCATTGCCCATGATCACATAACTTAAAGCTCTATACTTGGTTTTCCTATCAGTTATCCCTATTGGATTTTCCAAGTAGTTAACAATTTGTCTTCGCCAATCATCATTTGACATACTGTCAATGGCAAAAACTTCAAACACATTATCACAATAACCTTTGTCGGAAATTTCATCATTAAAATTTTCACTTTCACTTGGAGGTAATTGACGTAAGACTAAAGAGTAGTTCTCTACCTCCTCCAGTTTTTTCCCTGACAAGGTTTCTTGTGTCATTGCTGTCGAAATTAACTTGTTTTTAATTTCGATTAGCTCTGTTAATTTTTCTTTAGAAACTTTATAACCAGAAGCTATTTGTGCCAGAACATTGGCCTCTTGATTTGCAATACGAGGCACATGTTGAATATCAACGCTGTCGAATTGTTTCAATAAAGTACTGGCAGCAATAAAGTAAGTAATCAAATTTTCCTTAATGCACTTGTATTCTTTCGTTAATTGTTTGATTACTAATTCAGAATCACCTCTAATTTCGACCTGTTTTGCCCCCAAGTTTAACAGAATTTCAAGTTCTGCTACTAAGGCTTCATATTCAGCCTCATTATTGGAACAACTCTCTTTGATTTTATACTTGTATTTAGTTGGAATCTCTTCAGGTGAAATGATTAACATCCCAACACCAGACCCACTTTTATGGCTGGAGCCATCGAAGTACAATTTCCAAGGTCGAAGGTGCACAAAGTTAATTTCTGATTCAACTATTGAATGATCAGCAATGAAATCCGCAACGACTTGGCCTTTGATAGCCTTTAAAGGTTGGAATGTTAATGAATATTCAGATAAAGCTAAAGCCCATTTGCCTATTCTACTATGTAGGATTGGTTTCGACAGCATATGTTTAATAATATCAAAGTCGGAATAAACATACACATCAACAGGCTTAATATATTGCTTTAACTTAGTACAAGAGAAATACAAGCATAAACACAATTTTTCAATAGGGTGATATCTAGTTTCAGAATCATTTAAAACCCTACTGAGGTAATATATGACCCATTCTACACCATTTTCATCCTCTTGTGCTAACATGCTACCTATTGACAATTCTGATGTTGCTATATACAATTTCATTGTCTTATTTCTAATAGGAGGCAATAAAATAGGAGGGTTCATCAGATATGTCTTGATCTCGTCGAAAGCTACTTGATGTTCGACATCCCACTTGAAAACATCATCCTTCTTCAGTCGAAGTAATGGCGAGAATATTTGAGTCTTGCCACTTAGATTTGATATAAATCTTCTAAGGAAATTGACCTTTCCTAATAATGACTGTAATTCTTTCTTTGTTGAAGGAGGTTGTGTTTCCATGATAGCTTTAATCTTGTTTTGATTTATTTCAATGCCTTTTTTGTGCACAACAAAGCCTAAGAAATCACCTGCACTTACACAAAAGGCACATTTGAGTGGATTCATTTTCAATCCATATTTTCTCATTCTTTCGAATGATAGTCGTAGATGATCTAAATGACCATTTTCTGATGAAGATTTAACAACTATGCCATCTATATAGACTTGCATAAAATTTTCTATAAAATCATGGAACGTAGTGTTCATAGCTCTTTGATATGTAGCACCAGCATTTTTTAAACCAAATGGCATCACTACCCATTCATAAACACCTAATGCCCCTGGGCATCGAAATCCAGTTTTTGAAATGTCTTCTTCAGCAATAAAAATTTAGTTATAACCAAAATATCCATCAAGCATGCTTAAATATTCATAACCAGCCGCTGAATAAACCAACATTTCTGCCACAGGCATTGGGTATTGATCTTTGGGAGTAGCATTATTTAGATCTCTAAAATCTATGCAAACTCTAAGTGTACCATTTTTCTTAATTACAGGAACTATATTAGCAAGCCAATCAACATACCTGGCAGTTCTGATGAACTTGCTTTTCAATAGCCTTTCGATTTCCGCTTTGATCTTCGCCATGATTTCTGGTGCAAATCTTCTTGGTGTTTGCTTCACAGGCCTCTTCTCTGGTCGAATAGGTAACTTTAACTCAACCACCTCGCTTTTCAGCCCTGGCATCTCATTGTAATCCCAAGCGAAGCAATCTTTGTATTCCTTTAGCAATTTGACAATCTGCATTCTGAAATCTTTGTTGATCATTGTACTAATATATGTTGGTCTTCTTGTTGAACCATCTCCCAAATCAATTTCTTCTAAGGAATCTTGTGCTTGTATTTTCTTGGTCGAACCCATTGGATCTTTCTCAAATCCTAATGGTTCATCATCATAGACACCATCAAGTCTCTGTGTTTCGACCATGATTTTTTTGTTATTATCTTCTGTGGCTAAAGCAACCATTTGATGTAACTCAGCTTCTAGAATAGCTTTTTCTTTGTTTTCGGCCACATAGGCCGTAATTCTTTCCCATGCATTGGGCTTTATAATCATTTCAAGGTCCATCCCAGCCAGTAGGCTTAACAAAGCCTCTTGGTCTATTCTCCTCATCACTGATTTCCCTTTCCCAAATGAAACCATAATTTGGGTGAAGGCTGACAGAGGAGAAGACATTGTCTTGCTCAATGAACCTAGCATTGGAAGAAGAACATGGAGAGATATTTGCCAGTTGCTTGTCGAAGGTCTTCTTGGTGATCGTATTCACTTCAGCCTTGAAATAACTTTGGTCACCTTCAATGTTTTCAACCAACCCATCTTCTCTCCAAATAATGAGCCTTTGGTGCACAGTCGAAGGGATTGCCCCCACTCCATGTATCCATTCTCTTCCAAGCAACAAGTTGTAGTTTGCCTTGGAGGGTATTACCAAAAACAAAGTTGGCCTTTTGATGCTACCTACTGCTAATTCGACTTCAATGGCCCCAAGTGAATGGCCAGTTTTGCCTTCATAATTAGTGAGAACCACATTATGTGGCCTCAAATCAGTGTCACATTTGCAATTCTTCTTAGCAAATGTTGAGGCATCAAATTCACAGCAGCACCACCATCAACAAGGACCTTGTTGATTCCCACATTGTTGACTTTGGCTTGAATGAACAGTGGCTTGAGGTGATTCATCATGCCACAATCTGGCCTTTCAAAGACAGCATGTTGCTCTTCGATGCAGCCATTCTTCAACACATAGTAGCATATGGGTTTATATGTAGTTTCCTCGTCGAAATCTTTTTCGACATCATTAACCTCAGAAACCACATCATACTTAATTGGTAAAATTGAGATGACCCCACATAGCACGTCAAACTCTGACCCAGAATCAGCAAAGGAAGAATCTAACTCCTCTTCTAAATTAAGGTCTTCTTTTTTGAAGCCTTTCTTAATTTCAGAAAGAGGAGGGAAAATTCTCTCAGTGGCTGGTTTCCTAACCACTTCAGTCGAAGGTAAGATTACCTCTTTACTTTTCCCTTTGTTTGAGGTCGTTGTTTTACCTGCAGCAAGAGCATCATCCTTCTTTTGGCGTTGAAACCTTCGCCATTGAGTTCTTGTCATAGGATTCTTCCCTTTGTAGTTGTTACTATAGGCATACTTCTTGATTTCAGTTGCCTTGTTTTGGTTAACATAACTTGTGTTACCTTCGACCAGCTTAGGTGGCCTAATTCGATGGATAGCATTGCCCCCAGTGTGGTATATGGCTTTGCCTCTTCCACCAGAATGTACCCACTTTTCGACAGGAGTACCAGAAGGAGGAACATAAGTACTCAGCTTTCCTCTTCCAGGAGTTTTGGTCGAAGTAACCATGTAGGGAATTCTCCTATCTGCAAAATCAAACTTGGGCCTTTTATCCACCCATTTACCTTTGCGCTTCATTTGAGGCTTGAACTCTTCAAGTTCTTTAGCAGCCTCCTTGTCAAAAACAGCACTGCACCTTGGGCACAGCATCACTTCTGAGTTGCTTAGCTTGCAACGATTGAGGAAATCAACCAATTCCTTTTCAGCATCACTGCTTTTGGGTACACTGCTTTCATCTTGGCCTTCAATGACCATTTCGACATCCATCTTTGAACTTATGGTAGTTCTCTTCATATTATCCTTACTAAGCACAATTTCAGAGGTTTCGACCATGTTGATGCTCACCTCAGTATACATTGCCTCAGCATCAGGCAAAGGATCAGCATCGATCTTCATTGGTGCCTTTGGTTTGTCACCAAATTTCAGCCTTCCTTCGTTGAGTTCCTTTTGCACCAAATCCCTGAAAAGAACACAACGAGATGTATTATGACCCAAAAAATTATGGGATTTGCAAAAACCTCTTTTTGGCATTTGTTCTAATTGTGGTGTTTTTAGTCCCTTAGGAACCAAAATCTGACCATCCTTAACTAACAAATCAAATATTTCGTCGCATTTAGTAACATCAAAAGTATATGTTTTTGCAACGAATTTGTCGTTTTTAGGTTCGACAGGATTTTTACCATTTGAAGGTTTTAGCAATGCACAAGTATATGGAGGTCCAGGTTTTAACTCAGCAACATTGACCTCTTCTTCGACCTCCTCATAGGAGATGTCGAAATCTTGTCCTTCATCTTTAATTTCGACATAGGCAACTTTGTCTTTTTTATTATGAAACCTATTAGTTCTAGACTTCTCAGCTTTCAAACTTTCGACTTGCCTAACTCTATCAGCCAATTGAGCCATGTCTCTCAAATGTTGAGTGTCTAGCTTTTTCCTGATGGAATAATCCAAGCCACCAGCAGCCATTTCGACTAGCTCATGTTCAGGCACTTGAGTGAAGCACCTTGCTTTGAGAAGTCTAAACCTGTTGAGATAATCATCCACAGATTCAGCCATTTTGCGTCGAACACTGGCCAATTCTTTGAGACTAATTTTACATTGTCCCATGTAGAATTGCTCGTGGAAAGCTTTCTCTAATTGGTTCCAATTAAACATGGAATGTGGGGGTAAAGTAGTGAACCAAGTGAAAGCATTCTTTCTTAGAGAATTAGGGAAAAATTTCATTCTTAAATTCTCATTTTGGGCTAAGTCTCCAGCCTCGGTTAGATAACGAGCAATATGTTCGACAGTGGATTCACTGGTTTCCCCAGCAAACTTAGTGAACTTAGGGATTTTCCAACCCCTTGGCAATTCACTTTGTAAAACATATTCAGACAAAGGAGAAACAAAATTTGGCCTATGCATACCTAAGTTAAGGCCATTTTGGGCTAAAATTGTTTCGACAAGATTAGTTATGTTATTTTGTGCTCCGAAATTATTTTGTTGTACTTGTCTGACTACTTCGTCAGCATTTTGATTTCTATTTACCAACACTACATCAGGTGCATTTTCGACCAACCTTTGTATGGGTTGTTCGACAGCTTGTGTTTGCCCTTGATTTCTAGGCAATTCAATGTTAGGCCTTTCCAAAAGAATTTCGACAGGCCTCACCGGTTGGGCTTGGGGCATTGGCTGATTTTGTACTCTGGGGGTACCAAAGAAATCAGCAATTCGACCCACTTGAGTTGCCAATGCTTGGTAACTAATGATGGTGTCACGTATCAAAGGATTGAACACTGTACCAATTTGCTGGGTTAACATATTAACCATATCATGATTAGCATCATCTATTTGTTGCCTCAAAGCCAACAAAGATGCTGTGGTTAATGAGGGTTGGGCATTTCGATCATAACTGCCCTCTGGGGAAGTATGCACATTATCTGCATATGTTGATGAGTTCGCTTGTAAACCTACCATCATGGCAGTTGGCATGCCATAAGGGAAATTTCGACCAACCATGGGCATGCTAAATGGCATGTGTCCACTAATCATATAAGGGCTAGACATTCCCATCGTTTGTGGCATAGATACCATTTCAATAGGTTGTGTGGTCACTGTGGTGGCCATTGTTGATAAAGTGTTAGGCACAGACGATATCACAGCAGCCATGCCTGTCGAAGGCAACGGAGCAGTTACTCCCATGGCGGTTACTGGATTAGCATCATTGGTAGACGCATTTTCAGGCCCACTTTGTGCATTTGAAAAACTTGCACTAGAACGTGTCATCTCTGACAGAGATTTACCACTTCTTAAGCGCATGCACAGTTAACTTCAAAGGATTATATTAAACTAATACTCTAATACTTGACACAAATGTCCCACACGGCGTGCCAATTTGTTTACCTTGGATTTTGGTAAACACCGCTGGTCTCCAATTTGGTTAACTTGCAGGATCAACCAGTGAATCCTAAGACCATTTGTGCTTAGAGTTTATAGTTTATTATGATGTTCTTGAATTGTCTCGCGTTTAAAAGTAAAACGAAGAAGATAATCGTCGATTTTTCCGCGAAACCGTCGAATTACTCCAAATGAGGGAGAATAAAACAAAGAGAAAATTTGCAGAAAACGTAAAGAAAAGGAAAATTAAAATTGCATTAATTTAAAGGGGTGGTGCACAAGATCATACATGCGTTCCTTGTACTCCTTTCTCAGTGCGTGTCGGTACTTTGAGCGTGGGAACTTGGTATGAGAGATTGTGACCCTTGTTTCTTCTCAGAAACTATTATTTATACTTAGTGGGAGGAGCAGAAACCGCCCTCAAAACAGTTATAAAAATATTGGTAACTGCTCCTCTTTTCGACCAACTGCTAGCTTTTCAGCGCATAACTACTTAGTCTTCTGTCTGTCGAAACTTGTGTCCATTTTCATCTTTCTTGTTTTTGTTTTTCTGGAAGCTTGTCGAATCTGCCCTGAACATGATCTTTGTCGAAATCCTCTGATCTATGTCAAAGTATAAGTCAAACCCTGTTGACTATTTTAAATGAAGCCTGTCGGAATTACAGGCTAACACCACGCTCAAAGTACCGACACGCACTGAGAAACGAGTACAAGGAACGCATGTATGATCTTGTGCACCACCCCTTTAAATTAATGCAATTTTAATTTTCCTTTTCTTTACGTTTCCTGTAAATTTTCTCTTTGTTTTATCATCCCTCATTTGAAGTAATTCGACGGTTTCGCGGAAAAATCGACGGTTATCTTCTTCTTTTTACTTTTAAACGCGAGACAATTCAAGAACATCATAATAAACTATAAACTCTAAGCACAAATGGTCTTAGGATTCACTGGTTGATCCTGCAAGTTAACCAAATTGGAGACCAGCGGTGTTTACCAAAATCCAAGGTAAACAACTGGCCACTGCAAGTGAAGAAGCTAGTTGGTTAAGATGCCTACTAGCAGAGATTCCCTTATGGGAAAAACCGATGACAGTTGCGTTGATTCACTGTGATAGTACCGCGGCTATTGCAAAATAAGGAATCGTTACTACAACGATAAAAGACGACAAATATGTCGTAGGAACAGCATTGCTAGAGAAATTCTCTCAAAAGGAGCTGTGAGAGTGGATCAAATACGCTCTGATTAGAACTTAGGCGATCCTTTGTCGAAAGGATTAGCCAAAAAGAAAATCCAAAATACATCTCAAAAGATGGGACTACTGCCATTAGAACCATGAGTCACTCATGATGGTAACCCGACCTAAAAGACTAGAGATCCCAAAAATTAGGTTCAATGGGTAATAACAAGTTGTGAAGTGATAGGAGATGAACATGCTATTAAAAGTAAAGAAGCATGATTCCTGAAGCGATGTAAGGTTGAGATAATAGAAACTCTTAATGAGATCTATACTCTATGTAGAGTGGAGTACCTAGCCACAGGAGTACTCTTGATAGACTCACCTTTGTGAATGTGGAAGTGGGGCCGCCTCCTATGGAATTGTAGGCAGAAATTCCTAGAGCGTTCACTAAACTGGGATAGACGTGCAGGGTCATAAACGCACGGGCTTTTGAGAATATACCTAAGGAAAAGGTTGTGTGTGGTTTTGACGATTAGAGATAGAGTTCAAGACTACGAGTCACTCTTGTTGAATCTAAATCTTAACCGCTACGCAAAGGTTCAAGTCGTATGACACCTCTACTTAAGCACAATCTTATGGAGGCGTTTGACGCTACTTCTGAAACTTCTTTTTAAATTCAAGTGGGGGATTGTTGGAACTTTGCTAATTGTGAATTGAAAAAGTCCTACATTGGATAGAATAAACACTTTAAGAGTGTTTATAAGTGTGGACTTTACACCTTGGGTTGGAGCCTAATGGGTACCCAGTTTTGTAAATGGGAAAGCACGCACACCATCTGACCACCACACACGCGTGCGCGCCACCGTCCGGCAGGCTCGGCTCGGCCGAGCCGGGCTTGGGCTTGGGCTTGGCTTGTGAGGTGTAAATATATTTTTGTGAAAGTAATTAATTATTATTTTATTTTTTGGTGTGTTGCGTGTCCAGATTCGTTGAACCGTCCGGATACGATGAACTAACCGTTGCGTACAGATTCGTTGAACAGAGTCGTTCTTATCCGCATCTATTCCTATCCGTTATAGCTTGGAGCGCAAGCACTCCGGTCTTATCCTCTAAGACTTGCGCACCAAGTCAGTTTTGAAGCCTATAAATAGGCCCCTCCCTCACTTGACTCTTTACACCGCTTGACGTTAAATCATACCTCAAGCTCTCTCACCTCTCTCGATTTTTCTTCTCTTCTACTTTAAAGAATGGCCTGCGAGCCATATTCAAGAGTGGTCTGCGAACCATATTCAGAGTGGTTTTTTAACCATATTGAAGTGTATTTCTTGAGCGAAATTTCACTGTGCAATGATATTTCGTAACAGTTTTGACTGGGCTGTTTTATCCTGGGGACGTCGTGGTTGATAGTCTGCCTGCACAATTTTGAGCAGTGCCACGAAACGTCTTAAAGAGAGCGACCTAGTCTGCGACTCAACCCAGTAATATCTTCGGTAGATTGATTTTCTGAAATTATTTTCTGAAACTCAAAAACAACATGTTGTTGTTTGCTGGTGTTTTTAGCAAACAATCACTAGTTTTATTAGAAGGTTTGTGAGATCAAACTAGAAAAATCTCAAAGCAATTGCCTTTGAATTGCAAAAGTTTTTGTTTCAGAAAATGTAGAAAGGGGACGATTTGCAAATGATTAACAGAATTGAAAAGAAAAGAAGCAGTAAATGGTGCAGGAATTGTAAAGAAAAGAAGAACAAATTGCATTGAATCATAAAAATGGTACACGATCACATACAGGGATTCTTCCACTCGTTTTTCGCTCTGGCTTGGAAGTTAGAGTTTCAGGAATCGGGTGTGTATTGTGATTTTCGCGACCCCTGTTTCTTCTCAGAAACAGTTATTTATACAAAGGAAAAAGGGGGGAAATTCGAACTAAGTAACTGCTTAACAATTTGAAAATAAGTAACTGCTCCTACTTTCGGCCAAGTAACCGCTCCTACTTTCGACCGAAACCGCTCTGTCACGCTTCGACCAACTGCTAGTCTTCAACGCATAACTGCTCTGTTTTCTGTCTGTCGAAAGCCTGTGTCGAATTTCCTCTCTCTTGCTTTTGCTTCCCTGGAAACTTGTCGAGTTTACCTTGTGCATGACCATTTTCTTTGTCGAAATAATATGGTCTTTGTGAAATAAATATAAGTCAGGCCATGTTGACCATCTTTAATGAAGCCTGTCGAAATTACAGGCTAACAAATTGCCCCCCAAAAATGTCTTTTTCGACTGAACTTAAGGATGAAGAAGAGAAAGACATTTTTGAATTCACCATCGAAATAACTTTGCACTTGAGTAAAATAGCTGTATACCTGATGTCACCACTGTTAAGTGTTGTTTCCATATTCGAACCTTGAACTTGAACAGCCTGTAAATTCGGCCTTTGACTATGTTTTGGCAACTTAAATGCCATGTTTTTACGCTTTCTTTATATTTATTCCAGCGTTATTTTAACTTCGTGCAACGTTGGCTTATACTTTTTCAAGTATTTACCATTTATACGCAAAATTCTTTCATCAGCGCCGATCTCTTCGACCTCATATGCGCCGTTTGAATAAACTTGTAAAATTTTAAATGGTCCTTCCCAACTTGGGGACCATTTACCAAAGACTCTATCTTTTTTATCCATAGGCAAGAGGACCTTCCACACTAGATCACCTGAATTAAAGACTTTAGACTTAACTTTTTTGTTATAAGTTTTAGCTACCCTCTCTTTCTGTCGAATAAGCGTATCTAAAGCTAATAACCTTTCTTCGTCTAAATCAACCAATTCATCAAGCATCATATTCCAATAATAATCAGAGGGAATCTCCCACTGTCTTTGAATTCTTGTTGATTGTAGACAAATTTCAACAGGCAACACTGCATCGTGGCCAAATGTTAGCCTATAAGGAGTAGTGTTGATAGATTCTTTGGGTGAATTTCGACAAGCCCATAACGCTTGATCAAGGGTATTATGCCAATTCTTGGGTTTCTGCCCAACATGCTTCTTAATCAAATTAATAATAACTTTATTGGCAGCTTCTACTTGTCCATTGGCTTGCGCATAATATGGTGTCGAAGTTAATAACTTAAAACCAATTTCGGAAGCAAACTCTACCATTTTTCTACCAGTAAAAACTGATCCCTGATCTGTAGTAATGGTTTCTGGAATTCCAAACCTATAAATGATATGGTTTTGAATAAACCTTATCACTGCTTCCTGATCGACATTGGCTAAAGGTATAGCTTCAACCCATTTGGTGAAGTAATCAATTCCCACAAGGATATATCTATGGCCCTTCGACGAAGTTGGCTTTATCTCTCCAATCACATCTAGAGCCCAACCTCTAAATGGCCAAGGTTTGACTATGGCATGCAATTCATTTGCAGGTACATGTTGTATCCCAGCATGCTTTTGACACTCTTGGCATCCCTTAGCAAATTCTATGCAATCTTTCAGCATAGTTGGCCAATACATTCCTTGTCGAAATAATAACCACTTCATTTTCTGGCCTACTTGGTGTGAACCACACGCTCCACTATGTGTATCGGAAACTGCTAAATATGCCTCATCTTCACTAAGACATTTTAATAGTACTCCTTCAGGAGTCTTTTTAAACAATTCGTTTCCAAATATCACATAGCTCAAAGCTCTGTATTTTACCTTTTTATTGGTATTTCTTGTGGGATTTTGCAAATATTCCGCAATAGGCCTTCGCCAATCATTATTGGTCATATTGTCAAGAGCAAGAATTTCTGCTAAGTCAAAGTCACCAAAAAATTGATGTTTTTCGACAACAGCTAGTTCCTCGTTTGCATTTGTATCTGTTGCCCCCCCCCCCCCCCCCCCCCCCCCCCCCAGTTGTTGGTGTTGACAATAGTGACGAAGGATAGTCATTAGAAATGATTTTATCCTTTATTTCAATTAACTCCTCTAGGCTTTGCTTTGAAACTTTATAGCCTGAAGCGATTTGTGCCAATTCATTTGCCACATGATTATCAATTCGTGGTAAATGTTCTAAGTGAACAAACTCAAATCTTTTTAACAAAGCATTGGCAACAACAAAGTATCTAATAAGGTGCTCTTTAATGCATTTGTACTCTCTTGTCAATTGTTTGACAACCAACTCAGAGTCACCTTTTATTTCGACATGACTTGCCCCCAGCTCAAGTAAAATTTCAAGGCCTACTATTAAAGCCTCATACTCAGCTTCATTATTGGAACAGACATCCCGAATTTTAAACTTATACTTCGTTGGAATGTTAGTAGGAGATATTATTAAAATACCAATCCCAACTCCATGTCTATGGCTTGAACCATCAAAGTACAACCTCCAAGGATATACGTCTACAAAACTTAATGTTTCTTCGACAACAGAATGGTCTACAATAAAATCAGCAACCACTTGCCCTTTAATTGATTTTAGAGGTTGATAAGTCAAGTTGTATTCTGACAAAGCCAAAGCCCATTTACCAATTCGGCTATGCATTATTGGTTTTGACAGCATGTGTTTAATAACATCAAAATGCGAATAAACAGAAACATCAGCTGGTTTTATATATTGCTTTAACTTTGTACACGAGAAATACAAACAAAGGCACAACTTTTCTATAGGAGTGTACCTCGTTTCGGCATCATTTAGGACCCTACTGAGGTAATAAATGGCTCTTTCGATACCACTATCATCCTCTTGTGCTAACATGCTACCTATTGTTCTATCAGAAGCTGCTATATACAATTTGAGCACTTTGTGCTTAACAACAGGCAACAAAACTGGTGGTTTCATCAAATAAGACTTGATTTCGTCGAAGGCTGCTTGATGCATTGGTTCCCATTTGAACTCTTCTTCCTTCTTCAGTCTTAATAATGGCGAAAAAACTTGTGTTTTGCCACTTAGATTTGATATAAATCTTCGTAGGAAATTGATTTTTCCCAGCAACGACTGAAGCTCTTTTTTGGTCGAAGGGGCCTTCGTTTCCATAATTGCCTTAGTCTTATTTTGATTGATTTCAATGCCTTTTTTGTGCACTATAAAACCCAAGAAATCACCTGCACGCACACAAAAGGCACATTTTAATGGATTTAATTTCAATCCATATTTCCTCATTCTTTCAAAAGAACGGCGAAGATGGTCTAAATGACCACTTTCTGAGGAAGATTTAACCACCACATCATCTATGTATACTTGCATAAAATCATCAATGAAATCATGAAACATAGAATTCATGGCTCTCTGATATGTAGCACCAGCATTCTTTAAGCCAAAAGGCATTACTACCCATTCATAAACACCCAATGCCCCTGGACATCTAAAAGCAGTTTTCGACACATCCTCTTCAGCAATGAAGATTTGATTATACCCAGAATAACCATCGAGCATACTAAGATAATCAAATCCTGCTGCTGAATCTATTAGCATTTCTGCCACAGGCATTGCGTATTCATCCTTGGGAGATGCATTATTTAAATCCCTAAAATCTATGCAAACTCTAAGAGTCCCATTTTTCTTTATTACAGGAACTATATTGGCTAACCATTCGACATACCTGGCAGTTCTGATGAATTTGTTTCTGAATAGCCTTTCGATTTCCTCTTTGATCTTAGCCAACACTTGAGGAGCAAATCTTCTTGGCACTTGCTTCACTGGTTTCTTCCCTGGTCGAATTGGTAATTGCATTTCCACTACTTCTCGACTTAACCCAGGCATCTCGTCGTAATCCCAAGCAAAACAGTCTTTGAACTCCCTTAGCAATGTAATGACTTGGGTTTTTAGAGAAACATCAATATTTGCACTAATATAAGTTGGCCTTTTTATTGAGCCATTTCCCAAATCAACTTCTTCTAACGGGTCTTGAGCTTGCATATGCTTTGTCAAATCTCTAGGATCCTTTTCAAAACCTAATGGATCATTATCATAGATACAGTCAAATCTTTCATCTATGACTATGCCATTTTCTTCATGTAACTCACTGGCTTCGACAGCCATTGTTTGTTGAATAATTTCGGTCTCCATAGCCGCTTTAAACTTATTTTCGGCCATATAAGCCGTAATTTTGTCCCATGCATTGGGCACTGACATAAGAACACTTTCAAGAACGAGTGTTCCACCCCGTTGGTCGAAAAACACCATCAGGATAGACACTATCATCTCCCATTATTTCTCTTTCCCAAACAAAACCATAATTTGGGTCAAGATGAACTGAGGCAAAAACATTATCCGCAGGAACATATGCCTCATTAGAAGATGAACATGGCGCAATCTTCGCCATTTGTTTCTCAAAATTTTCCTTGGTAACTTGGTTCACATCAGCACGGAAGTAGCTCTGATCGGCTTCAACATACTCTACCAAACCATCTTCCTTCCACATTACTAAACGTTGATGCAAAGTTGAAGGAACAGCACCAACTCCATGGATCCACTCTCTACCAAGGAGTAAATTAAAATTCGCTTAGAGGCTATCACTAAGAACAATGTAGTCCTCTTTATGGAACCAACAATTAAGTCTACCTCAATGGCCCCCAAAGAGTGGCCAGTTTTGCCTTCATAGTTGCTTAAGACAATGTTATGTGGGCTGAGGTCAGTATCGAACTTACCAACTTTCTTCAAAAGACCATGCGGCATCAAATTCACTGCAGCTCCACCATCCACTAACACTTTGTTAATTCCAACACCATTAACCTTGGCTTGGACATACAGGGGTTTCAAGTGGTTTTGCATACTCATATCTGGCTTCTCGAAGGTAGCCATTTGGTCTTCGACACAACCATCGTTCATCACATAGTAACACATTGGCTTATGATGAGCCATGTCCTCTGTGAAATCTTCTTCAACGTCATTTGGTACCGTGATAACATCGTACTCAAGAGGCAGTATTGATACCACATTGCAAACAACGTCGAGGTCATCTTCAGAATCATTGAAATCAGACTCCATGTCTTCATCCATGTCGAAATCAGCATTTCTTTCTTTCACTGTTGACAATGGAGGAAATATTCTTTCAAGAGCAGGCCTTCTTGGCTTTTCTGTTACCACAGCCTTGCCTTTGGCCTTATTCGCTGCACACACATGACTAGCAGCATCAGCATTCCTCTTTGTGGCAACTTCAGCTTTGTGAACCTCACTCTTCGCCACTATCACGCTGCGTGGAACTTGATTATTAGCCAAGTGACTTGGAACCTGGTTAATGTCAAAGTGTGCCTTCTTCTTCTGTTGTCTTTGGTAACGACGCCACTGTGTTCTAGTCATAGGGTTCTTACCCTTATAGTTATTCTTACAATTAAACTTAATAGCATCAGTACCTGACTTAACAGCTTTAGCACGTTGATTATTGGGTACCCACGCTTCGACAGGAGCACTAGCACTTGGGACAAAGGATTTACCTGTTGACAGCTTCAAATACCCTGTTGCTGAGGACTTCTCCTTAGCCATTTGTTGTTTACTTGTTGAAGGCTTTGCTGACACATTAGCCTCATATCCAAGAAGATCTCCTTTTGCAAAGTCAAATTTTGGCCTGTTATCAAGCCATTTTCTTTTGCGTTGTTGTTGATCCTAATAACCTTCGACAGCTTTAGCTGCTTCTTTATCGAAGACAGCACTGCACCTTGGGCAAAGCATAACTTCAGAGTTAGTCCACTTACACCGATTGAGGAAATCTATCAATTCTTCCTCGGCCTTTGGATACACAGCATGTATCTTCCCATCATATTCTTTTAGGGTCACTTCCTGTTTTTTACCTTCAGCATACATAAAACCTTTTAATTTTTCGGTGGTAATCTTAACACACTTAGGAGGGTCTGCCATTTGAGCATCCACCATGCCTACATCAGCTTCGACAGGTTCAGAATACATAGCTTCAGCCTTAGGCAATGGATCAACATCAATCTGCATAGGAGCTTTCATTTTCTTATCAGCAAATTTGAGTCTTCCTTCGTCAATTGCTTTTTGCACGATATCCCTGAAGAGCACACAACGGTCAGTGTTATGTCCCAAAAAATTATGGAACTTACAATAACCCTTTTTCTTTCTTTGGTCAAGAGTTGGTATTTTAAGGCCTTTAGGCACTAATATTTGACCATCAGTTACTAAAAGATCAAAAATTTCATCACATTTAGTAACATCAAAAGTATAAGTCTTAGGCATAAATCTATCATTCTTAGGCTCTACAGGGTTATTCCAATTCGCAGGCCTTAATAATTTACAGGTATAAGGAGGACCAGGCTTAAGTTCAGCCACGTCTATCTCCTCTTCTTCGACATTACTATATGTAACGTCTAATTCTTCTTCGACATATGCCACTTTTTCTTTTTTATGATACCTATTTGACCTAGATTTCTCCTCTCTAAGTCTTTCAACTTGTCGAACTCTATCAGCCAAATGAGCCATATCTCGCAAATGAGATGTGTCTAATTTCTTTCTAATTGAGTAATCAAGGCCACCAGCAGCCATTTCGACAAGCTCATGTTCAGGGACTTGTGTGAAGCAACGAGATTTCAACAGCCTGAATCTGTTTAAGTAATCATCAATAGTTTCAGGCATTTTGCGCCGAACACTAGCCAATTCTTTAAGACTAATTTTCGACTGGCCCATGTAAAACTGTGCATGGAATGCCTTTTCTAATTGCCCCCATGTGTACATAGAACCAGGGGGTAAGGTGGTGAACCAAGTGAAAGCATTTCTAGTTAGAGAATTTGGAAAGTATTTCATCTTCAAATTCTCATTTTGTGCTAAGTCCCCAGCCACAGTCAAAAAACGAGCAATGTGTTCGACTGTGGACTCATTTGTATCACCACCAAACTTAGTAAACTTGGGAACTTTCCATCCCCTTGGTAACTCAGTTTGTAATACGTATTCACATAATGGTGATACGAAGTTAGGCCTTTGTAAACCTATGTTAAGGCCATTTTGAGCCAAAATTGTTTCGACTAAAGTAGCTATATTGTTTTCTGCGCCAACATTGTATTGTTGCCCTTGTCGAACAACTTCATCAGCGTTCTGGTGTCTATTTACCAAAACGACTTCAGGGACGTGGTTTACTACCCCTTGTAGTTCGCCTACAACTGTCGACGCTTCGACTGCAACTGCTTCTTGGGGGTTAACTGGCGACGCATTACCCGCAATAATAGGAACGTGCCTATTATTAACCGCTGGAACCCCAAAAAAGTCTGCAATCCTACTCATCTGATTTGCCAACATTTGGTAACTGTTATTGGTATTTTGAATCAATGGATTGAAAACTGTACCAATTTGTTGGGTAAGCATATTAACCATATCGTGATTACTCTCGTCTACTTGCTGTCTTAAGGCCAACAAAGACGTATTGGTTAATGCTGGGGGATTTCGACCAAATACGCTCTCAGAAGAGATATGTGTAGGGGAAAAGGTCGAAATATGTGGCATTCCAGTAGGCATGCCATACATTCCCAGAGGAAATGGGGGTAGACACACGTCATTCAAACGTGGGTCTAAACCGTTTCCCATTGCCATGCGAGGGCTATGAAGCCCTGCACTTAACGGCAAAGACATAGGCAAAGATGCCATTTCTGACTGTGTTGAACCAACATTAGTCATTGATAATGAAGGAACGGTTACCGACGATGATGGTCCTGCGCTAATGTTCGCAGAATCCATTGTTGTTCCTTGCCCTTGTGAAACCACAGGGTTGGAACTAGATGCATTATTCGTACCAGAACGAACCATTTTACCACTTCTTAAGTGCATACAACAGCGAATACAAATAAGAAAGTATAAAAATGAACAAAATCAAAGGCAAGGTCCCACTGGGCGTGCCAATTTGTTTGCTGGTGTTTTTAGCAAACAATCACTAGTTTTATTAGAAGGTTTGTGAGATCAAACTAGAAAAATCTCAAAGCAATCGCCTTTGAATTTCAAAAGTTTTTGTTTCAGAAAATGTAGAAAGGGGACGATTTGCAAATGATTAACAGAATTGAAAAGAAAAGAAGCAGTAAATGGTGCAGGAATTGTAGAGAAAAGAAGAACAAATTGCATTGAATCATAAAAATGGTACACGATCACATACAGGGATTCTTCCACTCGTTTTTCGCTCTGGCTTGGAAGTTAGAGTTTCAGGAATCGGGTGTGTATTGTGATTTTCGCGACCTCTGTTTCTTCTCAGAAACAGTTATTTATACAAAGGAAAAAGTGGGGAAATTCGAACTAAGTAACTGCTTAACAATTTGAAAATAAGTAACTGCTCCTACTTTCGGCCAAGTAACCGCTCCTACTTTCGACCGAAACCGCTCTGTCACGCTTCGACCAACTGCTAGTCTTCAACGCATAACTGCTCTGTTTTCTGTCTGTCGAAAGCCTGTGTCGAATTTCCTCTCTCTTGCTTTTGCTTCCCTGGAAACTTGTCGAGTTTACCTTGTGCATGACCATTTTCTTTGTCGAAATAATATGGTCTTTGTGAAATAAATATAAGTCAGGCCATGTTGACCATCTTTAATGAAGCCTGTCGAAATTACAGGCTAACAGTTGTACAGTTTCTTGTCCATAGGAGAAATTCCCCTTTATATATCTGTGTCATTGAATTTGGTCTCTGTCCTTTATGTCGTCTTTTGTAGATTACATAGATATGTTGGTTTCATCCCGGTCATGCGCCATACTCAGCAAGTAACAAGGACGAGTTCAGCGAGCAAGGCCAACAACAGTGCTTTTTCAACCGATTGATTTTTTACTTTACTTGGTCGGTCTTGGGTGGTATCTGAGACGCGCGATTCCTTTCGTTCTTGTGTCAACCGATACTTTAGTAGTTGTATTCATACTTCCCATTGATTCGTTAATTGATTCCCTTATCGATCAGTTACTTCATTCATGTATTAGTTATAGCATCCTTTGAATGCCTTGTTTTAGCCGTTGTGGCCCTTTGAAGTTGGCTGGCTACCTTTGTGTTGAGCTTAAAGTGCGGCAACATCTATAGGAGCATATTTCAACATTTTCCTTGATCTCTTTCAGCTACGGACATTCACTAACCATGTTCATTGTTCACTGAAATCATTTTATACATGTAGTGCACCATCAACAATTAATATAATACATCATTGGAAAAGTTAAATGATGAGGACTGCTTCAAAAGATGGAGTTTAGCACTAGATGCAGATGTACAACAATGACATTTACTTTAATCAGCCCTATGTGCACTCAGAAGATGGCTACAATCAGCTACCGGTTTAAGCACTTAAGTGAGCATGAGAGTAGCCGTAGGCAAATTGTAATAATTATAGCTAAACAAGGTATCCAATTAAGCACAGCAACGCATTGTTCTAGTTATTTTTGAAACTGTTTTAGTGAACAAGCAACTGACGGGTCAAATGCAAAGTTATTCGTTTGCACGCGTCATTACTAAAGTGTGAATGACAAAAATCATCTACAACATTGTTTCAAGGTTCATTGATAATTATGTTGCCTTCAACAGATCCATCCAATGCATAACTATAAAATCACGCGTAGACAACACATGGAAAGAAAACACCTGATAAGTAAAACCATGGGAACAAGCAGCAACAACATTTGGCAATGGCTTTCGGTGTAGAAGTTCGATGGAGAGAAGCTCGGTAGCACCGACTCCGCGGCAATGAGCCTGGACTGGGTCATCGGTGAGTAACTTGCTCGGCGAACCTGATTCACCATTTTCGCAAGGCCGACTGTCTTCATTTTTCGTTTGGCTGGTTGTCTTTATACGAAACACTCGGCAAGTTTGATGACACCAGCTCGGCAGACAAGTTCGGCAAATGCGCTATGTAAATTATCTTATGCACTTTTACTCGGTTGATCTCTCTGATTGTCTTCTTTTCATGTCCTGCAAATTGCTTCGACTCTTTTAGTCCGAGGCAGAGGTCGGCTTTCCACCACTGGGCTCGACTCTAATAAGTTTGGTTCGGCAAGGGCGAGTAACTTGCTTGGCAACCCGCTAAGCGAACATGTTTGGCGAGGACAAAACTCAGTGATCAAGCCAACTCGATGTGAACGGTTGGTCTTTCCTGTAGTAGTTGTATATATCTTTCCGGTTGTTTCGTTAACAGACTCCTTTTTGAATCGGTTGGTTCTTTGTAAGATCCTGAAGCATCCACTTAAAATAAACTATTAGTAAC
Source organism: Astragalus glycyphyllos (assembly GCA_963573325.1). Taxonomy (NCBI): domain Eukaryota; kingdom Viridiplantae; phylum Streptophyta; class Magnoliopsida; order Fabales; family Fabaceae; genus Astragalus; species Astragalus glycyphyllos. Next base: position 49,553,488 of record OY754307.1, on the reverse strand, counting down.
TTCAACAATTGTATAATTTCATACTTCAAATTTTTATCTCGATTCTCATTGGCTGTCAAGGAGGAAGTATTTTGCATTCCTCTCCGACCCATCAGTTATGTTATGCCTTAAATCGAATATCCTCGGTTAGCAAAAGCTCTCGGATCATTACACCATTTTACTCCCCATTGCTAAACAAGTCGGCTATTAACTACCACCAATAATTTTTTTGGTATTAAAACCACCAATAATTTAACATATACGAAAATCAACAATTAGCTTTTATCCTCTTTTGTAGTACTAAATCGCCTTTACACACATTTATATCACCAATTAATCGTGTTTCTAGGAATTAAACTTTGAAAAATGTTTGACCAGAATTTTGAATATGTTCATATCATCAATTAAGCAATGAAATCACAAATATCCTTTATACGCATTTAATAATAAATATTTAAAGACATTCCTTATAAATGGCAAGTTTGTGTAAACGGCAAAATGATACCCCCTCGGGCTATGAAGCACATATACTTTAAAATAGGCCACGTACCCGTGTCGGATACGTATCCGATACCGATACGTGCCGGATACTTCCGGATACGTATCCTGAGAATATTCTAGAATTTATATTTATTTTTAAATTAAAAAAGACAAGATATTTACCGGATACGTGAGGGACACTTTGGGGATACGTATCCTGGGAGTATCCTGAGATGTCTCTTGATGAACCAGAGTTGGAAGTTATGTTATTTTTTGACAATGGAAATGGAGGAGAGGAGAATGACATAGTTAGTGTTAAGTAATGAATAATAGACAATTTTATAAAGCCTAAACTTCTTTCGTATATAACTTATAATGTTTTTTCCTATATTCTAACTTGGGTAGTAGATTGTATATCTGCTGTGACATGTTCGTAGGGGAAAATACATTTAACTATGCTTACTTTTTTTTATCAGAAGTATCTTTTTTGTAAATGTGATCATATCTATTGAATATTATGAGCAATTGTCAATTAGTAAAGTGAACTATCTTTAGTTATGTTTTATATTTTTAAATTTTGATTTAATTTTTTAATGAAGTATCCCTGCCGTATCGTATCTTGATTTTCAAAATTTTCTCGTATCCACGTATCGTGTCGTATCGTATCCCGTATCGTATCTCGTATCCGGGCTTCATAGCCCTCCGGACTCATTTATAAGCAAAAAAGTGCAAAACTTTTTGGACTCAAATATAAGCAAATATCAATTAACTCGACCTCATTAAATGCTATTATCCTAGAAATGCCCTTATTTAATTCTACCTTTATTTTTATTTTTTTTGATAATAATAGGGGTTAAAAAACCCAAAGCAAGAAACACAAACTACACAGCAACAACTCTGGGAGTAAAGACTCCATTACAATCAGCATGCACTAAATGCACAATAGAAGAGGGAGGGTCATCCCACACTTGCAAGCCATCAACCCCATCACACGCCATGGCAGCCAAACCATCTGCAACCTTATTAGCTTCTCTGAAAATATGGGTCACTGTCACGCTCCAGTCAAGCAAGAGGAGCTGCTTAATGCGCACAACTAGACATCTACCATTCATGCTCCCATTGTGAGTACTCGTAAGAAGGTTAGCAACCACCTGAGAGTCCAACTGAAGTTCCACATTCGAATAGCCTCTACTTCTCGCCAACAGTAATCCCTCCAAGGCTCCCCAAAGCTCTGCAATATAAGCACTGGCCTCCCCCAAGTGACGCATAAAACCACTCAACCAACGCCCATGGTAGTCCCTCAGCACACCACCACAACCTCCAATGCCACCCTTAGAGGCACCATCTGTGTTAACGACTAAACACCCCTCTGACGATGGCTTCCAACAAACATTAATACTAATCTGACGATGTTGACTAACCGGATTGAAATGCTCCTTGCTCTTAAAATAATTATCAACATATTTCCGAATGACGATCTCCGGATCATGAGGGAAGACAAAAGAAGCATCATGGATTTTTTTGTTGCGCCAAATCCAAAGAAAATAACACGTAGTGGCCCAAACACTCCTCCAGAACGTTCCCTCACTTGAAGAAACATTTGCTATAGCCCAATCACCAAAAGGAGAGCCATAGAAATTAGGACGTAAGTGAAAGGGAACTAACCTTCTCCAAGTTGCAAGAGCAAGGGGGCAATCTCGCAAAACATGTAAAATTGTTTCCGCAACCTCTGGGCAAAAGTGGCAATCCGTGGAGTCATCACTCCACCTGCTACAATAAGACTTAGTTGCAAGCTTCCCATGCAAGACTTGCCAAGCAAAACTCTTCACTCTCTCAGGAGCCTCAATGCGCCACACATCCTTCCAATGAGAAGGAGGAGAGTCCTCTTCAATACTATCACGACGGATACAATGATAAGCACTAGCCACTGAAAAAATACCTGAGTTCTCACCAGGCCAGTAGGCAATGTCAGGACCCATGGAAGCTGTTGGCGCCGGATACGCCATCAGCTTATTTAAAAGCCTTTGAGGAAGAATATCTTGAAGGATCCCCCACTTCCATTGTGCGTGCTCGTCCACAAACTCACTAACTGTGCCCTCCTTCAAAGTCTCAGGGACCAAAACCACTAGATCAGCAAGGGGGCTCTTGTTATCTAGCCACCTATCCAACCAGAAACGCACGATAGTACCATCCCCAACGGCCCAGGCCTTCTGGTCCTTAATCTCTTCCCAACAAAGATAAATAGCTTTCCAAATATGGGAATCATTTGGTTTACATTCCAGCTCACCCCTAGACCACGCATTTCTTCCATACTTGCCAATCAAGACTTGCCTCCAAAGAGATTGCTCGCTAGGCTTGAGATTCCAAGCTAGCTTCATAAGACACGCTTTATTCATATCCACCAACGAGCGAATACCCAGCCCACCATGACTTTTAGGGAGGAGAAGAGTATCCCACCTGATAAGATGAAGCTTGCGGTTCTCATCATGCTCACCCCAAATGAATTTACGTTGAATCTTCTCAATTTCCTTCAAACACGCCTTTGGAATAAAGTTTGTCATCATAGGATAGATGGGAATAGCTTGAATTACCGACTTGGCCAAGGTTACACGCCCTGCAAAGGAGAGGTGATTAGCTTTCCAACCCGAAAGCCGTTGTTGAACACTTTCCAAGAGATAATCAAAGTCCTGCTTCTTAGGGACATGCCCAAGGAGATGAATGCCAAGGTACTTCCCTAGATTTGAGGTTGTACGATAACCAGACATAGCCCCTAACCTCCTCTTAGTGTGAGTATCCACATTCTTGGAGAAGTAAATACTGGTCTTCTCAATGCTCACCATTTGACCGGACATATCACAAAAGCTCTTGAGTGCCTTCATAACACTCGATAAGTTAGAATCTGTGGCTTTACCAAACAAAAGCAAATCATCCGCAAACATGAGATGAGAGATATTTGGGCCACTACGGCCTGCTCGGAGAGGGACCCAACTCTTGCACTCAACTTCTTCTTCAATAATATGAGTAAGCTTATCCATGCACAAAACAAAAATATAAGGAGATATAGGGTCACCTTGACGAATACCACGTTGAGGATTGAAACTCTCAGATCGACTACCATTCCAAAGAACATTGGTGGAGACCGAAGAAATGCAATGCATAATTAAAGCATGGAGATTAGGAGGCATACCCAGCTCGGCTAGGACCTTGTCAATAAAACTCCACCGGATCCGATCATAAGCCTTAGCAAGATCCACTTTAATTGCAAAGAAACCCAACCTACCCCGCATGCGACGCATAGAATGCAACAACTCCTGGGCCACTACTATATTTTCATGAATGCTTCTTGTAGGAATAAACCCTGTCTGATACGGCGAGATGATTTGGGGCATAAGAGGCTTCAGTCTACTCACAATTACCTTAGTAATGATTTTGTAATTCACATTACAAAGAGAAATGGGGCGAAACTGCGTAATAAACTCCGGTTTGGGGACCTTTGGAATAAGGCAAATATCCGTATCATTATAATTAGCAACCAACTCCGGATGAGCCCACACATTCTTCACATACCCATAGCAATTCTCACGAACAATATCCCAATTATTCTGGTAGAAGCCGGCTTGGAACCCATCCGGCCCGGGAGCCTTCCAAGGCTGCATACTCTGCACAGCAATATCAATCTCACTATCTTTTACGTCACAAGCAAGAGTTGTGCTTGTAGCATCATCAATTTTATGAAATTGATACTTCATGGACAAAGGCTCATCATGCACCTCATTGTCAGTATAAAGCTCACGAAAAAATTGACTTGCGTGATCCTTGATTTGAGATGCGTCATCCATCCAATTGCCACTAGCATCACGCAACATCAAGATCCGATTCTTTTTCTTGCGACTAGTTGCCTTAAGATGGTAATATTTAGTATTACGGTCTCCATCCTGCATCCATTTCGCCCTACTTCTTTGATACCAGATGAGTTCTTCTTGATAAAGAATGTCTTGTAATTCAGTTTGGAGAGCCACTTCAAGATCATATAAGGAGCTATGCATTGTACCATTAGCCTGGCGTTTCTGAATACCTTCTAACCTTGCTAGTAAGTGGGCTTTTTTCTTTCTAACTGAGCCAAAAACATTCCTACTCCAACTGTGAAAATGCCCTTTCATGTGTAAAAGATTATCTCGCAAGCAGTTACCAGGCCGCCAGTTGTCATTCATAGTGCGTTTAAAATCCGGATGAGTTAACCAAGCACTTTCAAACCGAAAAGGCCTCGGTTCCCTCTGCAAATTATCTCCGTGCAGATTAATTAAAATAGGGTGATGATCTGAAAACTTAACTCGAGCCAAGACTTTGACATAAGAATGGGGGAAGGCAACATGCCACGACCCATTACACATTCCTCTATCCAAACGAGCATACAACCTGTTGTACGTTCCATAACGAGCACCTCTCCACGTGAACTTTGAACCAATAGCCCCCATATCAATAAGGTTACATTGATTAATCATGGATTGGAATAATTGACACTTACGAAGGTTAAGAGGGCCCCCTCCTTTCTTTTCTTGACTATGAGCTATGTCATTAAAATCACCAGCAATGAGCCACTTATCTTGCATGTGAGATGATAAGGCAATAAGCTTGTGCCACATTTCAGAGCGCAATTCATCCACAGGGCTAGCATAAACTATAGTCAACAACCAGCTGCTATCATCCCCTGTGCTAACTCGAAAATGAAGGAATTGAAAATCATTAACCAACTCCACCAAGCTAACTCTATCAGTCTTCCAACCAGTAGCTATTCCACCCGAAAAACCTCTGTTTTCTGCAAAAACAAAGCCATCATACCCAAGTAAACGGAAGGTGTTCTGAATCCTTCGTGGATGACATCTGGTCTCAATAATAGCAAATATCTCTAGATGGTTCACATCAATAAACTGTTTACAATTCCGGAATAAGTCCGTACTAGCTGCCCTCGGCAATTCCAAATTAAGATTTTTTGTAAATCCATAAAACACAATTATAAAAAGGGAAAGAGCCCAAAGTAACCTCAGAGACCTGGGGTCTCCATAACCATATCAACATATGAATCACTATGCACTTGCCCTTGATCATGTGCATCTAAAAACTCTTCAACTTCTTGCATCTCTTGCGTACCAGATTGGGGGGTGTCAATAGTCATATCCCCTGTGGTGTCAGGAGGACGAGGTGCATGCTGAGGCCCAAGCCTCATAGACGCATTGGATCCCACACCATGTTGGCCAGGCCCAGGTGGAGTCACGAAGTGGGGGTGTGTGTTGTCTTGACTTGAAAGAGCAAGTTGGGCCCCATTTTGGTGCAAGTGAGAAAGTTGTGTGGGCTTTGGTGGAATGGTGGTAATGAATGGTTCAATATTAGTCACGTGAATGCTAGGAATATTTTCACTAGAGGTCAATTGATTTCCACGTGGGGCATTTATTTTTGGAGGTGGAATAATGGCTGACATTTCCTTATTATTCTCGTGGGTCCCAGTATTTTTGTCAAATGTTTTTGCTTTTGGCCTCTCCTCAACGTGCCTTGTTTTTGGCCTTTCCACAATCTTTGGAACGTGAATTTCACTAATACCATGCACGTCTCCCCTATTATCATGCAAAATCTGATCCTCATTATTAAGAGCATTAAACCGTGATCCCCTATTTTCGGTGCCACCATTTAATGTCCCTGCCGGAGCTTTGACTGCCGCCGTCCCTGCCGGACCACCCTTGTCCTTCCCCTTTCTTTGCCATCGTGGTTTCTGCACAACCATCCAGGGCCCATCTTCTTTCGCCGGTTGCACTCCACCTGTATGCTCAACACCACCAGTACCCTCCGGTGCTCTATCATCGACAGCCACACATTGATCTCTATAATGCCCATATTTTCCACATGCCAAACAAAGCAAGTGGAGGCCTTCATACTCAATTTTGTAGATGCGATTCTTAATCTGAAACATAGGTAGCAAGGGTTTCTCCAAATCGACCTCCACACACAGTCTCGCGTATTTTCCCCTCTCCATATTCTCGGTAGTCTTATCCACCTTTACCGTTCTCCCTATACGATTGCCCAAAAAAGACAAGAAGTCGGGATCATAATACTCAATAGGTAACTCAGGAAGACGAACCCAAATAGTTACTCGATCAATAGCTTCATTCTCTGGTCGAAAATTTGGTTTCCACTCTCTCACCGTGAGGTAGTGGTCATAGATGAGCCATGGACCATTCGTCAAAGCCTTTTCATGATCTTCCGGGCAAGACAGGTAAACCAAGAAGAAATCACATCCTAAATCAATGATGCTCATATCGCCTTTCTTAACCCACAATTGATTGAGTCTATTCTCAAGAGCTTTGAACCCAATCTTCCTCCCTAACAGTTTAACGATCAATCCTTGCTTCCATGGTCTGCACAACCTAGCTTCAGCAGTAGGAGGTATAACAATTTCAGGGCATTCGTACTCACCATGCTTCTTCTCAATGATCTCCAACTCCATCCCTCCAAATGTCTGGTCCGGCGAAGCATTGTGTTCCACTGTTGCACTTCCAGCATTAGTGCCCATTACCGTATCCCTGTATGACCGTTTGCTTGGAACATCTTCATGCGAGCCTTGCACATCCTCTTTTGGTCCATCGCCTATATCTGCATAACTCAAGGGGACCGTAGACGTATTAGTAAACTCCTGGCCGATCCCTTTGACCTTCTTCGAGCTCCGGTGCCGGAGGTCTTCCTCTTCCATTGTCTCCTTCCGATCGCCTATACCTGTTTTGGTGCTCATCAATCCAAGAAAATAAGGGTATATTTGTAAAATTAGTTTATTTTTGTATGGAATCAAGAATATTAAATATCTATAACTAACTTTCTTAATCTGTGTAAAGTTAGGATTTTTTGCTTATAAATAAGTCCGGAGGGAGTAATGAATTGATAGCATTTAATTCCTCTGATTCACCACTTTAAATCAAAGACAATTAATTGTTGGTTATTGTATTTCCATTATGTTTACACACAAAATAATTATAATAATGGCCATCAGGTTGAAATCAAATCCCTTGTATATGCACACACTACTCATATTGTTTAACCCTTTCTTGCCTCTAATTAAAGTGCATGTAGTTTGGGCCTAACTAAACTCCACAAAATCGGTTTTTAAGGTAAGGATTGTCTCACACTTATAAACTCTTTTGAGATCATATCTCTGGTTAATGTGGGATTTGAGTTTTTCCCAATAGACTTCACTCAATGTGATGGTTTTATACAACTCAATCACAAAAGCAATATCACAAGTTTCAAGTGATTTTAATTTTAATAACTTAAAAGATAAGAAATACTTTTGAACCTCATGAGAATCCACTGAGATTGGGAGGACTAGCCAGTCCATTGCATCACTACTTCGTCCAATTTTTTTGTCACGTGCTTGTAGTACCGTGACATTGTTATTATTGCTTGCATTCTTGATTTTGTTTTTCCTCGTGTTATGGCCTTGCACAAGCTGGCGACCTTTGTGCTGAGTTTAAAGTGTAGTTCCGTCAATTTTTCATATACCGTCCCAATCATTTGGGTGTGGGAATAGAATGTTGTGCTAATCAAATATTATCAGTTTTCAAGCTTGACTGGAGAATTAAGTATGCTACCTCAGAAGTCTTACATTTGCCTAAACTTAAGTCAGATCATGCTCCTATTCTCATTACTTCTGAGGTGGGCAGAATCCCTAACAGAGGAAGGAGACCTTTCCGGTTTGAAGCTGTTTGGCTCTCTCACCAGAGTTTCAACAATTTAATAAAAGACAATTGGAGGAATTCTATGCATAACTTCCCTCTTCAGCTTAAGGAGCTCCAAGGCATCCTTAAAGAATGGAATAAAAACACTTTTGGCAACATATTTGTGCAAAAGAAGAGTCTGTTTCCCAAAATTCAAGATATTGAGAAGCAATTAAGTAGAGGCTGGTGTAATCAACTAATTGCTGATCAACAAAGGATATGGAAAGATTATGAAGACATCCTAGCCAAAGAAGAGATGTTATGGTTTCAAAAGTCTCGTGCTAAGTGGATTGAGTTTGGGGATAAAAACACTCGCTTCTTTCATGGAGTGACTGCCGTAAGAAGGAGGAACCATATCACAACTCTTCAAGACTCTAATGGGGAGTGGATTGACAATCCTATGCAACTTGAAGCGCTTGCTACAAATTACTTTAAGGGGTTATTTTCAGATACTGAACCTGTTGTTCAATACCCTCTAACAGGCTATTTTCCTAGCATTGATGAGTCTATCTTAACTAATTTGGATAGGAATATTTCTGACATGGAAATCTACCAAACAATCAGGAATATTGGGGCCTTCAAAGCTCCAGGATCGGATGGTTTCCAAGCTGTGTTCTTCCACAGCCAATGGAAGATTATTGGGGAAACATTCTGTAACTTTGTGAAAGAAATGTGGAATAACCCAGGGAGAATTGAAGAGATCAATGCTACCTTTCTGGCTCTAATTCCTAAAGTGGATGTGGTGACCAATGTAATGAGATTGATCCAAAGAAATTCCCTTCTCGGACCTAGTGATCTTAATACCAAGTATCACATTGGCTTCTCCGAGGTCTTTCATATCAAAGTTGTTGCACAACAATGATTTCACTTTATCAACAGCATGAATGTTTGATCCAAATATGAGTAGGTCGTCTTCATAGAGACATATGATAGTGCAAATGTCATTCTCGGTTTTGTAATAAATGCATTTGTCACTTTCATTCACTTTAAACCCATTCGATATGATCAAATTATCAAACTTCTCGTGTCCTTGTTTAGGAGCTTGTTTTAGACCATATAGAGACTTGTCCAACTTACAGACCTTGTATTCTTGCCCATGGATCACAAAACCTTCAGGTTGCTCCATATAGATTTCTTCTTCTAAATCGCCATTTAAAAAGGCAGTTTTTACATCCATTTGGTGTACTTCTAAGTTATAAATAGCGGCCATCAAAATTAGTACCCTTATAGATGTAATTCTTGTAACAGGTGAATATGTGTCGAAGAAATCTATATTCTCTCTTTGTCTAAAATCTTTGGCTACAAGGCGAGCCTTGTACTTATCAACAGTGCCATCAGGTTTTAGTTTCTTTTTCAAGATCCATTTACAACCAATGGGTTTGCAACCAGGAGGCAAGTCCACTAAGTGCCATGTCTTGTTAGACTCTAGAGAATCCATCTCATCATTTATGGCTTCTTGCCACAAATCAGCATCCAATGAAGACAGAGCTTCTTGAAGGCTAGTAGGATCCTCCTCTAATGTATAGACCATATAGTCGGGTCCATAGTCTTTAGCAACACGTGCTCTCTTACCTCTTTGAGGTTCTATTCCCCTTTCTACGTTGTTTTCAACGCTCCTAAGCACAGAAACTTGAGCAGTCTCGGTGCCCCCACTATTTCTTGATTTAAAAGGGAATCTACTTTCATAGAAGTCAACATCATTTGACTCTATGATCACTTTTGCATTAAGGTCATAAACCTGCATGTTTTGCTATTTACTGCATAACCAATGAATACACATTCATAGGCTCTACTGGCGAGTTTAACTCTTTTTGGGATTATGACATAAGCCAAGTTATCCCAAATTCAAAAATAAGACAATATGGGCCGTCTTTTCTTCAAGATCTCCGAAGGAAATTTTTTATTTCTTTAGATTCGGCGAATCTATTCATAACTTAACCAACAACATATAAAAATTTTCCAGAACAGAGATCAAGTCCTAGAATTCAACAAAATAGCAATCAATAAAGATTTTATTTTTCTTTCTGCTTTACCATTCATTTCAGAAAAAATATGGTGCAGTCGTTTCATGTATAATTCCATTAAATTAATGAGAATCATACTCCGTTCCTTAATCGCTATAAAAACTCTTAACCTTTCTACTTAATTGATTTTCAAAAATCTGTAATGGAAAACTTTGAATGTGTCAAGCACTTCACTTTTATTTTTCCCAAAGTATACTACAATGTAGTCAAAACAATTATAAATAAAAGTGATAAACTATCGTTTTCCATTTCTGGTTAACGTTCTATTTTATTCGAATATATCTGAGTGAGTCAAAACTAATACTCAGATTTCCTTACTGATTTATGCGAAGTCTTGAAAATTATTGCTTGACTTCAAAAATCACAAATTTTTTTCTTAAGTCATTTTAAAAAAATAACTTTTGAAAAATGCTATTTGGCTCTTATTGAAAAGAATGCATTTGTTTACACGTCAAAGTCAACCACATTTAAAAATTATATAGTGTACAAAACTTCCGATAGACGAAGTAAACAATGCTTTAAAAAAATATCATTGTTACAAATAAAGTTTTAACCAGACTCAGCATCATTTTCTTATTTTCAGCAACCTGTATGTTCAAAACATACTCAATAACCATCCACCAATCTTCGCATTCACCAACAATGTTGATTTCAAAAATTATAGCAACAAATTGCTATTCAGTCAGGTTAGCCTGCGCGGCAGAGCTTGGCCTGTTCATGCACTTGCGTGTCGTGGTGATCTGGTCTCTCGCAATTGAAACAATTAAATGGAGGAGCAGTATCATTTCTAGGTGGGGGTCCCATTCGAGTTGCTGTTCCTTTGAGCCTGATTACTGTTTTAATTTTTGAAAGGTTTTCTCAAAATTATATTGCAATCAATATTGCAATATATCGTAAAAGGTATAACTTCTCAAAAATAATGTTATTGCTAAAAAGCAATTCTATGATTTAAAATCATTAACTGTTAGCGTTAACCGTTAGCGTTAACTGGTTCATCTTCTTCCTTGGAAGAAACCAGAACTTCATCCAAAACAAAACCCAGATCTGCCAAGGAAGAAACCAGAACTTCATCCAAAACAAAACTCAGATCTGCCATCATCCCAGATTGAACGAAACAACAAAATGAAAGGAATTAAAAAAACATAGAAACAAAAGGGGGTGGGAATAATAAATAGTAAAAGAAAGGTAAAATACCATCTGGGTTTAAAACTGGGTTTCGATTTCAATTTGGTTTTTGATTTTCGTTTCTGGGTTTGATTTAGATTTATATTTTTTGGGTTTGTTTCGATTTCAATTTCCTTTACATCTATGGTTTTGGATTTCGATTTCGTTTTCATCTATGTATGGGTTCCAATACTTTCAATTTTGTTTTTGTTTTCATCTATGGGTTTTAATTTTCAATCTGGTTCCAACACTGTTGTTGTTGACGTTAATGCCTTACAGGGAGAAGACGTTGAACAAAAAGATGAACAAACATTCATTTTTATTTTTATTTCAATCTGAGAGTGTTTTGGATGAAGTTCGGGTTTCTTCCAAGGAAGAAGATGAACCAGTTAACGCTGTTAATTTTAAAATGTTAAATGGGAAAACGGTGCAACGTTTTAACAACTTAAGGGACCTGGACGTTATGTTTCAAACTTAAGGGACCTAAGTGAAAACGGAAAATAAGTTAAGGGACCCCGGGTGCTATTTTGCCTAAATATTATCATTGCCGATTGTTGGAACAAAAGTATTCTAGCAGTGCCTTACTATATCAGTCTGCAATGCCGCCGGGTCCCTCAGTCCTTAAGGCGAATCCGGGCCTTCAGGTACCTTGCCTTGTCTTCCGAGAGACAGTCGTGTCGGCCAGGAAGTGATGTGTGACCGAACCTCTTGGAGTGGTCGGCTCGGCTGTGAACATTATCAAATAATTTATATTTTGTAAGTTGGTAGAAAAACTTGTGTATAAGTAAATGATGCTATTTTTTGTGATTGGAAAATAATATTTAAACTATCAAAATTTCATATTAATTTGTTATTTTTAAGCACAATATCATATTGTGGTGATTTGTCCCTCACTGTTGATTGTCTTGGCAATTTCAGTGACATGGGAACGTTGGCTCCCGGATTCGAACTCAGGTGTGAGCAATGGTAGTGTGGGTGTGTGGTGTTTATTTTTCATTTCATCTAAGTAGACAAAAAAAATATTGTGGTAATTAGAGTTCTTCATCGCATACTTTTTCTCTAAATATGACGATATTAATGAGTATATCATAACATTTTTTTAACCAAAGAAAATTGAATCCATTAAAGAAAAAGAAAAACGAAGATAATAAAGATACCAAGGGGGACTAGACCAAAACACAAGGCAAGAGAGCAAAAAGCCAAACGAAAAGTACAATAAAATAAAATAAAATAAAATAGAAAACAAAAACACGGTTAAAAAATAGAATCAGATCAAAAAGATCCAGAAACAGAATTTGCTTTTGACCGAGTATTGTATCCAACGACTAACTTCTTTTTTTGTCTTAATTTCTTCTTTCGAGTCTTAGACACAACCGGTTCAAAGTAAGCATGTCGCAGAGCTGCTCCATGGAAATCAGAAGTCACAGGATCACCAACATCGTCTGACGGCTCACCCCAAAGCTTTCTTAAAATTTTCATGTCAGATTCAACTACCGGGTTCGATGTAGCAACGGATTCTGAGGCAGCAGGCACAACCTCATCACTTGAGACATCCCCCCAATTCTTCCCTAAAATACTCATGTCAGTTGCATCCACTGTGTTAGAAGAGGAGGCATCTGGCCGAGTCGTGGGAGATTGGGTGGAAGAAGAATAGAGCTCCTCCAAAGGTTTATTTGATGAAGAAGGGACCACCAACACCCCTAAGGTGGGGGCCTGCACAGGAGAACTATCATCAAGAGTAGATTTCTCATAAGAGATTTCACAATGAGCAGCCGACAAAATGGAAGAATCCTTTCGCATAACATTACGATCAGTAGGATCAAGAAGAGGGTTTGGGCTCCCAGCCATCTCCTCAGGTGAAATAACAATGTTATTTGTACCCTTGAAACGATTGGGATCATTCTCTTCCTCTACCAAAACCACACTAGTATCTTGCAATTTAGATGAGTCAGCGTCCATCATAGGCTCAACATTTTTTTCTGTAGCAATTGACTCCACTTTATCATTCTTCCACCATGATCATGTCAGGTCATATATTTGGTCAAGGCAATCCACCATGAGCCACCTACCTCCCAATCAATAGTGAGTAAAAAAATACTTGAAGCTTGGAGAGTAGTGCTTGTAGCAAATACTCCATCTGTTCTTAATCTTTGGTATTTTTGGCTTGTGTTATGTGAAAACAATATGTGTCAATATACACGGTTGCAACAAGTAATAAAGAATAAGTAAGTTGTATGTGTGCTTCATGGTTAAACCCGAACAAAGCCGTCTCTCCAAGATTCTCAAGAATCTCCAAGAATCTCCTTGATTCGCGCCTCCGTCTCTGCCGCAATGGCGGCAGAGGTTCCGATTGAAGCACCGCCCGATCCGGATACAGTGAAACGACGAACCTTCAAAAGGGTGAAAGGAGGAAATCAGACATTCTCTGACGAATCTTCAATGCCGGTGTTCCACGGCGACCTTGTTGAAGAGAGTGTAGAGAATCACAATACCAGCGTCAAGCGATCGTTCAGAGACACAGTTACTGGTCAAGATGCAACTGAATCAAAGACGACAACAGATACGGCCATGGATGGTGCATCTTTTCAATTTACGGAGGAGATGTTCAACAATAGAATCGTAATTGAAGAAAAGATGTTGGGAAAGCATGAATGCCCAGCCTTCACCCTCTCAAAATGGGAAGAATCTCGCATCCAGAAGCCTTGGAAGAAAGGGTTGGTCGTGAATTTGCTAGGAAGAAAGATTGGTTATAGAGCTCTTGAAAACCGATTGAACCAACTGTGGGTTCTTGACGGAGCGATTGCCATTATTGATTTAAGCAACGATTACTATTTGGTAACCTTCACCAGCGATAAGGATAGGGATTATGCGCTTGGGCAGGGACCTTGGCTCATATACGATCATTACCTCATCGTTCGTGAATGGAGCCCCAATTTTCACTCTGAAAGGGCGAGTCTTGACAGAGTTGCAGTTTGGGTGAGATTCTCTGGTCTGCCTATAGAGTATTATGATCCTTCTTTCTTGCATTTTGTAGGAAACAGAATAGGTATGACTGTTAAAGTGGATAAAACCACTCTTGCACATGAGAGGGGCAAATATGCTCGGCTCTGTGTAGAAGTTGATTTATCCAAGCCAGCTGGCTGTTTTTGAGGTCAAAGGAAGGCACTACAAAATTGAATACGAAGGTTTGCATTTACTTTGCCTCAAGTGTGGAAGATTTGGCCATTACAAAGAAGGATGCTCTTATAACGAAGTAGAAACCAAAGATGCATCAGGAAACCCGGTGGCTAGTTCTGCAGAAGCTGATGAGAGTAATCTGTGGACCATTGTTCAGAAAAATAGGGGTAACAATAGGAGGAAGAATGTGTCTGGGGGTGGTGAAGGTAATCAAACAGGCCACCAAATGGGATCCAGATATAATGTCCTATCAGCTACAAATGATGAGGATCCTAGCTTAGAACACCAACAACCAGTTACTGAAGCAATGAAGGGTGATAGAGGAGTCAAAGTTGATCAGAGAAGGTTCCCTAAGAGATATGTTCCTGTACCAAAGGGAGACAACAAGGAACAAACCAATTTTGATGGAAGGAACAACCACAAGAATAATCAAAAGAAAAACAACCTGGATGGAGAGATAAGGAATGGTGGAAATATGGAGAAGACAATGGAAGAGGAGGTGGCTCACAGGAAAACTACAGAAAATACCAATATGGAGACTATTAATAACATAATTATAGAGGATATTGTGAATACTCAAGCTAGTTTACCTCAGGTTAATGAAGTGCAAGATATGGATGCTGCAGGAATGGATCCCACTGAGAACACTAGCCAACAAGAACCTGATAAAGGCAAAGAATCTCTAATTACTCATTATGAGGATGTGATTGTGAGGAATAGTGATGGAAACGGGGTTATTCAATCTGTGGAACAGCAGAAGGTTGGCAGGATTAAAGGCATGCAATTCCAAGCTCAAGCTAGTCCTAGTGGAATCAAGCATCCCATTGGTCATGCTCCTCGGCCACCTGACCCAAGTAACATAAGACAGACATCAACTCACCTTGTTTTTTCACAAAATGTTGATTTGGTGCAGGATTCTCAGATGGAGGTTCAAGTGGAAGCTACTGATGTTACTGTGGACTCTGTTATGGAGCATTCTGAGGGTCCATCTATGGCCTGATTGTTTTTTCTGGTTTTCTTCTTTTTTCTAACCTTTTTATGGTTGTGCAAGGGAAGATTTTGGCTTGGAATGTTAGAGGTGCTGCCAACACTGATTTGTTTGGAAATGTCAAGCAGTTTGTGGATATTCACAAACCAGATATTGTCATAATTATGGAGACCAGAGTGGATCCTGGTAAGCTTAGAAGAACTTTTAGCCTTCTGGGATTTAATGGTTATTGTTTTTCGCAGGTTCAGGGCTTTGCTGGAGGCATTGGAGTTGCTTGGAGGGAGGACACTATTCAACTGAAAGTGCTTCAAACTCATTTCCAGTTCATCCACCTTGAAGTGATTATTACTGGTGAGCAGGCTTGGTATCTCACTGCTATCTATGGAAGTCCTAATGATGATCTTAGAGGCCAAATGTGGAGGGAACTGAAGACCATAGCTGATCACATGAATGGAGATTGGCTGTTGGTGGGAGATTTCAACGATATAGCTGATGCGAGTGAAAAGAAAGGAGGGGGTGGTATTCCTTACAATAAAATTGCTACCTTTGTCCAAAGAATCAACTACTGCCAGCTGATTGATATTGGAGCTGTGGGAACCAAGTTTACTTGGAGAGGAGCCCTGTATGAGGGTAGAGACAGAGTTTTTGAAAGACTTGATAGGGCTTTATGCAATGATTAATGGAGGCTGCGTTTTCCCAAATGTTTTGCTCAGGTGCTCACTAGGGTCAAATACTCTGATCACCATCCTATCCTAGTGTGCCCGAAAGGCAAGATTGGAGATCACACTCCTTATAATTTTAAATTTGAAAGTGCTTGGCTGACTGATGCCTCTTACAAGACTGAGGTGGCTGAAAATTGGCAGAAGGGGAAGCTCATTGAAGAGCAATTGGCTCACCTTGAAACTCATTTCAAAAGTTGGAAGGCTAACTCCTTTTGGAAAGTGAGGAACAAGAAAAGAGAGTTGTTGGCTAGAATTGAGGGCATTCAGAAACGTATTCACTACGGTAAAGAGAAGGCTTACCTTGATAAGCTTGAAAAGAAGCTCCAACAAGAGCTTAGTGATGTTATAGTTCAAGAGGAATTACATTGGTTCCAGAGATCTAGAGCTACTTGGCTGAATGATGGAGATCGTAATACGAGATACTACCATTTAAAGGCTACTGCCCGCAAGAGAAGGAATCACATTCATAATATCCGTGACAGAAATGGGGTGTGGCTGGAAAATGCAGGAGCTATTATTAGACTTGCAAACTCTTATTACAAAGACCTGTTTGCCCATCATAATACTGAGCATAAGTGGTATCAAACCAGAGTTACTTTTCCCTCAATTTCTGATACCTTGATGGCTACTCTTCTCCAGGATGTGAATGATCATGAAATTCAGCAGGCTGTCTTCTCTATGAGCCCTTGGAAGGCTCCTGGTCCTGATGGTTACCCTGCTGGGTTTTATCAACACTCTTGGGATATTGTTGGCCCTAGTGTGTGTGCTTTTGTCAAAGATGCCTGGCAGGACCCTATGCAAATCAAGAGAATTAATTACACTGATATTTGTGTAATTCCCAAGATTGGAAAACCAGAATTTCTTGACCAATTTAGACCCATCTCTTTGTGTAATACTATCTACAAAATTGTCACTAAGGTTATTGTGCAGAGATTGAAGGAAGTTATTCCTGATATCATCTCTCCTCACCAAGCAGGGTTCATTCCGGGAAGGAAAATTCAGGAAAACATCATTATAGCCTAGGAGATGGCACATAGCATGGCCAAAAGTCGTGGCAATAAAGGATTTTTCTCCATCAAAGTTGACCTCTCCAAAGCTTATGACAAGTTGAAGTCGTCCTTTATTTCCAAAACTCTTCAAGAGGTTGGTATTCCTGAGAATATTAGGGAGCTGATAATGTACTCTGTGACTAGTGTTAAAACCAATGTCATGTGGAATGGAGCCAGGTCTGATTTCTTTGAACCTCAGAGAGGAATTCGTCAAGGCGACCCCATGTCTCCTTACATTTTTGTTATGTGTATGGACAAGTTAACTCATTTGATCACTGAGGTTGTTGAGGCAGGGTTATGGAAAGGTATTAAAGCTGGGCAACGTGGTCCCACCATTACTCATCTGATGTTTGCAGACGACCTTCTCCTCTTTGGCCTTGCTGAGGAGGCTCAAATGGAATGTGTCATGCAAGTGCTTAGGGAGTCTGTAATTTCTCTGGGCAGGAAGTGAATTTGGATAAGACTAGTCTCATGTTTTCCAAGAATGTGACTAGAGACATGAGGGATAAGTTAGTGTCTATAACTGGCTTTAAAGAAGTCTCTTCCCTTGGCAAGTACCTTGGTGTGCCTCTTATTGGTAGGGCTCCTAAAAGAGCTGACTACCAGTTCCTCATTGATCAGGTTAATGCCAAGCTTGCTGGTTGGAAAGCGAAGCATCTCTCTCAAGCTGGCAGAACTACGCTGGCTAGATCGGTTATAGCTGCCATGCCTATTTATTCTATGATGTCAACCATGGTTCCAAAAGGAGTTCTAAATGAAATTAAAAAAATTCAAAGGGCCTTCATTTGGGGTGATGAAGCTCATCATAGGAAGTATCATGCAGTAAAATGGGAAATTGTGACAACTCCTAAGGATTGTGGAGGGTTGGGGCTTCGTAAATTATCTACCATGAACCAAGCTTGCTTAATGAAAATTGGTTGGGAGCTTAAAAGTGGTGCTGCTGGTTTATGGAGTGAGGTTTTGAAGGGAAAATATGCCAGAAATATTGATAGAAGCAATGAGTGGGTGGCCAAAGGTTATGATTCTAGCCTTTGGAAGAAGCTCATTCAAATGCGGGACTCCTTTGAAAAGTACAGCTTCTGGTCTTTAGGTGATGGTCACAAAGTGCATGCGTGGAATGACAAGTGGATAGACACTAAGACTAAAATTGCTGCCCTTGGTGTATCCATTCCTGTGGACATCCAACACTATCATGTGGCTGATTTGGTTAATACTAGTGGTAATTGGAACCTGGATAGTTTGAGAGCTTGGATTCCTCCATCTATAGTTAACAAAATCACTGCTATTCCTCCCCCCCACAGTGCTGATGGTGAGGATAGACTTTTATGGCCAGGAGATATGCAAGGGAAATTCACTGTTGCGGCTGCCTATAAGCTGCTTTGCAGTAACCATAGCAGTACTGAGCAACCTCTCTGGAATTCCATTTGGAAGCTGGAAATTAAGGAAAGGGTTCGTCAGTTTATATGGTTGTTGGCTCATGACAGATTAATGACCAATCTTAGGAAGGCTAAAATGCAACTTGGTAGTGCTAATTGTAATCACTGTAATGCTGAGGAGTCATCTCTCCACGTTCTGAGGGACTGTAACTTGGCTCTTATGGTGTGGTTTCCTCTCCTCAAGCATTCTCATAAGGACAGATTCTTTAACTCTAACCTGTCAGATTGGATTCAGCTAAATTTGACGAATGATTTGGGTGCAAATGATCATCTCAAGTGGCATTCCATATGGGCCAATGCTTGTCATCTTCTGTGGAATTGGCGGAACAAAGAAGCTCATGATGAGGACTTCGTGCGCCCAAGGTGTCCTTGGCAGGTGGTGATTGCTGAAACCAAAGATTATGCTCAGAGAACTCGCAACCAGGTGGCAATTATGCAGAAGGAAAAAAGGTTGCAGCAGGTTAAGTGGTGTGCTCCTACTGAAGGATGGGTCAAAATTAACATTGATGGAGCTAGTTCAGGCAACAACGACAAAGCTGGCAGTGGTGGGGTCTTCAGAGACACAAGTGGTAGGTGGCTGGGTGGTTTCGTGAAGAAGCTGGGTGGTTGCAGCAGTTATGTGGCTGAGTTATGGGCAATCCTCACTGGTCTGCAACTTGTTCAAGCGCTGGATTACAGGAAAATCATTGTTGAATCTGATGCTGCTGAGATTGTGCATCAACATTGCTCTGGCAATGTGGGGCACCACACTGGTTGGAGGCTTCTGAAGAGAATCTCTCAGGTTGTTCAAGCTAAGGATTGGGAAATCCAGTTCTGCCATGCCTATAGAGAGGCAAACGCAGTTGCTCATGCTATGGCTTCAACTGCTTATTTGCAGGCTGAGGAGTTGCTGTTATTTCAGGAAGTTCCCAGTAGTGTTGCGCATCTAGTTGCAAATGATGTAAAAGGAGTTACTACTCCTAGACTTGTTGTTCTCTAGTTTGTTTTCCTTGGGCTTTAAGCCCTCTTTTCAATCAAAAAAAAAATAAAGAATAAGTAGAGATCGTCCCACGAGGATTGGTGAGTTCTTTTCTATATTTAATTAGCAAGCAAGCTATTGAGTAAAAGCAAAGTAAAATAACAAGTTGTAGAACTAAATTTTATCACAAAGAGCAAGTAAAATAAATGATTAGTAGAAATCCAGAATGGGAACAAGTTGGGAATGCCTTCACTATGCAAATTCATAATAATGGTTTAATGTTGTATCTGATGCTGCAGCACTGGGTGCTGTAGCATATAGTATGTGTTTTTCAGTCACTTTTCTACAGGGCTTCATTACAAGCACTTATGCCTAAGCTTTAAATAGATCCATCCCTGGCTATTACGCACCCACAGTATTCACCCTATGTCTAAGCTCTCGTGATTACTAACGATTATCGTTCATTATCGTGATATCATTCAAACACAAGCATTTTCACTTGTTTACGATTATTTCATCAATACAGAAGGTTGAGGCAAGGATTAGGAATGAAAAACAATCGGTTTGAGATCGAAAACGTTGGAAAAATAGTGGAAAATGAGTGGCCAAACTAATGCTGACACGGGTGCCAGTGTGGGGCAACGTGGACCGGGTCAGCTGGTTTGCAGTAAAAACCACTCAAATCGAAACGGACAGGGGCACCCGTGTGGGCTCACACGGACCGTGTGGCAACACCAGAATGCCCTGTTTTGCTGAATTTCGTTTCGATTCTTAATCCGATCGATTTCGTTCCTTTCCCAGCTCGATTCAAACATCAAAACAAACATTACCAGCACAACAACCAGTACAATCAACACAATAATAACATGAAGCCTCAATCATTCGTTTGTTAATTACGAGACACGATAATGCATAGTTTTCGCAAATACGGTTTTTGACTCAAATTTCACGAAACGAAACACAAAACAACAACTCATTCACATGCAACCATCGAAACATAAAAATAACATCCTAAGCGAGTTAGAACTCACCTATTGTGATGAAAATCACAAAAACAACAAATCGACGGAGCTCTCACATCAACGAATTGCACAAAAACATTACTATTGGCTCTTATTCTTTTATCCCATTTATTCCGTTGATTTTTCTTTCTTCTAATTTCTTGCAAAAATCTTCGTAATATATAGTACTTCCGAGTTCTGATAATTAAATTATGCGTATTATTTGTGTTTGTGCCTAAATATGTATATTATGTGTATTTTCTCATGATCTGTTGATGTGATTTTCTGATTCTCAATTTGTTAATTCTTGTTTATGGTATAAACAACAGCATTAGAATATGAATAAAAACAGCAGCATTAGTAAAATTAGAGAATAATCATATTAATTTCTCGCTAATTATCAATTACAAATAACCCAGGCAATTCATCGAAAAGAAATTGAAGTATATGAGTATCTCTCTTGTAGGCAATATAAGTGTGTCAGTTAACATTTCATATACTAGCTCCGTCCTATTTTATAAGTTATTTTAGCAAAATCAATTTGTCCGAAATTAATTGTTGTTTTACTTCAAGAAAGCATGTAACATGTTTTTTCACTATTTTCCTTATTAATCACGACAACTTCTTACATTTAACAAATGATTCACGCTTGTCTATGTAGAGAGATAAAATGTTACTCCCTCCGTCCCATATTATGTGACTTTCTAATCAAAAAAATTTGTCTCATAATACATGACGTTTTAGAACACCAATACTAATCAATTTTCTTTTTCAGTCATACCCTTCATTATTTAATATATCTCTTCTTACGATTCTACTTTTTATGTTTCCAATGTTATTAATGAAGAACAATTTGGTAAACTAACTCACAATCTCTCTTTTCTATACAAAATTAACTACTTTTCTTAATTCTTGTGTCATAACCTTAAACGACATATAATATGAGACAGATGGAATAAAGGGTAATTTAGACAACACTTTTTATAAAATTTAAACTATTAATTATTTTTTTTAATATGTGTGCAATAACCTTAAACTGCATATAAAATGGGACTGAGGTAGTACTACGTATAGAGTAATAGACTGATCATAGGAACAGTTATTATAGAAAAAAGGAATAGATCTTAACAAATCTTCATTGTGTTAGAACACTTAATGGAAAAGAAGCGTGTAATACAATTTGTCATAATTACAAAGCCACTTGATTAACTGTGTTTATACACTGTCATAAGTTACTCCCTCTATTGGTTGTGAATTGCGGTGATGCATGTGGCATACGAAGTTGTAGCTATATCTTTGGGATGATATGAAATCACATCACAACTCAATCCTAGTAATAGCTAATCAGCTATAAATTAACCATAGACTCAATAAAATAAAATAATAAATCAATAAAATATATGCACAAGTTAACACAATATAAAATTATATCAAATATAAAAATAAAAAAAAATTGTTTGTAAGCATTATCAAACTTTATGAATTTTTTCGTTTTAATGTTTATAGGGTCCAGATACCTATAGCTATAACCGCCAGCCTATTTCATTGACATCCCTTCAATATCTTGTGATTGGACCAAAATGCCCTCTACATATATTAGGCAGAAAACAGAGGCGCCAATTTGGTGGAATTGATTGATATAAACTTATAAAACCCATTTTAATTCCAAATAAAAAACTTCCACTCAACTTCTATAACTTCCGCTGAGATCTGGATCAATATAAATGCTCCATCAAGAGCATTTAAAACTTCCTTTTCTTATATCAATATCATTTCAAACACACAAAGCGTTTCATTTTCACCACCGCGCGCACACGATGTCGTCTCGTTGGCATAGAGCAAAGATAACGACAATTGATGAAAGCACACCAAAGCCAAACTGGCTTGAACTTCCGAGAGACGTCACAGCGAACATCCTCCAAAGGTTCGATGCTTTCACCATTTTTACGAGGCCACGTAAGGTGTGTTCTCTGTGGAGGAGAATTTATAAGGACCCTAGCATGTGGCGTACCATTGATATGGGTATGAAGTATATCTATGATTTACCACGACGTCGTCATAAGTCTGAATCTTTGAGAACCATGTGTCGTTATGCTGTTGATCTAAGTTGTGGTCATCTTCAAGATATTCGTATTTACAGATTTGGTACTGATGATCTTCTCAAATATATTGTTGACAGGTATTTTCATTTTCTATTTCTCTATCTTGAGTAAAATAATTTGTTATGATTAGTGTTGATATAGTTAAATTATGTTGCTATAATCTTAATCAAAATATGGTCAAAAAAATGTTAATCAAAACCCCCATTTGTATGTTGTTTCCAAGTTTCGATTTTTGCTCAAGTTTTTTTTTTTTAAGCAGATTTTTTCTCCAAGTTGTGTATCCTCAGTTGTGTATATTATAGTGTTGGTAAAGGTTGAATAAATATGAACAAATTGTTTATCGAAATAAAATGATTACCAGAAGATGTAGCAACAGTAAGAATGGATGGCGGTGGGAGAGGGAAGAAGAGGAAAGTAGGTTACCCATAATACCCTTTTATCTCATTGGTCATCTAAAAAAATTATTTCCTCTAAAAAAATTATCTCATTCTAGGTTACCCATAATACCCTTACTGTTGCTACAACTTCTGGTAATCATTTTATTTCGACAAACAATTTTATTTCCTCTAGATTGCTTCATTTTTATGTTTTTCTATTTGTTAATATCTTACCTACACTTGACAGCACAACCATTTTTTTCTTTGCACGTACTTATGAAATTTAAAACATGGTGTGTTATAGTTTTTGTATTTTTAAGTATTTTAGATGTTATCATGTTTTTTTATGTTAAATTTTACAGGGCAAATCACTTACGCCATCTAGAGCTTGACTATTGCGACAGAATTTCAGAAGAAGGAATGTGTGAAGTTGCAGAAAAGCTCCCATTGCTAGAGGAGTTCTATATTAAAGGCTCCTTATCTGAGCACACTCTTGAAGTTATTGGTCGCTCTTGCCCTCTTTTGAAATCGCTGACATATTCTGGGTTATCGTCGGAAACCATTGTTAAGTGTGATGAAGAGGCCTTTGCTATTGCAAAAACAATGCCAGGACTCCGTTATCTTGATATTTATGGGAACTCACTTAGCGATGTTGGGTTGACCGCCATTCTTGATGGATGTCCTCAACTTGAATCACTTGATATTCAACGATGTCGTAATCTCTATTTTAGTGGAAATTTGGGGAAAAGATGCCTAGACCAAATCAAAGATTTGCGTTCTGATTTTGGTAAGGACGATGACTATGAAGAATATGAGTACTGGGATGAATTTGATCCTACACCAAGTGGATCTGATTCTGACGGTTATGTCAATACCAATTATGGTGATTATTTAGGACTTCTCTGATGAGCTAGATGGTATTGTTGTTCTTTGGCATGTTTTTCATCTCTAATTAAGTACTCAAGATTGTTTTCTTGGAAGACAAATGTTGATGTTGTTTTAAAGAGATTTTATCTTTTGGAGAATCTTGTAGCATGTATACTAGTACTTTACATGCTTCTTTCTATGAATTAGATGATGGTTATCCTTGAAAAGAATCGAATGTTACAATTTTCTAGGAAATTGTGGAACCTCGTAAGCATGTTACTTTACATGCTTCATTATATTATATTATATTATTATTGGTTGATTCTAAATGTGTTTTTTTTCCTATGTGATAGTAAATGTAAAGTGAAGTTCTATAAGTCAAATTAGTCCTTCTACCTTCAAAAGAACAGAACTAACACCATTTTCTCTCCATTTTAGTCTTTAGTAGATGTATGGTAGTCTTGAAGCAACAAAGCGTAGCTTTTGATTGAATTTAGTTTTCTACTATGCAAAACAAGATTTCCAAACGCTCAGTTGCATTATCTCCAAACTCACCTCACTAAATAAAGTGGTTTTTCATTGCATTTTGTGAAAGGAGAACCAACTGAGCATATAGTTCCAAACTTCATCGTTTTTCATTTTGTTCCTTTTGAAAATATTGATGTTTAGGGTTACGCCCATTATCAAGTTAAATAAGTATATCTTGTAGATAGAAAAAATACTAAATAAACCTTACAAAAGTTAAACCCCTAATTTATCCTTCCAATAAGTTTTTTTTAGGAAGGTACCTGTCTTTTTCATAGAAAAGGTAGATAATACTTTTCTCGTGTCCCTTGCAAATAGATAATGCAGCTTGTGTGATAAGTTTGTTGGAAATAAAGAAAATTAAGATGAATTGTTAAATTGTACAGTTTGCTTGCTTTTTGATATTAAATTGTTGCATGGAATTGAAGGTTTTTAATGGATAATGTAGGTAGGAAACTTCTGGCATGGAAATTATCAAAAGCAATCTTTGCAACACCTCTATGTAACATGAACAAGCAACTAGGCCAAAATAGGGACACCACTACCTCTCCATGCCTAAACTTTACTTGATATAAATAACACCACTATGTTCGATACACATCCAAATAAAAGCAAAAAAATTTCCTCTATCAAGAGACACCAGGATATAGATAACACTAGGGGAAAAAGCGCAGATTCCATGGGCAAATAGACTTGACCCACGCAAGAGCATTTTTGGAATCCGCCTCCACTAACAAACAACCCGCCTTCAGCCAATCTTTAACAATAGATAACACTTGAGCAAAGACTATAGCTAGAAACTCCGCTTCATTTAAGTCTATAACTCTAGCCGAGGCCGCAAATTTAGCCAAAATACGACCTGTAACATTGCGTCTACGTTCCAATTCCAAGATTTCGAAGGTGGCGGTTGCCAATGTCCAAATTCTATCGTCATTTAATAATAAGAATTTGCAGATATGAAAATTATTTGTCAATTAGCAATATTCAATAGCAAGAGAACTATTTTTGACACTCTATCACTTTACACTCGGAGAGGGAAAGAAATAGAGTAATATAATAAATGTGATAGGTAGATAATGTGATAGAAAGAGAGAGATAGAGAAAAAGTGAGGTGTGGATGAGTATTAGAGATTTTGAGTGTCCAAAAATCAGTATTATGTTCTAATCCCAATCTTATATTCTTCTATTCTCTCTTGAACAAGGCTTGCTTTCTTTCTCAGATTCTCATTTCCTGTTGATGCGGCATTAGCAAAATTAGAGTCTTTTTTTGGTTACAAAAGATAAAAACAAAAAAGGCTAAGACCTAAAAAAAGAAACACCTAAAGCATCAGCCAATTATTAATATCTCGCTAATTATTAATTACAAATAACCTAGGCAGTTTTTCAGGGAGAGAAGAAATTGAACTAGCATATGAGTATCTCTCTAATAACAAATTTATAAATTTGTTAACAATAATAACAAATTTTCTGTCAAAGAACACATTGCGCTCATGCATTCACTTTCAAAAATCGAACACATAACCATTTGTGCCTTTCGTGCATATTTTCATCGTAATAAACAACAATCTTGTTTTTTTAACTCAATTTTACCAATTGAAGGGATGTAATTCTGATTTCTCTTTGGGGGAATGCAATCATTTTCTCTACATGAAGCCTACTTTGCCTCCCTATTAAACATGTTACAATCTTTCGCCAACTATATATACTAATAAAACAAACAAATTACCTTTAGTTTATGTAGAATTATCAAGGCCACAATAACGAAAAACGATATAGGTCTACAACTCTTGATGAAATCTTGCTTAATATATACTCAACTATGCAAATGAAAGAGCAGCATGATGAGTGGATATCAACCCTCCACTTTAGGACGCCAGCCCTCAATAACATCCTGGGGAAGTGCGCGTGTTTTAATGAATGATTCCCTCGAGAAAATCGCCTGTACGTTCAGCATTGTTAGCTATAGCAATCACTAACGAAGGAATTTAAACATTATTACCTAGCAAGCAACAAGCATAAACAATGATTCACCAAGTCATCATTCAAGGGTCAATTAGTTGATTTGTGTGACTGAAGGGTTCAATTTATATGCTCTGGATAATCTAGTAAACATTCATCCAGCAGAAACATAACACCCCCTAAGTAGGATATGATAGATTTCGAGTGGGGAGCCTCATCGTGAACGTACCTTCAAATAAGACTTCAAAAAGGTAAGTGAATCAGGAACTGTCCATTTCTTATAATGCCCCAAAGCAATCTCCAAATGGTATAGCTTTGGTCCAAGTGATAAGTCAGCTGCAGATATGTCTTTCCCATTGATAAAAGGACCCTATATGGAAAATATTTGCAGACTTTAGATTATATACCAAATGAGAAAAAGAATGACTCAGGACAACAAAAAGTGCCCAAAAAGATGTAAACATAAAAGCGTCTTAGATCACATTCTTCTCCATAATCACCGAAAGATAACCTGAATGAGATGTTATGGGGGTTCTTTGGAATTCAACTAAGCAAGGATAATGATTTTTGTGAAAAACAATTCCATTGTATCTCTTCTATGGCTAAAAGAGGTCTTAACTCTAAATCAACAACCTAAACAAGATTCTAAACAAATAGCAGAGAATACAAAACCAGAAAAAAGCCATACATTTTCCTTGAGGTAATCATCGAATGAGCTCAGTTCATTCAGTAATGCTTGCTCAGTTCCATCATTGGAATCTTTGCTCTTCAGAAATCCAATAAATGTAGAAAAAATCTTTGACCCACTATAACAAAACAGGTGCACACATTAGATGATTGGTGTACACAATTGTACATAATAACTAGACTTATAGATTCAAATTATCTCCAGATGATGAGAAAATTTATAAGCTGGACGCGTACGCTGTGGCCTTTTCAGGAGGGGTGACCAATGGTGGGCTAGGATACTTCTCTTCCAAAGTTTGTGTGATCACATCTGAATCTGCAACCCACTTCTCATCGATTTTTATCACCGGAACTTTACCTTCGGGACTAATTTTAAGGAACCTAAACCAACAAAACAAATTACAAGGAAACAAACTAGTAAGGTTGTATAAGGACAAACAAATTGTGGACTTATGGTCTCTAAGTGAATGAGTTTTATGAAAATAGCGACTCTACACGACAGACGAAAAACTCAACCCAGAGAAATGGACCAGAAGTTCACCATTCTGGCCTGTTGGCTAAATCCACAAACTTCGCGTCATAAGGTAGTTGTTTTTCCTCCAGTGTCAGCAATACCCTTTGGCTAAAAGGACCTGAAAAGACCAATTCAAACAAGAGTCACTAAGATTATAGATACTCCAAGTTTAAGGCTCAAATACAAACAGAAGCATTCTTTGTTCTTTTTAATAGAGAATATATGCAATTTAACTATCTATAATTCTAGGCAAGGATGTTTTGCATAATCTCATCCTGAAATTAAAATAAAATACAAGAAATGTCGATATCAGTTCACACTTGCCAGAAAATAGGAATTACCAAATTTCTTCTACTATATATAGATAAATGTATAATAGTCAAAATTGATTTTACTAGCATCTCAATTACACACACATACATATCAGCTAATATTGAGTTCGTATTCTACATAAATAAGATTGACTTCAAGATAGAGTACTACCAGAAGGGTTCACCAAAATTTCTTAAAAAAAAAAAGTATTAAGAAATGGAATGAATATTGAAAAATGCATGTGGACACAACATAAGTCTAGATACATTATGGTTTTAGTTCAACATGTTTACTCCTAAACATTACTATCATACTCACATTTTTCTACTTCTTCTATTCATAGTTTCATACCAACAATCAATCTCAAATGTTAATTTCATTTCAATTTCCAATAAATAAACCAAAGAAAACCTTAACACTGAAATTTATTAAGAAAAAGGTAAAATTGGTAAGTATTTTTTTACAATCGCCTAGCTTGTTTGGTGTGGTGATGGAAGCTTTGACGGCGATTTCGAAGGGGTCGGAAGGAGGAACGGAAGACATTGACACTTTGAAGGGCTTTCTGAAGGGTTTGAAGCCGAAAACGTTGTTGGAGTAGCTGGTTGAAACGGCGGAATTTGGGCGGAGGCGAAGGTGGTTGACGGTGGCGGACAGCGAGCACGCTCTGACGGTCGACATTGGCACTGTTTACGTTTGTAGCTTTGGACGAGTGATGAAGCTGATATGAGGTAGCGTTTTGTTCCGGCAAATGTTGACGTGTCACTGTACCATGGCTAATAACTTATTGGCTTAAATATCATTTTGATCCCTGCAATTATAGTGATTATCTATTTTAGTCCCTGCAAAAACATTTTGTTTTAAGCTCGTCCCTGCAAAAAAAAAATTATACGTTTTGGTCCCTGCTGTCATTTTTAAGTTTATGTGTCTCATTTTTTTTGTTTTAAACTGATGTGCATATTTCTATACAGGTGGCAATGCTGAAGTGGATTTAAGCCAAACCTTGGACTGCCATGTCATTTATTTAAAATTGAAAGCCCTAAAATACCATTTGCTAGTTTCTTAAACAATTTGGGTGAAATTTCACTAAGACTTGCGAAGAGAAGAGGAGAAGTCGCGACTGAGGGTGAGGTGAGAAAGGAAGCAAACGTGAAGGGTGGTTGAGCGACGGCGACTGCGACAGCTACAGTGTGGTTGAGTGGCAACGACGGTGAATAGTGGTTGAGCGATGGCTACAACGATTGCTTCCCTCTCATTCAGATCCGTTATCTGATTTTAGGGTTTTTGAAACCTGGTTGTTATTCGATTTTATGGTTTGGGGTTTACAATTGTTCGATTTTAGGGTTATGGAAAGTGAAATTGTCTTTGGAATTTATTTTAGGGTTATAGAAAGTGAAATTGTTGCATTCCCTGTTTAGGTATTTGTAGAGTGGTGCTTTTTATGCATTGGTATGTGACCATAAAAACATGTTTTTTATGCCTAGCCAATTATTCAATTTCTGACTATGTTTAATGCATGTGCATTTTCTGACTTTGGTGCTTTATGCATGTGGTTTTTGTAGATACCAAAGCTGTCAAATGTTGTTTTCTGCCTAAATGTTAGTTTTTGTGCCTAAAAGTTATGTTTTAATGCATTTTCAGATATGGTTTTTACTGTTTGTTTTCACCATGGAGGTTATTTTGTGAGGTATTGGGTTATGTGTTACAAAGGGGGTGATGAAACAGTGGTAGAGGGTTTGACACTGATAAGTGGAGTTATTTTGAAGCTGTTGGGTTGTTGAAGGACCTAGGTATAGAACATGGATATCGAATGTGGTGGAAGGTGGATGAAGACGTGAGGTTCAGAAACATTAGGGCTGACGCAGATGTAATAGAGGTTGGGAATTATGGTGAGAACAAAAAAAGTGTTGTTCACATATACATAGAGCATGATGTGGATGAAGGGCTTGGGTTAGTTGATCAGCCTCATGTTGTTGATGTCTCTGTTAATGAATCTAAATTGGATTCTGACTATGAGTATAGTAGTGAGGATGAGGTTAAAGGCATTCATTTTAATGATAGTGAGGATGGGAGAGCTTTGAGATTAGATGACGGTTTTGGTGTGGATGATCCCTCCCCTCAACAAGTTGGTAATAAACGGGTTAAAAATAGGGTAAATGTAAAGGCAAAAAGAGTCAAAAGATCCCAAAACTGCGATAGTCGTGATGAATATGACAATGTTGAATATGAATATGTAACTGATGAACTAAATAGCAGTGATCCGGATGCATCTGATGGTGATAATACCCAAATATGAGAAGTTTAGAGTTGAGCAACTGAACAAGGATTATGAGTTTAAAGTTGGTATGGAATTCAAGTCACTTGAGCAGGTTAAAGAGGCTATAAATGAGTGGTCAGTTTTGAATGGAAGGGAAATTAAGTTAGTGAAAAATGATGCAATAAGAGTAAGGGTTGAATGAAAGCGCAAATGTGGCTTTTTAGCCCTTGCAAGTCAAGTTGGAGGGAAGCACACTTTTAGAATGAAGAGATGGACTAGGACCCACACATATGCTAGGGTTTTAAATAATAGAAGTGCAAAAAGAGCAAGTGGGTAGCCAAATCTGTGGCTGCTAAGTTATCATGATGTCATCTACTGATTATAGAATTGTAGATATCATGACTGATTTGAGGAGGGCCCATTCAGTTGGAATTACTTTTGGTAGAGCATGTAGGGAAAAACAGAAAGCCAAGAGAATGATTGAAGGAGATGCAGCAAGACAATATACATTGATCTGGAGCGCAAACCCTGGAAACACATGCAAGATTAATGTACTGAGACCAACTCCTACTATTGAGCCAAGGTTTGGAAGCTTCTATTTCTGCTTAGATGGATGCAAAAAGGGGTTCATGACAGCTTGTAGACCATTCATTGGAGTTGATGGATGTCATTTAAAAACAAAGTGTGGAGGTCACTTACTAATTACAGTAGAAAGGGACCCAAATGATCAATATATGCCTTTGGCTTTTGGAGTTGTTAAAATGCTGCCTAAATGCTGCTGAAAAAATGCTTCCTAAATGCTGCTAAAAAAATGCTGCGAAAATGCTGCACAATGCTGTTGAAATGCTGCTAAAATCCTGCTGAATTTTACACCAACTTGTTAATTTGCTGCAGAATTATTAATATGCTACTGAATTTTACCAACTTGTTATTACCAATTATGCTGCTGAAATTTACACAATAAGTAAGTAAACCATAACCATTCACTAATTCCATAAAAATCATTACAACACCATAGTCTCCTAGTGCATCATGTGTCCTAATACATCACTACATACTAACACCATAACATCATTAAATCACTAAATTCTAACACCATTACATTATTTCCTCCCATAGCTAAAAGCCAACAAAACCCAACTAATTAACATCAACCCCAAAATTTTGCTCCTCTCATACTCCAACTTCGCCTTTAATTTTGCAATTTTCCGCGAACTCAACTTTGACATTTCCTCAGAACAGCTACAAACAATTGGTGGTTGGGCTTCAACACCTTGTTCCGGTCTTGCATTATCCAGTTCAGAATATTGGGAGGCATTCACCATTGGTATTCTATCTACATCAAGCAGATCATCCCAAATGAACAACTCACATGTCACCCTCTTCTACAAAAAATATCATAATTAACAAACAATTAACAGAATTTCAATAAGAAGATATAATTATCAGAATTAAATTAGAAACCCTAATTAACAAAAAAAAATTAAACCATAAATTGAGAAGAAATGTAAGAACTTACATTCCAATTTCTGCATTTCCAAAACCTTCTTCCCCTATTTAAATCAATGCCTGAAATGAACATTCTCATGGGTAATTGACAACCACAAAGAGGTACCATTACATGCCTTGAGTTAGCCACAGATGACCCAGCTCTCGAACTTGACATTTTTGAAGTGAGTGAGCGAACCTGAAAGAGACAGAGAGAGACAAAGAGAGGGAGACGAAACTGAGCCTTGGTGTTAGAAGAGAGGGAGCTGTTGGCGATGGTGAAAAGCTGAGGGAGGGAGATGAAGGTGAGAGGAATTTAGCCACAATTTGAAGTTGGGTGAGGGTAGGGGTATAATAGGAAATACCCATTTCATTTAAGTGACATGGCAGTCCATATCCACCTCAGCGTTGCCACATAAATCTGCCAGATCAGCTTAAAAATGACAGCAGGGACCAAAACGGATAAAATCAATTTTTGCAAGGACGATTTTAAAAAAATAATTTGCAAGGACTAAAATGGATAATCGCTGTAATTGCAGGGACCAAAATGAAATTTAAGCCTAACTTATTTTATTTTTTAATAAAATTTAAAAACTGGATGAATAATTCATAATCACAAACATTCTTATTTCACAAAGTGGAAATGAAAATATAAACATTATTTTAAAATCTAGAAATTTAAAATTAGCTAACATTTCAACTTTTAATTGACAAAAAAAATATAGTAATTTTATAGTTAAATAAGTTTTTGATACCTATAAAAGTTAGGTTTTTTTTTTTGTTTTAGTCCCTTAAAAAGTTTTCACCTACTTTTTGGTTCATAAAACAGTTTCCATCTTTTGACATTAAATTTTTTTCATCAGTTTTAGCCCATCATGAATTTTAATAGCGCTATAGAAGATCGAAAAACACTATTAAAAGTCAAGGGAGATTAAAATTGATGAAAAAGAAAAACTTGGAGACCAGAAGTAGGTAAAACATTTTCTAGGGATTAAAAAAAAATCCAAATTTTATATAAACAAAAAACATATTTAACAGTAATTTTTATTATGATTTAGTTATAGTTTTTAAAATCTTGTACACATTAAACAAATTTTTAATTGTCCAAACATCAAGAATTATTTTTTGGCATACAAGGGACAGTATTTAATATGAGGGGTGCTATTTGATACGAAGATTACCGGTAAGTAATGTAAGAATGCAATGTTAATTTTTTGAAGACAACTTTCTAACCCAAAACAGGAGGGTAAGGGATAAAGGTGACCAGGTAAACTTTCCTAGAGTAAACTTTCTAACATATTAATTAAATGCAAGAAATGTAAGAAAGTAAAATGAATTAATAGGTAATATTAATTGTAGTCCTATCCAGCTCGAATGATTAGTCTACTCAGTAGCGCACAAAAGATACTCAATTTTAAAAATAAAAAAAGGCAAAATACCTCTACAGGTCCCTTAACTTATTTATTTGTAACG
Organism: Astragalus glycyphyllos; assembly: GCA_963573325.1. NCBI lineage: Eukaryota > Viridiplantae > Streptophyta > Magnoliopsida > Fabales > Fabaceae > Astragalus > Astragalus glycyphyllos. The sequence continues at coordinate 49,520,195 of OY754307.1, read as the reverse complement.
ATTAGGTCCCTTATCTTTTTTTTATAACACCCAAGTCCCTTAACTTTAAAAAACGTAACGCATAGGTCCCTTTTAACGTTTTTTTGTTAACATCGTTAAAAAAAAGCTTGAGTGGCTGACGTGGCATATCCACCTAAGATTTTAATTAAATATTAGTTTTTTATTCAAAACTAAAAAACCCAAAATACCTCTCTATTACTATTCATCATCTTCATCCTCTTCATCTTCTCAACTTAGATCCTCTTCATATTCTCAACTTAGAAACGAATCGACGAACATACGCCGGAAACATCTTGCTTTGTAGGTTTCCAAATTGATGCCTTGGCAGATTCCTAAAACACAACACTCAGGAGGGATTTATTAGAATAAGTGCTCATGAGTGCTCATGAGTGGAATACATGAGTGACTTGACTTTTTCTTCCGGTTGCAGAAAAAACACTAAATTAATGTCTCTGATCTGAACCAATTTCCGTATACAATAAACAAACAAAATCGCTCTCAATCAATTCGCTCTAATTTGAGTTGCAAATATTTTCTCTAATTTGAGTGATACTGTGTATTGATTGAATGGGAGACTCAAAGGTAAGTCTCCGACCACTATTGACCGAGATTGAAGAGAGAAGATGAAGAGGATGAATAGTGTTAGGTGGATATGCCATGTCAGCCACTTAAGTTTTTTTTTTAACGGTGTTAACAAAAAAACGTTAAAAGGGACTTATGCGTTACGTTTTTTAAAGTTAAAGGACTTGTGCGTTATAAAAAAAAGATAAGGGACCTAATCGTTACAAATAAATAAGTTAAGGGACCTGAGGAAGTATTTTGCAAAAAAAAAAAAATACATGTAAAAGTGCAATGGTGGAATTGGCCTTAAGTCGTGTAACAACCTCTGGTGCGATGATCGCCCTAAGAGGCGCCCCTCGACCATTGGTATCAGGTATGCAAGTGAATTCCTCTAGAATTAACAATGCTACCCATCATCGCGTAACCACATATGTGTTGGCCTTGTCCACCAGATGGTCAATGAATTGTAAATGTGCAAGTGCAACATTCATCTCCTCTAAGGACGTAACCACTCCAATGAAAAATGATATAAACATAGTTGTATTGTTGCACGCGATGCATCCTCGGTACCTAGAAATTTGTCGAATGAGACTATGCTTCAAGTGATTAGTGTACTGCGTCTAAAACATATCCTCCAACATTAGTCTACGTAGAGGAGTTTGAAATGATAAACACACCTCACTAGCACCCCACACTGGTGATCAACAACAGGCCTAAAGAGGCTCCTACTTGTAATCCTTGATTGGTCATCACGATGTTTACAAAGTTCTCCACAACTGAGGAGATTTGCTAGATATTTACACACTTGGTCTTTATTGATGCAAGTGTATGAAATAACTTGCCTGATGATCGATAGGTGTAGCAGCCGTAAGATGTCATCCAAGGTAATGGGCAACTCATGCTTGAGAGGTGGAAGCTATTGGTTTCCTTTTGGCACCACTCTCTCATCAAACTCAAAGGCATGCAAGAGGCCCTAATACATTGTGGTGTAACTGCACTACAATATGACACCAATTGGGAATTGAAGATAACGTCCCATAATAATTTTTTATCATTAGGGATAACCTGTTAGCAAACCATGGTCCTAGACACATAAAAGTTATGTTATACTGTATTAATATAACTGAAAAAGCAAATAAAAAAAATTCGTTACCTCTCCCACCCATTTGGTTGGTCTAAGTAATTCGAATTGTTTAAAATCCGCAAAAACATATTTTGGGGAGTGCCATGTGTCAAAAACACTGAAGGTGGCCAACATGGTGAAGACGATAACACTAGGAAGATGACAGTGGTGACTTGAGCGGACTACAAAGAGTGAGAGAAAGATGTCTCTAAGTGGGTTTTAGTCTCTAATATACAAAAGATTATATTAGAGAAATTGAGGTGTAAATATAAACCCCTGACTAATTCACTACTCTAGCAAAGCCCACTGGCTATGTCATAGTATCTCTTTCATTTGGGTTTTGCCCCATTGGCCCATTCCCCCACCACCCCCCCGGGTGTTCCAATTTTGCAATCTACCGTTGATCATTTAAAAAAATAAACATCACAATTTCCGGATTTATCACATATCTGGAAGTGATTTTTTCCGGATTTATCCGTAGGAGATAAATCCGGAACACAAAGTCACTTCCGTATTTATCTATTGTGAGATAAAATCCAAAAAGTCTTAAAAAAAGTCTTACGAATTTATATGTTGTGTTTGGATTTATCTGTAAAACATAAATTCGGAAGTCAATTTTAAAAAATTTAAAAACACGTAAATTTGACAATTATAATGCTTACATTAAGGCAGAAAAAAAAACAAAGCAAACCTAATAAATATTATAAAAACACCAGTAAAAATCTATTAAATCAAAAGAAGATTATACAACTTTTTTTGGATTGTTTTTGAGATTATGAAAATTTCAAAAAATTAATAAAAACGGTAAACGAGGGAATTTGAGATTTTGAGTCTCGTAGTCCATCTAAGAAATCCCTTTTAAGGGAGTTATGGTTACTGATTTTTTTTCGAATTTAATGGCTGTGGTTTCCGATCAATCAGAGAAGATTACCCCGAAAAAAAGATTTTTAGCGTAGAACTCAGCAGGGACGAAACCTGTAGCAAGACCTGTAACACAACAAAAACACAAAGGAAAAACGTTAGTATTGTTAGTGGGGATTATTAAGTTGGCAATCACTAATTAGAGATCGCCAACAACGACGCCAATTTATCCAGCGGTCTACCAATAAACGAAACCGGATTTATGTCTTGAACATAAATCTGGAATGAAAAAAATGTACTTCCGGATTTATGTCTTTTTTTTATACAAGAAGGAAAAGGAAAACAGAAAAACAAAACTAAGGATGAATAAACTCCACTCCGTTGCGCATCGGCCTGAAGGAGAGAGGAGATGCTAGGAGGGGGAGCATCAAACACAATCCATTTATCATCATCAAACACATCCCAGCTCCTCTGGAGCATGATCTTAATCTTCTGAATAAGAGGAGCAAATCTATTCCACTTGTTATAATTAGCAGCTACCAGTTGTAACACATTATGGGAGTCCGAATAGCAGACTAAGGATTGATAGCCTCTATTCCAAGCAAAGAGAATCCCATTATATAAAGCTGACAGCTCCGCGTGGAGGTTGTTAGAAATACCAATGTTACCTGCAAAGCCACAAAGTCACTCCCCATTAAATCTCCGCAACAAGCCTCCATAACCAAACCTCCCAGGATTGCCAATGCTACTCCCATCAACATTAAGAATAATCTCATTGTCTCTTGTTGGATGCTACCGGACTAGGCGAGACATACACTGAACTGCCTCGACTTTGGTAAAGCAACTATAAGGGAGGGAAGCAAAATTGTGGATTGCCATCTTTAGCTCGTAACTAGGAATGGACTCATTAGCTATGATACTAGCATTATGGGCCCTCCACAACCACCACACAGTAGCCAAAAAGAGATGAGGATTATCACCACAAATGCCATATTTGAACCAATCCATAGGAGTAGTAATCTGATAAAAGGATATAGAGTCAAACCAAAGGGAATTCCAGATGTTTCGAGAATAGATGCAATCCCTTAAGCAGTGTAACATCGTCTCCTCCTCGATACGACATCGTTGACAAACAACTGAGTTCAACATCCCCTGTCGAAGGAAATTCCGGATTTATGTCTTAAAATATAATACCTTAAGGTTTTTTTTTTTACATTCGGATTTATGTCTTCACACATAAATCTAAATTTTCCAAAAAAAAACCATTCCGAATATACCTTTCAACACATAAATCCGGAAAAAAAAAGTTCTAGATTAAATTTTGATTATTTATTAAGGGTAAAATGAGAATAAATGAAATTATGGGGTATATAGGCTAGTGGGTGGGGGTTAGAAAAATCAAAACCCCTTTCATTTTGATAACAAATGGGGCGATAGCCCAAACTAAAACAATAAGAAACAAGATGTGGCCAAGCTACAAGCAATAGGTGGTGCAACTTAATTCACACAAAAATTACACGCCAATATCAGCTGATTAAATGTATGAGACGACTGAATTCATGTTAGGGTAAAATAAATACAAAAAAATCATGATTTTTTTTAATAAAAAAATACGTATAAAAACTGGCTAATATGTATTAGTTCTTCACCACTAGTTTTTGGTATGATATTAAGTCTCAGTTTGAATAGCGGATGAGCGGAAAGCGGATAGCGGATGGGAAAGCGGATAGCGGATGATGTGTTTGGTAAAAGTAGCGGTTACAATAGCTGATAAATGTAAAATGACATAAAAAGATATTTAATTAATGATTAAATTACTTAATGATGACAAAAGAGAAGTATTTTAAGAAAAATAAAAGGTTAAAAATGTCAAAAAAAAGTGAGACGCTATCCGCTATTCGCTAGCATTTGAAAAAACGGTCTGAAACGCTAAACGCTACCTACAAAACGCTAAACGCTGGTGCTTCCCAAACATGTGTACTCCTCATCTTAATTTCATCCGTTAGTTTCATCTGCTAGCGGAGGATGGGACGCGCCAAATAAAGCCTAAATAGGAAAAAATATTTCGATAATGAGAAGTTACACAAGAGGTACAAATTGTACATGCAAATTATGGGGATCCACGTGGCTGGTGAGATTTCAGATTTCCAATTTTACCAAAGTCGACTTAAGTACTTAATAAAACCAATCACGTGCTAGACTAAAATAAATTGAATGCCATTAATATCTTCATGTCGACAAAAAAACTGCTTGCTAGCCAAGTCACAAATAATGATTCTAACCAAAATATTATGCTTGTTGATTTGGAATTATCAGTTAAAGTAACCACTATCAACTCGACCCAAATATCCATTATTGTCAAGATTTCTTTTAACTTTTTCATTTCAATTCTTTCTAGTTTTTCATTTTTCTTTTCTCTCTTTGGTGAGTTGTACTAACCTTTCAATTTTGCTTTCTTTCGGAAAGTTTGTTTACTTCTTATACATGATCTCCTCAACTTTTCCTTTACTTGGCAATGGCATCCATCATTCATCAAGATCTCTAGGAAAAACATGTACGAAACTTAATAAGAAAAAACAATGAATTTTGTTATTTCCAACTTCCTAATTGAAAATTAGAACAAAAAAGTTTTCATCAATAAGTATTAGGTACGGTCAAAATTTTCTTGACTATGTGTAAATACTGGAACTCCGAAAGAAACCGACTGAGCACCATCAAAAGACTACGAATGCAATTCCCCTTAAGGCTCTCTTCTAGAAGGACTCTATCTTGGTCAGCCAGACTGAAATGGACCTCGTGCAACGGTGGTTCAATTATGCTTTTCTGAGATAATCACATTATGGGCCCAAAGACGAGGCCCAATAGTATTCCATTTAATGGCTACATAAGGATGATCACCCCTAAGCTTAAAATAACTTCTCGATGCTATCTTATTAAGCTTAAGGGTGATCACCCTTATGGTGTCTGACATTGGCATTGGCATCTAAGAATTCTTTAGTTACACCCTCCGACGACCCCCCAATAATTGATTGGCGAAGCTACCATCTTCAACCTCCTCCAAGATCCACCTCTTTTTCAAACTAGAACATTGTCCCCTTGGATTAAAGTTTGTAATCCGACGAGCGGTGGGTAAGTTAGTAATGGTTTTCGTAAGGAGTACAATTGGTGTTCATGCTGTAACTTTTTTTATAAGGTATAATAATTAATTCATGCTTTAATTTTAACATGGTGGCATACAGATACAGAACATATATAATTATGTATCTTGAAAATACTATATATGTTAATGGTTTTTTTTTCGTACCCCTCCTTATCACTCATACCCTCATAATTGTCATTTGGACCAAAATGCCCCTAATTTTTTTAAAAAAAAACATTTTTTTACATTTTTCCGGATTTATACATAAATTCGGAATGTTAAATTTAAAAATTTCCGAATTTATGTGGTAAATTCGGAAAAAATAAAAAAATGTATTCCGAATTTAGGGTAAATTCGAGGTAAATTTGGAATTTTCCGGAATTATGGGGTAAATCCGGAATTAAAAAATTTCTTTTTTAATTTCGGATTTACCCCATAAATCCGGAAAATTCCAAAATTTACCCCGAATTTACCATAAATTCGGAATTAAAAAATTCCGAATTTACCCCAAAAATCCGAAATATTCTGGATTTACCCCATAAATCCGGAAGTAAAAAAATAAATCCGGAAGCCAAATTTTTTCCCAGAAATTCAAAAAAAATTCCTTCCGAATTTACGTATATATCCAGAAATTTCTAAAAAACAGTTTTTTTTATTTATAAAAAATTGGCATTTTGGGGTTTTTTGGTAAAATGAAGGTATGGATGATAAGGAGGGGGTATGAAAAAAAAAACCTATGTTAATATGCATGTGTTTAATTTGGTGATGTCATGTTCGGATTTATAAATATTATAAACATATGTAACAGAAACAAACAGACATCAATTTTTAGATATATATCATTTGGCATCCCATTCTTCTTTCTAAAGAGAAAATAATTATGTCATAAGGTAAGCTTGAGGCCTAGACATAATTATTTTATGGACACCATTAGGAACATGGACCCAAACATGTTCAAAATCACATGGAATGGGATGCATGTGGGGATATTTTACGATGGGCAATGAACTGAAATAATAAAGTAGAGTAGACATTGCTTCTTCTTACCCATTATTCAATTTCATTTCGTTTTAGGGTAAATAAAGTTGCTTCAACAATAGTGGGTCTAGAATGCATATTTTGGGACCCAAAAATTATGAGAAATCCAAGATATAAGGGAGGGCCTCTTGCCGGTTGGTTCGTACATTATCAGGAGAGAAAGAATGTATTAATGGAACATGTGACTGATTGATGGTGCACATGGGAGAGATGTTCCCCAAACGTATATGGACCCAATTATGAGACAGTATTAAAATTTTAAAATTGTTTTTCTCATGTTGCTGGGTGAATTAATCTTCTTCTTTCACTTCTAAAGATATAATAATAGTTTTGATATTATTATAACAAAACATCCAACTTAAACTTAGGTTCTATTTGGTAGCAGGTAACAAATAAATTAGCGGAAAGCGAATGAGCAGATAGTGGATAAGCTAGCTGATAGAAAATGGTGTGTTTGGAAAATTAACGATCGAACTATCTAATAAATGTAAAATGACATAAAACAACATATTTATTTAATTTTTGATTAAATTTATTGCTTAATTTATTTTAATAAGTATAGAAAAGGAAATTAAGAAAAATAATAAGGGGTAAAAATGTCAAAAAAAGTGAAACGCTGGTGCTTATCAAACACCCGTACTCGTCAATCGCTAGTCAAATACGCTAGTCTCATCTGCTATCCGCTAGTGAATTGGGAGGTTTATAGGATACCATCAATGTAAACCAATTTGTCACCGACATTCAATAAATTAATCTCACTAATTCTGACATTTACAATGAAGCTAATAAGTGTGTTGATACATTTAGTAAATATTGGTTGTGAATTGCAAAGGGTTCTAAACGAAATTGCAAGGAGATATTTGGTAATTTCGATATGTCTCGTAGCTCGCCAACTGACCCACCTTCTTGAGATAATTGCAAGGGGATGTTGTCATGTATGGTTGTGTTCTTCCTCAAGCAAGTTCATTAGTTGTAGACTTCTAGCCGATACTATTGGAGCTCTACTCTTCATATAGTTATTGTTTAATTTCTTTTATGGGCCATCTTCAATACCAAAAAAGAAATCACACATTGAATCTAACTTATTCAAGTCAATTGTAGAGGGTATTATATTAGTCTTTTAAGTTTTACAAGGAATCACTAATGGTATGGAAAACTTTTCTTATTAATTTATGGAATAGACTACTTATATAAAACTTTAGAGACTATTAATCTTTTTAATTTTGAACTTTTAAAATACAAAAATTTAAATTATTATAATAATTTAAATAAAAATTTATTATTTGTTTTTTGGTCAATCATGCAACATTTTATTGATAACGAGCATAGGCCACTGAAATATTACATAGAATGTAAGCTTGAAGCTCACAAAGGAAGCAATATCAGATCCACTATGGGATAAAACCAAATCAAGCATATAACTGAGACTCGTAAAGATAACAATAAACACAAGAGCAACACCTGAAGCAACTAACATATTAACAAAATAGCAAAATTGAAACATAAAGCAAACCTACTGCACTAAAATGAAAATGACTTTTAACATAATCAACCCTAAAACACCCAGACAACACTATCATGGCAAGGAACCTGATGCCATCGCACAACCATTAACCTGGTGCGAGTCCAACCACAACTTTTGACACACATCACCACTAAGCAAGAATATAGGCACCTCAGAGTGGATGCAGAAGACCCACGAAGTTGGTGTAGGAGGGGAGACACAAAGTCCAGACTCTCCCCGTATTTGAAGGCAAACTGGCCCCGAGATCCTGAGTACTAAAACTGAAGGCCAGAGAAGATAAAGTGAGATCTGTTTGGAGGGTGAAAGAACTGGAAGGTTAGGCTTATGATAGCGGTAGGAAAACAAGAACGAAGTTTGAAGTAGTTGTGAGAGAGGATCTATAGCTGGGGAGGCGCATAAATCGAGACCGAAAACGAACTTACAGTAAAAGAGGGTCAGGAGGTCCGGGGGTCCGGTGGTTCTGGGGGTGGGCGAGAGGGAGCCGAGACGGTGGTGGAGATCAAGCTCAGATCTGAAGAGAGGGGAGGGGGACGAGTGGTTGGAGAGTGAAATGTCATCAGAAGGGTGGTGGATCAGCCGAATTGTCGAACACAAAGTGCAGGGCAAACACTGGTCTTCTTCATCAAAGAAACAAAGTTGCACAAGAGCAACAACAACAAACAACAACGGTAAGGAGAGACGCCGCCGCTGCAACCATAAGCTGGGCAAGAACAGCAACAACTGCCAACAACGACAATGGGAGGTGTCGCCGCTGCAACCAAAACTTTAGCGAAGCTTAGGTTAGATAAGAACTCGAACTAAACGGCTTAGACTTATGTTACTAAGTCTTTTTCTTTGTAACTCTTACTAAACAAATAATAGTCATTGTATTCTCAAATTTTTAATGAAATTTAATCTAGTGATTAGTATTGAATAAGGGCATTGTTGTCACAGTTATTATTTGTTTTAATTAAATTAAATTAACCATTAAATCAGACCCTATTTTTTAGGGACAGTTACAAAACTAAATCAGAATTTGTTTTCACGTTCTTCTCTTTCACGTTTCCTTTTTTTTCACGTTCTTTTTTTTTTTTCACGTTCTTCTTCTTCTTCTTCTTCACGTTCTTCTTCTCTTTTCCACGTTCTTGGTCTTCGCACGCCATTGCATCACGCAAAGGAAGTCGCAAAAACGCACTCACGCAAGGAAATAGGTCGCGACGACGCACACCGTTGATGCAAAAACGGACACCGTTGAACCACACCATTGAAGCACGCTCTTCCTTTACGCCATTGATGTCTCATTATGCAGGTTTATTTCTTCTTCTTCTTCTTCTCGTTTCCAAGCTGGTTTTGCTGCACTTAACCATTGTTATGCAAAACTGTGGTTAGTTTGGTATCTAATCACAGTTATGCATATCTGTGGTTACTGGCCACTAACCATTGTTATGCACATGTATGGTTAGTGGCATCTAACCATTGGCATTTAACCACAGTTATGCATATATGTGGTTAGTGGCCACTAACCATTGCTATGCACATTTGTGGTTAGTGACATCTAACCATTGGCATCTAACCACATTTATGCGTATCATTGCGATGCACATTTGTGGTTAGTGACATCTATCCATTGTGGTACAAATCTGTGGTTAATGAACGATTTTTTTTGTGTGAAAAAAAACACCCAGGAATTTTTTGATAAAAGATGAAACGAGAGGTGCTTTAGCAGGAACGAAAGAGAGATGAATTCGTTTCAGTGGTGAATTAGTTTCAGAAAATAAGAGAGAGAGAGAGAGAGAGAGAGAGAGAGAGAGAGAGAGAGATGGAACGAAAGTTTGAAGCGTGATAGTAACGTTTTGATTTTGTTACCGTATTTGAAGCAAAATTTCAGCCAAAAAATAACTCAAAAAATAGGGACATTGGTTAACCATATTTTTAATTATTAGATAAGTACATACCCCTTTAGTAAGAATTACTAAACATTTCTTTAGTACCATAAGTCATACTCGAAGTAAACATTGATAAATATTTATATTACTTGTTTTAATTAAAAGACCTCATATTTTGTTGGTCACTACTCGTGAGAGTTTGTTTAGGCCTCAAAACTTGTTGGGCCGACTTTATGTACGAGAGAAATATATTTTATAAAAAAAAAATTGAAAAGATTCTATGGAAGAGTGTATAAGGAATGAAAGGGGTGGCTAATATCAAACCCAACCAGGTACTTTCTTTTCTAACAAAAAGCCCCCAACCAAGTAGTTTTTGAACAAAGGCTAACCCAAATCTTGTATTTATTTATTTTCTCTCTCCAAACAATCACATCCGTAACACCACCGAACAAAATAATTGAAAGAGCAACATATATACGTTTGCAGGGTTTATACACTCAGTTATAAAACTCATAGTTACATTTGTAGGTGATGTTTTTATAATTACAGCTCAAATATATTTACATTCTTTTTACCCATTTTATATAATGTATATCAAAGATGTTAAAAAATAACATTTGTTAATTTCTATATCACGTACGCCATTGAAGGATCCTAATTGGATGCTTAATTTGTCTTAATCAATAACAGTCACGAGAGCATCAGTTTAGAACATATCGAAATTACCGAATATTCTAATTGTGATCCGCCATTATATAATCATCAAGTTTAGTTATATATACCGATAGTAATTTATACTATTAATTAATTAAGTATAACTTTTTTCTTGTTCATTTTTATTTCTTTTAATCTACTCTTGTCTTACCTTATCTTACATATAATACCTTATCTTATCTTATATCTTAAATATAAACAAAGCAATAATCACACCACTTGCTATTCAAGGTATAATATAGAGCTGTCAATTTTGGTCCAGCCCAACGAACCGCCCAATAATCCAGTGTTTTAGGTTGGGTCGGACTCATTAAATAGAGTACCAAAAACAAATCAGACCGTTTCTGCCCATGGGCCAAATTGAACCTGATTTTCATGTTTTTGAACAAATTCTACAATTTCTTTTGTTAAATGTAGTATGGGCCCTAAGCCGACCCATTGGACCAATATTTTGTGTTGGGCCGAACTACAAAAGCATGAATCAGTCGACAATTGGGCTAGCCCAACCCAACTCATTTTTATGTTTTGGCACAATGGATCACGCGGCGTAGTTTAATAACTAACGAAAACCTCTAACTATAATATAACCATATTTTTTAAGAGAGATATTTTCTATTTAAGATCTCTCCATCCATCATCATATAAAAATAACAGTGAATTTAAAAGTTTTTACTGTGAGTCAGGGATTGACAGAGCATGGTTGATAGTGGTGGGGATCCAAAAGTTTACTATTTTGGGGCAAAGTAATGAAGCATGCCCACTATCTATTTGTATCTATATATATTGATAACACTTTAATTTCAAAGATTATGCATATCAATGAGATGAGACTTTTGACAGCTTATCAATTATCATCATCTACTTGTTGTATAGAATGAATGAATGCATGTTTGTATGTTTTTCAACCACAAAAGAGAGTAACAAGAGCCATTGGATTCCTCATTGTTCATTCATGTCAGTTGAATGGAATCTCTCTCGAGATATATATATATATATATATATATATATATATATATATATATATATATATATGCAGGCAATTCTGATTCACTAAATTCATACATCAATCCAAACCTATCGTGGAGAGAGAATATTTTAATTTTTCACAAAGGTGTTCTTTGTGAACTATAAACGCACAAACATGAGTAGACCCACGCCAACTTATATGATCCATAATAATACATGATCACATGCATTATTGCTTTCTCAAATTTAATCAAACCTCTCTCATTAAGAGTTTTTATGAGTACAAAATTTACCTAACTTTTTTTTGTGTCACAAATGTGCATCAATGTACTTTTTTGAATCGCACTAGTGTCTAATTCACGTTTGCACATTTAAAAGTGATTTCACTCTTTGGTATGAGTGTTTAGATTTTTTCTTTAGTAAAATATGTTCTAGTGTCTAAATTTAATTTTATAATTATAAGCTTCAAATTATAGCTTCTAAGTTAGTTGGAATTGATTCTAATTTTTCCATATTGATATTTCTTATAATTGTCCTTGTTACTTCAATAAATTTATTTTCTTATAGTTGGAATTGAGTCTAATTTTTCCTTATGGGATACTTTTTAGGGAGAGTTTAGTCCCTATAAGAAACTAATTTGACTCGCATTTTAATTTTTTAGGAACCAAATTGATACTTATTATTTCATAGGAGCCAAATTGGTCTCTATCTTTTTTTTGTCGGAGACCAATTTGAGTACGTATGTACGTTATTGTTTTACTTTTGATTACCAATGTCATGCATTCTTTTTAGCAAATTAGAAATATGTTTAAAAATGAGGTTATGTCTTTGTTACCTATGTGGTTTAATTGTGTTTCAAGCGTGATCAAGATCATGATAACGTTTGTATGTTTCAAGCGTGAAGAATATCAAAAACATACAAACGTTTAACATATTCCACAAACTATTTACATTCAACTATTATGCCTTTCTCTTTTCAAGAATGGGATTAGATCTAATTGGTCAAATCTACCTATATATATTTATCAAAGGGGCACCCATAGTTCAAGTGGTTTCTTTCCTTTGTTTTCTTAATTGTGTTTTCCTACTCGTGTTTCTGTCTTTTGTTCTCATCTTTGTTTGAGCTGAAAATTTTGATTGCCTAATCCGCTAACCGTTCAAAAATTACCACCATAAACTTACCAAATCGAGCTTTTCTTGAGACTAGATTCATTTTTTAAAACCACCACTTTTAAAACTCGCCTAAATTGCGGGGGGGGGGGTTTAAAACGGCCACCATATACAAACCCCACCCCCCATATTTTATACATTGTAGTATGTAGATTGTGGTGATTTTCTATTTTTTATGCTTGTATGGTAGTTTTTGTAGCTACACTAAGGTGAATTACGACAGTTGTAACTGCCATTTTTTCATCTAGAACTGTTGTTTTTTATGGCGTTTTAGAACTCTGGTTGAATCAAAAAGTTAACCTAAACAAATTTTTTTATTTAGCGATTTTTACTTTAAAATTCAACTCATAACATTTTTTTTTGAGTTTTTCCTTCCATCTAAGCAAAATTTAATGGAATTTTATTCATTTAAATAAGCGATTATTTAATCTCAACATCAAAATTACCAGTAATAGAGTTCAAAATTTTTACCAATATTAAGGGTTGGTCTAAGTGGTAATTGGACTTGGATCCTACTCCAAGGTCTCGAGTTTGAATTTTGGGTGTGGCAAAAACTCTATTGGGAGGGGAGAATCACACGGGCCGACAAAGTCGGAAACTCGTGGCCAGCCAGTTCCCCGGTGTAGATTAATCACCGGCAAAACCAGTAGAAACTACGCACCAATAACATGGTAAAAAAAAAAGTTCAAAACTTTTACCATGAAAGTATTCAGTTTTGAACATAAAGTTTCTAGTTCTTACTATACTTCAAATTGTTCATTCATATTAGCCGGTTAGGCACAATTGAGCCAGCTGAAGCGTTGGGTCAATGCCTCAATTGAGCATATAGCTAGCTTTGAGGTTGCGGCAAGCAACAATTGAGCCAGCTGAAGCGTTGGGTCAATGCCTCATATTTCCTATTAACTTAATAATTAAATATTCTACACCCATGCATCGCCCAACTATATAGTATTCATATATTACGTGTATGCCATATGTTTAGCACTTAAATTATTTTCAAAATAATCTCATTGGACTCGTCAATTTGTGTTTAAGTGTTTATGCAATCAATACTAATTTAAATTAATAGTAGTAGTAATCTCAATAATGAAGAGAGCAATAATCAATAGAGCTGAGATTAGGACATGCCATTATTTAAATGTTAATCACTTGGTGGAATGTATCTTGTTTGTATGATTTGCTGCCGGCGCAAACAATTAAGCGACAATAACCTAAAGCTTAGCAATGTGTTCAATAATTAAGAGATATATCTTAATCAGATATCAACATAAAATATGCATTTCGTGCACTGAGATTGGTGTTTAATTATTTATATATTATGTTTAAAAAATTATTCTAATTGTTGGTTTAACGTAAAGATACAACAGTATCAGCAGGATTTGGAACTTCATCAGCAACCAAAGGAATCTCGTGGAGTTTATTTGAACGAGGAAAGAGTTGCAATTAATTAGGATGAAATGACAAACAAAAAAATTGAGCACCACATGTTTTTGAAACGAGACAAATCGATTTAATCCATATGTTTAAATATAGTTTTTTTCTTACAATTTAAATTTTTTCATTTTTATTGGTTGTTAGTCTCTAATTAAATTAGTCTGAGGTTGATTCGTCGCAGCGGCAGAAATGCTGTTTATAAACATCCGGTTGCCGGGTTCGATCCCCACCGGGTGTCGAACCTTGGTTTTCTTATTTGTGTGTTAGATTGTGGCACTTGCCAGTCCGACCATTAGATCCAAAAAAAAAAGTCTCTAATTAAATTATAAAAAGAGAACATTTATTGTCTTTTTTTTATTATTGTACTTGCGTAGAAGTGGAGACACTGACTCCTTGCTAAACTGGGTTTTTTTCTGAGTAAGAAGTGATCGAAGTCTTTTTCTTTGCTTGTCACAATCCTAAAGTAGGATTTCTCTCAACAGGTAAGACTGTTCGTTGCGGAGTGATTCACGCTCTTCAGTAAAGGTCGCCTAGGTTAGGTCTCAGCTTTGTATAAGCGAGTTGAATGTCAGTTGGGTTGGACTAGTTGTGCTGGTGTGGTAGAGACCCATATAATTCGTTGCAGAGCCCCTAAAGGGCGACCTGCTGAGTCCAATACGCGAGTTATCCTGAGTCTGTATTCATGAGCTACTATGGTCCCTTAACGAGCGACCTGCCATAAGCCCAGTAAACAGCCTTGAAGCCTGAGAGGACTTTTACTATTTTTATTTTTCATTTTTTATTATTCTAAAATTCATTTTTTACTAAAAATGATAAAAGTTTATCGATGGACTCTTTGAAAAAGATCCATATTAGAAGGACTCTAATTTATTATACTTGTAGTTCTTCTAATAAACTTTATTTTTAGTATTTAACTAGATGAAAATTGAGAAGATTATAAAATCCAAAAAAGAGTAAAAAAATGTAAGAAATGGGAAATTGGATGACCCATGGTGTGCGTTCCGTTGCAACTAAATTATGAGAGGATAGTGACTATCTTAGCTAGAAAGTATTGGTGGTTATTGGATTATACTATATTATATGTATTTTGTTATCATGGTGATTTTTAAATTGTAGATAACACACATTAATTAGAATACAACTCCGGCCCACTTGGCCTGATTTGACCCTCCAAGCGGCCAAGTGGTTTTATGATCAAGTCAAAAAAAAATGATCAAGTCAAATTTTCTTTAGATATAAAATTAAAATATTGTTTTTAGATTATTACACATCGAGAGAAGTATGCATTACACTTCATATCAAAAAAAGAAGCATGCAGCAATACACTATATATCTTTTCTATGTTGTTTTTTTATTAAAAGTTAAAAAAATGCCATTAAGAGTCTCAAAAAGTGTTATTAAAAATTATAAGTGACTAAAAATATTGAGATTAAAGATTGAAACTTTTATATAGACTAAAAATAAAATTCTTGTACCAAAAAAAAATCTAAAATTTTATAGAGACCAAAATATAATTAATCCTCGAAAACTGAACATGAAATAGACAATAATAAATAAAAATATTCGTCATGAATTATATATTCTAGAGCAGCTTTTCTGGTTGGGGCAACAATTTTAGCTTGTGTATAAGATGGAAAAATACAATAAATGACTAGATTCCCATTTCTCTGGATTTGATATGTCAACTTTCAAGAAAGTAAGAACAAATCACCGTCCCTTTGAAAGGCTCTTATTTTTTTAAAAAAGAAATACCGATTATGGGTTTATTCGTTGTTAAAATACTAATTATGTCATTTTTACATAAACCATATATAATCACTTTCATGGTTATATCATGGTTTGATTTTTTAGTTCTTTTCAACTTCGAAGGGGGGTCAATATTTTGGATGATCTGAAGAGGATATAACTGAGGGAAGGGTGATTTCTGTTTTCGTGACTATTATATTATAAGAATATTTTTAATACTAAAATTTTAGCCTAGATTAATAATGTTTTAAAATAGCCTTGTTTCTTTTGTTTTTGACAATAGCCTTGTTTTTGTATGTATGCAAGCATAATATATGATGGAAAATCCACACAAAATTAAAAATATGATGGAAAAATACCATGCCGCACTACGCTAAAAAAACAACTCCAATTGTGTTTGTTTTTTTTTATTTTAAATGTGTTGAAGCATTATGCAAATAGGAGGTCAAATAGAAGGTGTGGAGAGTATAGTCAATGATGCTGAGTTATTTGGATTGGAATAAAATCCCGCATTATAAATAAATAAATCCTCTTGGGTGCGTGTAGCTCCAAGTAACACTTTGAAAGGGTTATCGAAGTAGCATAAAAACATGTACGGCTGAATGATATCTCCTACAACGCTTAATAAAGTACGTGTTATTGTCACTCCTCATTTGGCCTCCCAATTAGGGGTCCTTTTTCTAAAGAGGATAATTTGGCAACTGTAAATCAGCTTAAGCCCTTGGCTGCCCCGAGTCCGAATGGCCTACTGACTCTCTTCTAACAAAAATATTGGTCGGTAATAAAAAATGACATCTCTACTCTGGCTCTAGATCCTCAACGAACCCTGCTGATCTAGACCCGATCAACGACACCTTCATTTGTCTTATCCCGAAGTGTAAAAAGCCAAATCTATCAGATGATGACTTTAGACTGTTTTCCTTATGCAATGTTTATAAAATTATTTCTAAATTAATTGTGCATCGCCTTAAAATCATTTTTCCTAACATTGTCGGTCAATTCCAAAGTGCTTTGTAGCCAATAGGCTCATTACTTAAAATGCCATCAGCCCATCATTGCGTTTGAAACTTTCCACTATATGTGCAAGAAGAGGCATGGCAAAGTAGGCTATGTTGGCTTTGAGCTTGATATGTCTAAGGCCTACGAAAAAGTTGAGTGACCTTGAGGATATGGGCTTACCACTTTTCTAGGTTAACCTTATTATGAAATGTGTTAAGGCAGTTTCTTTCTCTATTTTAATCAATGGTAACTTCATGCCTAATTTTTGCCCCAAACGAGGGCTTAGACAAGGTGGCTGTTATCTCCTTATTTATTTATTTATTTATTTATTTATTTATTTATTCTTTGTGTAGAAGTGTTATCGAGTCTTATTCTTAGATCTTAGGAAAACAGAGCCCTTCATACTTTTAGTATTGCTAGAGATGCATTTGAGATCTCCCATCTTCTCTTTGCTGATGACAGACTTTTGTTTTTCAGGGCCAATATAGTGGAGTCCGAGGCGGTCCTCAATATCCTTAACTTGTATCAAAGCAAATTTGGTCTGCTCTTAAACCAAGACAAATCTGAGATGTCTTTCAGCCAAAATGTTCGTCAAGAATCTAAATCTCTAATTCAGGAGTGGATGCATGGGGGGGGGGGGGGGGGGGGGGGGGGATATAAAAGAAGGTATCTTTGACTTTATTCAAACTAGAACTTGGAAAAAGCTCAAAGGATGGAAAGAGAAATATCTTTCCATGGTGGGCCGTGGTGTTCTTATTAAAACCGTTGCTCAATGCATCCCAACCTATATTATGGGTTGTTTCCTTATTCCCAATGGCTTGTGCCATCACTTGGAGAGCATTATTAGCCAATTTTGGTGGGGATGTAAAAATGGTGAAAGAAAAATTCATTGGATAAAATGGGAGGATCTTTGTAACCAGAAAAGGATGGTGGCTTGGGCTTTCGATCATTTATAGCCTTTAATGATGCCCTGTTAGCCAAACAAGGATGGCTTCTTCTAACGAATGCTGATTCTCTCATTGCCCAAGTGCTTAAAGCCCGTTACTTCCCTCGGAAGGATGTCCTTTCATCTCCTGTTGGATAATCTCCTAGCTATGTTTGGAGAAGTACTCATCATGCTCTTTCGGTGATCAAGAGAGGTGGATTTGGAAGACTTTGTAATGGTGATCACATCAATGATTGGGAGGACAACTAGTGTCATACAAGCGGGTGAGATTAGTGTGGCGGAGGCGCTGGCGCTGCACCATGGCTTGCTCTTCGCAAAAGATTGTTGCTTCAAGAAGATTAGGGCGGAAATAAATTGGCAGGCTGTGATTCTATGCTCTTAAGATATTGGGCCAAACTGCTCTTATCTGTGCCAACTTGTTAATGAATGCAATTTAATTAGACCCTAATTTCTCAGTTTTTCTTTATCCAACACCCCCAGAGTTTGTGATACAGCTTCCCAGTGCCCACACCTTTTAGCAAAATGGGCTACTCATAATCCTACTACAACCTTTCATGTCCAAATGTTAGTCACACATAAATTCCAAAAAGACGAGTTTTTTCAATCTCGCTATATCAAGATTTTAGAGGCTTGATTGACTAAGCGTCACGCCAACATCTCGAGTTGAAACTCCAATAATCCACCTTGTACACCTGCACACTATCTCATGCTAACACCAGTCTCTCCATTACCAGTGTAAACTTCCTTTCTTTCTTCGAGTCTAGTAAATTATCAAATTTATGGATCACTTCTTTATATAAAGGCTGCTACCAAGTCAAGTTCCTTTTCAATCTGCCATGTCTTCTCCACTTTGAGCTGATCATCCTCTAATTCATCATTTTAACTCTGTAGTAGAATATTTTGTGTCTCAATACTTTTCTCCTTTTATCCTTTGTTTGAGTTTATCTTTTTTACTTGCATGCTGTTTTTTTGTCTTCCGCGTTTTCTTTTCTATTTTTTTCGTTGGGCTCATGCATGGGCGCAACGATCATCGGGGTTGGTATCTAGATTTTCATCCTTAATAGGAATCACAACAAAAAAATCAGTCATTAGCGAGGGAAATTTCTCTCGTAAAATGACCAAATTAAATCCCTCGCTAATGGTCATTTGTGAGGGAATTAGCAAGGGACCAGTTCCCTCGCTAATCCCGAATTTGAATCCTCGCTAATTAGCGAGGGAAATTTCCCTCGCTAATGACTACCTCAAAATTTGTGCAGTTTTTCAAATTTGGTCAATTATATA
The DNA here is from genome assembly GCA_963573325.1 of Astragalus glycyphyllos. Taxonomy (NCBI): domain Eukaryota; kingdom Viridiplantae; phylum Streptophyta; class Magnoliopsida; order Fabales; family Fabaceae; genus Astragalus; species Astragalus glycyphyllos. The sequence continues at coordinate 49,500,827 of OY754307.1, read as the reverse complement.
TTTATTATTATATTAAATTTCGAAAATGGATTTTTGTTTATTTATTATTATTTTATATATTATATTGTTAATTTTGTGGTTGTGGTGGTGGTTGTGTGGAAGGTGGAGAGAAAGAGGAAATAAATTTGTAGGTGGTGGTGGTGGTGGTGGTCGTCGTGGGTGGTGGTCGTGTGGTGGAAGAAGGTGGAGAGAAGAAGAGGGAAATGGGAAATAGAGAGAGAGAGAGAGAGAGAGAGAGAGAGAGAGGAGAGGAAGAGGAGCTCCGGTGGTGGTGGCGGTGTCATGGGTGGTGGTGGTGGTGGTTGTGTGGTGGTGGGTTAGAGTTCGTAGGTGAGAGAGAGAGAGAGAGTAGAGGAAGAGGAAGGGGAGAGTAGATAGTAGAGGAAGAGGAAGGGAGAGTAGGTTGGTTGTGTGGTGGTGATCGTGGTGGTGGTGGTTGTGTGGTGGTGGAGAGTAGAGGAAGAGGAAAGGAAGAGGAAGGGTGAAGAATGAGTGAGAAAGAAGAGTGCAAACAGATGTAAGTAAAAAAAAGTGAAAAAAAAATTGCGAGGGACCAATTCCCTCGCTAATTCCCTTGATTCGCGTGAATTTGACTGAATTAGCGAGGGACCAATTCCCTCGCTAATTCCCTCGCTAACGGTCAGATTCACGTTAGCGAGGGACCAATTACCTCGCTAACCACCTTGTTTTTCGTGCTAAAATTTTCAAATTCCCGCCTCCACTTAGCGAGGGACCAGTCCCTCGCTAATGTTGAAAATTCTGTCGCTAACCATTAGCGAGGGACCTATTCCCTCGCTAATTTCAGTTTTAGGGAGGGAATCACATTCCCTCGCTAAAGTCAGTTTTAGCGAGGGAATAGCATTCCCTCGCTAATGTCCCTCACAAATAAGCGTTTTTTTTTGTAGTGAATGCTCGGACGCCCACTCCCTAATTACTGCTTGTTCTTGCTCTAGATCATAGCTTACATCGGCAAAAAATTGGTTAAGCTGATTCATTCACTAGTGCAGAAAAGACATTTAGCATCGGTTGTTTTGGACATTTAGCATCGGTTATCAGAGGATGCTAAATCCCCAGATACTAAATGTGGGACATTTAGCATCGGTTATTTAACCGATGCTAAATGTCCCCTGCTGATACTTTTAGCATCGGTTGTACTGTACAACCGATGCTAAATGTCTCCTGCTGATACTTTTAGCATCGGTTGTACTGTACAACCGATGCTAAATGTCCCCCTACTGGTACTTTTAGCATCGGTTGTACTGTACAACCGATGCTAAATGTCTCCTGCTGATACTTTTAGCATCGGTTGTACTGTACAACCGATGCTAAATGTCTCCAACTGGTACATTTAGCATCGGTTGTACTATACAACCGATACTAAAGGTCTACTGTTGGTACTTTTAGCATCGGTTATATTGAACAACCGATGCTAAATGTCTCATTTATTTTTTATATTTTTTTTGGTTTTTGTCCATACCAGTCATCTAATATATAATAACCTGTTATAGACAGAGAGATATTCCAGTCATCAACACATATAAAAGTACTTAAAATTCCATTAAACTTAATAATGTCTTACATAGTGAGAACATAAGTTAAACTAATTAGAAAACAAAATACATAACAAAATGTGGTATCCACCATAGCATATATAACACTATTGTGCACAAAATGTGGCGACCCTTTCCTAATTACACAAGTTAAGCTACGCACGAAATAGTGTATCTTTTTGCTCTGTACGTATCTTGAAAAAGAATTCCGCCCAAAGCTGACGAGTCTCCTCAAGTTCCTTATCGGTGTATGACTTTGCATTATCAAATACCTACAAGTTTAAAATTTACTCAAACAAATTAGATTTCAAACTTTTATACCTTCTCTTAATTATCAAATACCTACTAAAAAAGACTTTGCTTTGACAAAATTTAATACCTTCTCCCAATTATCAACAATACCGACGCTCGCAATGGTCAGCATTATAGAAGCAGTAGCTCAAAGGTTTGTTCAGCTAGGAAACAAGTTGAGGGAAGTAGAACAGATCCAAACATGTTAGTTATTACATGCACTTCAGAACAATCATCCATGGCCAACTCAAAGAAATGCCTTAGCTGGTTCAACAAGATCTCAACCATCTAAAAGCAATCCTTCTCAAAAGAATTCAGAAACCTCTCAAAAAGTAACTAAAAATTCAAAGAAAGAAGAAACAAATTGAGATGGATGATGGAGAATAAAACAGTTAATGATGTAAAGGAAGAGATGGAAGATATAAAACAACAAATTGAGAATCAATTCCTAGCTACAATTCCTGTTCAGATCAGATACCTTATTTTATCTATAATTTCAAATACAACCACTCTATCTATAACCACCTTTATCTTCTCCTTATTTATGATTATAATAATAATAATCCCATGCAACATTCCTTCAAGATGCTCCTACAAAAGCACATCTCACTTAGCTTACTAACTTAAGCACATCTCATTTAGCTTACTAACTCATGAGTCATAACACAATGTAATTCATCATCCTTGTATAAATGCAGGATGGTTTCTTCATTGCAAATGATGGCAGATGTTAGTTTTTAACTTTTTTACAAAAGACTCAAGAGTATATTCATGTATAGGAAGCATAAAAGGTTCTCCAAAAACACTCATTGGTACATTGCATACACATACATCAAAAGATCTACAAAACACTCATAATAGAAGGACACATCGGGATTTTCCCTTGTCAATAACCATCTCCAAGACAACACTCTAATCCTTTCCAACAACTGGACTCTTTCCACCAGCCCAAGACATCATAATTAAATTTCTATTATGGACACTTTCAGCCATACCTTTTGATTGCTGCTATTCGATTCTCATAGGTCCTAATCACAAGAACAATAATACAAGCTTTCAGAGTACCAAAATTAGTTCAAGCAATGGCAATACAACATGGCATGTTTTCAAAAGTTGTTATGACTTTGAGTTGTATGACTTTGAGTTATCAAATACCAACAAGTTTGAAAGTGACTCAAACAAATTTAGACTATAAACAGCTGAATAGTTTCCAAAAGATGTGGAACAGCTGGAAGAAGTTGTCTCCTGTTAAAATATGAACCCAAATTTAGACTATAAATTAATAAATGGTTAGTTCTGCTTTTTTTACTGGATAATGATATCAATCTTTGTTTGGGGGGTCAATAATGATACCCAATTTATGATACAAAACTATTACCAAGAAAGGGAAAAACAATTAAATCAGATGATGAAAATTATTATAATACCTTCCTAAGAGTTCTATCCCAATATAGACATTAGCTCTGCAACAGTCTTATCACCATCACGAATAAACTCGAAAAGCTATGCAATAGGAAAAACAAAAAAACATACAAATTTAATTAGATATCTCTTCCAAAGGGTAAAAACATTGCTTCTGCATGCAATTGACATTGAACTGATTTCTTAACACATTGAATCTTCAAATTCAAAAAAAAAAAATTGATTCAGGATGCATACTTTTTTTTCACAACTTTGATATGGAATAGTCCAAGGCATCCACAAGAAAAACGGCATCATCTTTGGTGAAAACATTGTTGGCTTGATCCTAAAAACATTCCATGCAGTCCTCCTTCCCAAATAGAGCACCAGGCTCTCTAAGTTTTTCAAACAAGACAGCAGTTTCATCCTTTGTAAGGTATCTTCTATTTTTTATCAGTAAGTGAAAAAGAAGTTATTAACCCAACGATTTGTTATATGAGATTTGATGTTCCTATAAAATCAGAATATGTATGCCTATATTCTATATGTGTTCCTATATTTTGAATCCTATATAAAAGCTAGGACAGAGGAACTCATTCTCATGATTAACATTCTTCAGCACAATATAGGAACAAATAAAATCTAGAAAACATAACACCAACACAACCTTATTATCAAGCATATTTTAAAAGAAAAAAACGCATAAGAGCAGTAGTGCAAAAGAGCAATAGCAAAAACACATGTCACTCAGTAACTAAAATCAAAATTGAACATAATATAGTATCTTTAAGACATCTCCAACTCAGAAAACAACCTAGAAGCTTCTGGCATTCTTTGGCTGTTTACAGATCAAGGAGCAACACAATGCGTCCAGCCACTTGGTCGAGATCCCTCCTGCCATTGGAAGTGATTTTACTGCCACAGAGATAAAGAAAATTGATGTTAAAACAATATGATATCATGATACATCCTAAGACAACCCAGAATAGCAACAATTATTGCTATATCAACAAAATCCTTTGATTTAAATCAAAATTTTGTCACTATCTTGCTGTCTTCAGTATCTTCAACTTTTTTGTGTTTGCTTTCAAAATGATTCAAAGCACTGTTTAAGTTAACATAGTTACCATAATATCTAACTGCAGGGTGAGGGGTTAGGTCTCTTGCTTGATGCACTAGGAGTTGACAATTGCTCTAACAATAAGGACTAATTCTCAATCACAACCTGCTGTCGTGGGGTGAGGGGTTAGGTCTCTTGCTTGGTTAACATACAGAAATACAGCTATAGAGGTCTCAAATAGTAGTATTTTGCATCTTCCTAAAGTTATTATAAATTATAAATTTACCTGCAATGTGTCCAATTTGTACGTTTTGCATGAAGAGCCCTTTGAACCTCTGGTCTATTTAGATAGCCAATACCATAGTAATCAGAACATGGGTCAAAATCATATACCTGAAATTATGGTTCAAAATTTATGTTACTATTGAAATAAACAATGTTTGTATTTTTCTGTAAAATTAGTGAACTACTTACAGAACCAGTTGATCCATTTTTCAGAGAAGAGTCATGACATTGTGGAGCATAAATGTTACAGAAATCTATGTTTCCTTTCTAAATTAAGGCCTTTCCTGTTGCTTTGAGACAAATTGCTAAAGGCTTTTCAGAACTGAAATCACAATACTTTCCAATAATCTCATGAGTTTGATCTGAGTTCAAAGCATGCTCACAATCCACAATAAGCAAATAGTTCCTACTACATATACTAATAATTTACACAAGCAAACTTGCTTGTACATACAAAATCTGAAACAAGGTGCTTCAAAACTACTTACTAACAAGAAAACCATATCTCAAGCAAGAATTCTACTAATGGACTAATTGTGTCAAGATTTGAGTCCAAATCATTCAACTATCTCAAAGGAGCACTAGCAGTTAACAACAATAAATCTCAAAGTTAACAATAAAATACAAGAACAAGGTTTATTTCTATGTAAAATAAAACAAAAGAGCACCTTGAACTAGAAACAGATTAGCAAGGTGCAAAGCAATAAAAGCTGATTTCTAACAACGGGCAATTTGTTCAACCAAGCAGCAAATCAATGACAGTATAATTTCGAAAACAAGAAAAGTTCTTTCCATTTCTACAATGTCAAACGTCTCTCCATTTATACTTATTCTAAAATTCCCAAAAGTTATATAGAGTTGTTTAATTATGAACAGTGAGTTTCAATTAGGCAAAAATTAGAGAGAGAGAGAGAGAGAGAGAGAGAGAGAGAGAGAGATGAATAAGAAAATAGTTACCAGCGTGTTTACGATCCTGAGCAGAACCAAACTTAGCGAGAACGAGCATGAAGAAGGAGAACGAGCCGCAAAACTCTCGACAGAGCCGCAAAACTTAGGGTTTTAAGCGAGAACGAAGGGAAACGAAAACGATGGGAGAGGAAGAGAGAACGGAGGGAAACGAAAATGAAGGGAGAGGAAGAGAGAACAAAGGGAAACGAAAAACAAAATCTCTCACAGTGATTTCTGAACAAGCAAGTTTCAGGTGACAGAAGCAGTCCAAGGAGCAAGGGTTCGCGAGAAAGAGAGGAGCAAGGGTTTGTGAGAGAAAGAGAAGAGGATTCGCGTGAGGGGGTTGTATGAGGAAGAGAAATTAAAATTGGGTTTCGACTTTTAGCATCGGGTCTTTCTAACAGCTGATGCTAAATGTACTTGCGTTGTACATTTAGCATCGGCTGTTAAAAGACCCGATGCTAAATGTCTACGTGAACTTAAACTTTTGCTCATAATTTCAAAAATGCCACCGGTTCCACATTTAGCATCGGCTGTTCATACAACCGATGCTAAATGGTGCTTTCTAAAGTCATTTTTGCACTAGTGATTATTGTTATGAGGAGAATACCATTATATATAGAGGTAGTTTAGTATAAGTATTTTTTGTTTTACATTTGACTACTTTATTTTTAAATGAAAGTATGTATTCCTGCTTATCGTTGAATCAATAGTATATTATAATATATACTAAGTATTTTATTTGTTTTGACAAAATAACTTTGTTTTAACAGAAAATAACATGTATTATATATATAATGTGCATTTAGGAACACAAACCCTATGTTCAATGAATATTTACTCCCACAAGCTGGACTGAGAACAATAAGCCATAAAAACAAGAAAACGAACACCACCATCCAAACAGTGAATCCAACACAACTCAGTCAGGACTAGCAAACCCACAGAAATTGTTGCTTCGATCATACTCTCTGAAAATACAATCTAAAAGATCTACACACCACTCGTAGAAAAGACGATGACTTCACAAAATAACTTACACTAAATAGCCCAACATTTATAAAATCCACCTAAAAAATGAAACATATAATTTCAGTGAATAAAATAAAAAGTAAATAGATGAGAACATACGAAAATTTATTACTTCATTCTGTTTTATATCTGCAAGTCAAAGTAGATACTCAATTCTGTAATTGAAACTAAGCTTTGGAATCGTAGTAGAGCATGCACAGTTTGGTACTAGAAGGTAGTACTAAATTGTTGATGATCCATATATTGGAAGAAAAATGAGAAATAACTAAACTCTGTCGGCAATTCCTTGGGGATTCTTTACAGTGGTAAATTTGCGATGATATGATAATATGTAGGCATAAGGTCCACTTGCCAAAAACAGAAACAGGATAAGGCATTTGCATTAACGGATTCCTAGTGGGGCTGCTGAGTTTGAACTATGTCTACAACACACCATTAAATTAAAACCATCACTCTGCAAACATTACTAGAAACTCCCAATAATCTCCATTAATGAAACTATCAACACAAGCTTTAGCCTTTAAATTATTAATTTATTATCATGAGTTACCATTTCACCATGCAAGAGGATATTTCCTTCCAAATGTTTTACTCCCTAGGATAATCTTTTTTACCTGGTATATTAAGTTTTGTCGGTCTGTGTGGTTATCTTTAGTTTTTGCTAAATTCAATATCACTCGGACGAACTCTTGCTAGTTCACTCCCTCTGATAATATAATTATAAATTTAATTTTTTTACAAATATAACTATAAGTTTATTTTAACTAATTCTGTTTTTTTGACCAAATTTTAACTAGTTTTGTTCTATCTAATGATATCTTACAAAAGAATAATTAAATTAGATTTTTGAAAGGAAATCACGTTATACATGAGAAAAATAAGCTTGTACTCAAGGGAGCAAAAACAGTCAATATTTCTGGCATATGTAGTTTAATGGTAATTTTTCATATTTATTTCCTATTAAGGAAAATTTTGTGTAAACAATCTATATATTTTTTTGACGCAGTGTAAACAATATATATATATATATATATATATAATAAAAATGTTGCTTATTTATTTTTCTAAAAATCAACACGAGATTTATACATGATAAATTTGTCTTTTAAAAAATATATTTTCATCCGTCAAAAAAAATATATTTTCAAAAACATAATTATTTTTGGTGAATCAAAAACATCATTTTCAAATGTTAACTTTTTTATTCAGGTGCGAGTGGGGCAAATTATGAAGAAATGAGAAATGTAAAAATTGTTGGGGATAAATAAATAAATAATAAATATCAGCAATCTCCGTGATGTTCTTATCTTCTTGGAACTACGGTTAGTACAGCCGTTGTTAATCATGGCGTGACCTTAACCGTCTTTTTTTTTTGACAAGGACCTTAACCGTCTTATACATACTTTATTGACCATTCTTTTTTAATTCGATATATCGTACGTAAGGTTAACACTATGTTTGGTTCATCAGAGAAAATGGAAGGAAAGAAAAGTAAGGAAAAGGAAAGGGAGAGGAAAGAAAGAGAGTGGAAAATGAGATGATTTTTTAGTTGTTTGGTTAAAGTGAAAATGAAAGGAAAGAAAGGTAAAAGTTTTCTCTTCCCTTGTTTGGTATGATAAAAAGTGAGTGGAAAGAAAAGTGCATATATGTAAAAAGACAAAAGTAACCTTCATTTAAAATTTAAAATTATATATGTTTATGTGAGTTCAAATGTAACTAGACTTTTAAAATAATAAATTAGAAGATAAATTTTTTTAAAAAAAACTTAACTATATAATAACATTTATTTTATCTTTTAAGTTGAAGAATTATTTGAAACTAGTTATGAATTTCATAAAAAGAAAAACATTTCTTTTATTTTGGGTTATATCCAAAACATGGGATATTTGCTTAGGTGAATAGGAACTACAAGTTAACATAAATTAACAATTGGTGCTGAAACAAACTCATTAATTCTATCATAAATATTGAGTTTGAGTGACTATATAGGCTGTAGCTAATACATACATAGTATAATCACATTACATTTCCTAGTGAAAATGAATAATAACTTGATAGTCAAATCCCCTTTTACAAAGACATTATAGACATTGGATATCCACTTTCACTATTGTTGTACTTTTGTAGATGAGATAGCTATTGAAATTTCCACTACTAGCAATTGTTAAGCTCCAATTAAACCTGAAACAATAATGTTAATTAATAAGAATAATTTTTTGCATGAGAAGGAACAAAATAAAGTAATGCACATAAATGCTTTTCATGTTTGATTCTACAACCAATCCTTCATACCCCCTTCTTGAGTTCTTTCAATGAACCAGAATCGCCACAAGGACATGTTGAAATTTGTAATTAAAATATGAAAGTTGAACCATTTAGCAACACAAAACAGCAGATCATTCACAATGAAGAATATATATAAGGTTGGTACCTTCCCATATAGATCATTAGTTCCATATCCTCTAGCTTGAGTCAGCCATACTCCAAAAGGTAGATGAAGATAAGCTAATTAGTATGTAGAGACACCATATACATCTACACAACCCTTAAAAAGAGATATATATATATATATATATATATATATATATATATATATACATAATACACAACCCAAAAAGGAGAGCATATGCTTCTAATGCTCTGTCATACAAAGTTTCCAAACATTCTTATACACATACTTCCAAAAAGTAAGTCTAGATAGCCATATCCTTGCAAAAGGCATATATAAAACCCAAAAAAAAAAGAGCAGTATGACTACTCTTAATTCATACCAGCATCAGTCATAATGTTGATGAGAGCTTGAGCTCTCAAATGAGGAGGCACACCAAAAAGCTTACGTTTTTTAAGCTCATTATCACATAAATAGTCATAACACTTCATGCGAAACTGATCCGGAACACTCAACTCCTCCAAAAGATCCCACACTTCAGATTCTGCATAATGTCGAGGCCGAGTTTGTTGTATAAAAGCTAGTTGTTTTTCAGCAACTTCTACTTGGCGTTCAACAACTTGGTGTAACTTATCTGAAACACAATTACCCTCTTTCAAAGCATCAACTAAACTCATAATTCCCGTGTTAACTCGCTCATATGGAGCCTCAACCAAGTCAACCATATTTCTCTTTCGTTTTGTACCCCTTGTGGTACATGTGCTACCTTGATTTGGCTGACCATTTTCTGGACTTGAGTCATTATTAGGGGTTGAAAATTCTTGCCCATCAAACATGTTAACATCTGGCTGATGCATTTCAGTGTCTCCAAATAAATCATTTAAGTCTATAGTCTCCCTTTCTCACTGTTTCATCCTTTCTTTGGCAGTTGCTGCTTGTTTCCCTGTTGCTCTATCAGCTGCAAATAACTCTCTCAACACATCATAATGCCTAATTTGCATTTTCTTCCATCTTGCTGCATTTGGTTTTCCCTATAAAAAACAACATGATAAGTCTGATTATGCATTACAATAATAAACATAAAACTAGGTGATCAAAAAGAAGGTAAAAGAATGTTAGTTACTCTAATCAAATCAGCCCAAACTTCGTCTTCGGCCTCAAACTTTCCAGTTATAGGATTCCAGGCAAACCCACTCAAGCTGTGAAACAAGTCATACACCTCAGTAAAATGAGTTTTCAAAGTTTTCATTCTATTTTTTATGTGATTCTTTGTAATGATGGGTCCAATTGAAACTCTTAGCACTTCCACCATGTTCCTATATGCTTGTGGTGTCCAAGAACCATCTTGCCTATTTCCTTTGTTTGCTTCCTCAACCAAAGCATTCAACAACAGTTGGTCCATATCATCATTCCAATGCACATTATCCTTAGTAGGCTGATTGGGATCCTTTCCCCTTGCCATTGTAGTAGCTACAAGAAATTTCAACACAGACAAAGAAAATTGTTGTTCATAATAATGCATCATTTCTTAATTGAAAATTAGCATATGAAAATTAACTAGAAACAAAAGTCATATGAGCATAGAAAGACTATAAATAAACACTAGATAACTTAAGAACAGATTTTACATATGAAATCATGACACAAAAAACACACGGTATTCAAAATACAAAAATACATAATGCAAATAGTGTCATCCAACTTGACAAGCATTCCCATGAGACAGAAAACACACAGCATTCAAAATACAAAAATACACAATGCAAATAGTGTCATCCAACTTGAAAAGAAAGAGAGTTTGAAAAGAAAAAGGATAGAAAGAGTACCTGAGAAAAAAACTATAATTCCAAATATAGATCCTCGCGAGTCCCTGTATGTAAAAATTAAAACATGTTAATATTATTATCCAAACTAAATATTAGCACACATATTTTTAGCCAACACTGTTTTAATTAAATTAATTGCATTAGTGTACCATATCCATAACCTTAATACTAAAGCAAAAACTGCACATTAAAAAAAATTGTTTACTTCTTCAGATACATTTTATCAAACAGATAAACTACAAATAGGTGGGAGGAAAAACTGAGCAATATTTTCATTGTAGGAGTTAATAAATTTGGGAAGAAATGCAAGCAATGCAAAATTTATAACCATTAGAGCAAAGAAAGTAAAATACTGCAGCAAGAAAGCAGAAAATGAAAAAAGAAAGCAAAATCTCTTAAACCTATGTTGTTATCAAATGAGATGCAGGGAACAATACTCTGCATAAAAGCTCAACATACAAAGAGAAATGGGAACAAAGAGTTATACAAAATTAGGTCAGATTGAAGAAGAAGAAGAAGAAGAAGAACAGATAAGAGGAGGAGAAATATAAAAACCTGCCGGAAGAGAAGAAAGAAGCGTGATGATAAAAAAAAAAATGTATAATAAACTCAGGGTATTTGTGTCATTTGAAGCAAAAATTGGCGCTTTCTTTCACTTTTCTTCTCAAATTGGGGGGAAACCAAATTTGGTGTGGGACCCACCAAATGTTTTCTTTCCTTCCCATTTTACATTGCAGCCAAACAGAGGAAATTAAGGTTAACTAGAAAATAAAAGAATTTTTAAAATATCTAGTCCAGAAAAAATAAAGGTGATGGAGATTAACTCAAATTTATATGGTAAAAAAATTAGATAGGAGAGAGAGATACTGAAACTGAAAATGATTTACAGAGAGGAAGTAAGTGAGGGGTGGTGCAGGGTGAGGGACCACGGGGACAAGAGAATCTGTGAAACGTGGCAGAATCACATGGCCATGGCCCTCTCTTCTTTCATACATGACTCTGTCAGTTCCCCTTCTCCCTCCTTTTCAATCTTTTTCCTTCACAATTATCAAAATTTATCTCTTATTTTATGTAACCACAATAAAAAGCATTAAAATATATAGTTTGATTGTTTCATTTCATGCATAATAATATTCGCCAATATTAAAAAAAAAGGACAAAGAGAAGGCCCCGTTCGTGCTGTTAGCATTGCTGTTCGTCCCATAACGTCACCGTCGAGAAGAGGACACCACGCTTTTTGCTATTATGGGACGTCCCTTTTGCACAGTTATGCACTTACGCTAAACGGAAACGTAATAACCTCCCTTTTCCGTCCCTATTAATTAAACCCTAAAAATAACACATCAACTTTAATCTATACTTATATAAATCTATACTTATATAAATGGGATTCATTTTGTAACTGATATTTTTTGGTGTCAGATTTTTCTGACCAAAATACCCTTATAACTACCCACTAACACTATTTCTCTATATTATTATTTATTATTTATATATTATTTCTATAACCACTCATCAACCCACCAACACATGAAAGACGGGTCCGAATGGCCCGTCTTTCCCCTAGTAATAATAATAATAATAATAATTAGCTTTATAAAGTTTTTTGTATTATTTCAAAATTTCATCATAATTTAACTACTTTTTTATTATTAACACTGTTTTTACTGTCAAAAAATACTATTAACACTGTATTTTTTAAAATTAGTGGGAAGAAGAATTTTTTAAAGAACGGGAATTTTTTTAAAAATAAGCTATAACCAAAAGGATTCTTTACATCTGACGTTACAAAAAAAGGAAGCTCGAAACGCTGTTACAAGGGGCGTGTTGTGCTGGCATGCTCTTTCATGGAGAGAGGAGAGAGTGAGAAGAGTAACGTTTTGCTTCTTGGGCAGTGGGACCCACGCCGGATGGTCCTAAAATCGATGTTGGCGTCTGAAGAGGTAGTGCTATGCAAAAAAGAATTCACCAAAATTAGTCAGGTGTGTTGAATTATGGGTTTGGTTTGCAATCTTTAACTGAATTTTTTTATCAACACACTTAAATAGCAACTCTTTTCTTAACCAGAACTTGCAAAGACACATTTTCGCAATACCACAATTTAATTTCAACAATAATAGTTCTTTCTTAATGTGGAAGATCAAACAATATTGTAATTAGGGGTGCTCATAGTTAAACCATATCCATAACCAATCTATATCCATCAAATGTCCATTTGATATAACCAATTTTATAACCAAAGTATTAATTTACAAAATCGGTTATGTAACCGATTGATATTGGTTATATCCATAATCGGTTTTTCACAACCAATTATTGATATATAACCGATTATATCCATAACCAGCAAGTAATTAATT